>CM055278.1:38312246-38729736 GCA_029237695.1 Conchocele bisecta | reverse complement strand
AAAGATAAAAATGTACTGAAGGGTCAAACCAGGCAAATAGTGATTCCTATATGGAGGAACCACTACCGTTAATTTATGTCGTCTTGTTCTCTCGACCACCACCCACGTAAAGTTTTGTATTACTTTTATAATAGTTTTTTTTTCAGATGGAAAATATACAAATTAGGTCACAATTAACAACTAAAGTGTAAATCAGATCTGATTAGCTATTCTGTAGAGGAAGCCTACGTATATCATTTATTTGTTTGTTGGGGTCTAACGGCCTATCAACAGGTGCGGTCATTTAAGGCCGGGTCAATGGGTTTAGTAATACATCCCATATATTACCTGTACAAGTACATGTACAAATGGGGGGAAAATCCTAAAATCAGAAATGAATATTTACAATAAAAGAACTATATACTCAGCCCTGAAATCAGGATGATCCTGATCTGATGCCAGGTCCTCGCCACACCAGAATCACATGGCCCCTCCCAAAAGCAGTAGGATCAGTAATAATCTTACTACTTCTATAATGGGCAATAACCCAATTCAACTGCCAGGTAACAGAAAGAGCGAAAGATGAAAACGTACATGAGGGCCAAACCAGGCAAATCGTGATCCATACGTATTACTTTTATAATATTTTTTTTCAGATGGAAAATATACAAATTGTGTCACAATTAACAACTAAAGTATAAATCCGATCTGATTAGCTATTATGTAGAGGAAGCCTACATGTATGAATGGAATAGTAACTCTGCTACAGACAGTACAGGAGTAAATTGCAAGAGTTATTGTTCGCAACTACAATAACATGGTTCAATAATAATGAGACATCAGTGATTCTATATTTTATGTACATATTGGTGTCGTTTTTCTAGTTTTGACGTAGAACCAATAATTCATTAAACTGTGTTTATTCCATTGGGTGACAGTCCAGTTGTTACATTTACAATAGTATAGCCAATTGTTCTCGTCATTTTTTTAATTTTATTTCCACTTCAAGGGACCAGGGGTCTCAGAAATGTAATTTCCGTTACGTACATTTACATGACGTAAATATAGCTTTACATTTACATTTTTTTATTTTCAACGGCATAAAGCATACAACTGAAGGGGCATCTATTTAGAAAAGTTTCAAGCATATGGTAAGCTAATTGTATTAGTGCGAAACAGAGAAATTTAGTAGCAAGTCGTGGAATTTATCATTTATGGTAACCCAACAACATGTATTTAATATGAATCAGAAGCAAAACAAAATAGCTTGGCAACTAACAGAATGCTGTGTTTTACCACATGTACCAAACATCGTTATAAAGTTACATTTAATTAATAGCACAGCCTCCAAAAATATGGGCGTAACGGCAATGATTATGTAACGGTAATGACAAAACGTAACGGTAATGACTTTCCATTTATTTAAAATACTAATACAGCATATATAACAGACATATTTATACTTTGAATATGCTGTACAATATAACTTCAAGTTAGTGTTTACTTTTAATGTGATTGCCAATAGAAACCCACACTCCTTGCAAGCTGTGTCTGTTTTTTGTTGTTTCAGAGCTTTTACTAATTAAATCCTGATATATAAATGTTGTAGGTCTGAATAAATGTGCCATTACTGACCGACAACTGATGGGACCTGGTTTATATCTAATTGACGCATCAACTGACTGGTTAGTATGGTAATTTATCATTGCCGTTACACGATCGTCATTACCGTTACACAATTTTGTAACGGAAATGACCGTAACGGTAATGCTTTTTCTTTAAAAACTCCCATTTTCACCCCTCTGTAATCAACGCATCATGAAGGTAGAATATGCAAAGACAACGTTGTAAGTGTGTCTATCTACCAATTTTGATTTCAGTCGACCTACATACATATGGACGTGTATAAACCGTGAACGGTAATGATGCATGTAATGTGTAACCTTAAAATTTCGAATACAGACCGGTCTCGTTCTCGGCAATGGCTTACGTTGTGTTACCCCCGTGTTTATTTATAAATCGGGCGCCCATAAACAGTGTTCATTGCATTAGTAGCTGAGAGTAGGAAAGGGAGGTTACTTTGATTTTACTTTTTATTTTTCAGCGTAACGGTAATGATTCGATTTCGTGGGACAAATACATTAACGTAAGTATTTTTGACAACAAAGTACAAATTTATTGCAGAATAAGTTTAATGTCAATGTTAAACTATTTTAATTCAGATGCAATGTATAGTAAAGTACAAATTGACAAGATTTGAGAATTACGGGCTTGTGAACTGTGCTGATTGATGATCGGGACATGCCCATTTGGTGCACCATACATATGCCAACAACAGAAAATAATAACTAAACACACATAACAAGAATTGTAAATACTGTTTTATTAATGGACTGGTATTATACATAGTTTCTTTACTGAAAAAAATAATATTTCCTTATAAATTGTGTGATTTGTCAGTAAATTACACCGGGACACCAGATGTACATAAATATAGAATCACTGACATACATATCTGTACATGTATCAAACCAATGAAAACTGACATTCTGATCTGCATATAAAAAATGTCATTTCGGCTAATTCTGCGCACCGGCTAATGCACAATTCACGTAATGTTTTGCCCAGCTTACGTCAGAATAAATTATGTTGATTTTGGAATAAATCAGCTGATTAACGGTAAACTAAGTCACAATTTTATGCCATTCCGATAGTTTGGTAAAAATTTATTCAGAACATGGTAAAACTGATTAGTGGTCCTGCTGAATTACTAAATGAATAGATCAACAACAGATATGTTAAAAAAAGCTTTATAAACCAATAATACACATGCAAATATACCGACATTGGTTATCATTTTATTCCCGTATTATTCGCAAAACTCAAGGACAAAATGGACTGATATTTTGATCAAATTTGGCTGGGTCTCCGCTAGGTGGATACAGATAATAGACGACAGATGAAATTGTAAAATCCATCTGTTTAACTGTGATTATCTCGACTAAGAACTGCCTTGAATGTTCAAGGAATTTAGACTGAATATGGACATTTTCACGAAAATTATTATTAGGTGCACAGAATTAACAGACACGATTGTAATCCCAACAAACATACAGTCTCCACCCCCGCCCATATTTCGTGAGGTCACCCCAATGAAGCAAAGAAGTCCCTCATGACCACCCCAGACCAAACATGGGTACCCTGTGTACAAATAAATTTTAGGAAGCCCACCCACTGCAATACAAATACTTAATACAAATACTGCACTTCAATTTTTGTTTACTTGTTTGGTCACTGTTGTTATAGTTTTCTAAATCGTGTAAACACGTGACTAATCAGACATGTAAAATATTGGTGTGTGCAAAGCCACATACACGGTGCGAAGCCGGGTACACTTACTTAATAGAAATACTGCACCGGCCTATATTCATGATATTTCGGGGAAAAGTCACCGCTGTGCAAATGCAGTGTACCTGGATTCGCACACCTCAATTTTTTACTTATTTCATCACTGTTGTTACACAGCTTCTGTAAAATCTTCAGTACGCCTTTGGAATGATACTGATCCTATGATGAGAAATGCTGACAGCCTTAGACAATTCAAAACAGTATGCACTGAATATTTATATACACAGTACGATGTTCCTCCCTGTTATTTGGAAGGAAATCGATTTTTATCAGTAATGCATGCGAGAATTCGTAATAAATGTAGTAGTCTAAATGATGATCTTTGTAATAACCATATTAAAGACACTCCCTATTGCGATTGTAGTGAAGTAGTAGAAGATGCAGAACACTATTTCTTCCAGTGTCCAAAATACTGTGCACAGCGTGTAGTTTTGCGCCAATCATTGCTGCAGCTTTATCCTTTAAATACGGTCATGCTATTAAAAGGTACACCTGATGGAAATCAAGAAATTAATACGGTTATTTTTAAATCAGTACATGAGTACATTAAAACTACGAAACGATTTGATAACGATTAACGGTTGACTGATGCACTCGACGCAAGCTTTGTCGGTACATTGGGGATACATTCTTATTAGATTAGGCTGAACTGCTCATTGACCATGGCTACTCTAGATTACTCTCACCTGCTCGTAAGCTATATATGTATGTCTACGCTGCTTGTATATTATAACACTTGTGACTCTCTCTTCTCTCTCTCTCTCTCTCTCTCTCTCTCTCTCTCTCTCTCTCCCGACCTATATATATGTGTGTATATATATGTATGCATGTGTATGTGTGTGTATGTGTATGTGTGTATATATATATATATGTGTATACGTGTGTGTGCGTGTGTGTGTGTGTGTGTGTGTGTACCAAATGCTGATTTGTATGTAAATGCATTGAAATGTATCGCCATTGTTGTTTATATAACTTGTTATGCTGATTAGGGTAAGGGCCGTAACTAATGTTGGTAGAACTTGTGGCCCAAGCCCATTGTAATTATTTGGCAATAAACTATGTTTAAACTAAAACTAAACTGTTGTTACAGTTTTTTTAAACACATTTGACTCTCGGGGGGGGGGGGGGGGGGGGGGGGAGGGGGAATGAAAGGGGGGGGGGGGGGGAGGGGGGAATGAAAGTAGTGTCTTTTTTAAGTGGCTAAAAGCCTAGATATAGACAATAGTGAATAGATAACAGATAATAGCCTAAATATATAATGAATTGACTTGTTGGACTGAAAAAAATATATTCAAAGTGAATCTACAAGTATCGAGGTGCCACAAACAAACAGAGTCCGAGATGCACCATAAATTAGAAATTAGCTATTTAAACAACGATTGTGGAAACAACATTGGTCGCGAAAACCAATGACTCGGCACATGCACAGGCAATGTTGAATATCCCCCACCCACTTGAATTCATGTTAGATTGAATACAATGGAATTATTTTAGTAGCCCTGTGGTTAAAAGTGCTGTCGAAGTCAGCACGATTCAAATATTGGTCAACAGTAATAAAGAAATAATTCCTACCTGAAACGAATGTTTCGTGTCTGGCAGCTAGTAGACTTATGTAAAATGTAGGTCAATTATTGATGCGTCTTGGCTGTCGCCGTATTGTCCTCTCAACTTTAGCAAATTTGCAGAAATGTACGTCTGTAGCATTCACAAATCGTCGAGTACACAATGAGTATCTGTATTTCCGTATTTAGAGCTTATCAACAATGAAGACAGCAATAATTTCACGATGTCTTGGACCAACTTTTTAAACGTAAATTTGTTATTGGTTGGTATATTACATTAAAAAAAAGTGTCCTGTGTCCAATAAATTGGACACATGACACTATGGCGTTTAGTAAAAAGGTTCAAATATTGACTCTATATGTACCAGACGTTCTAAATGAGGCTCCATACGGGATAATCTATTTAAACTAAATTTCATTGGGAAGCTATTTTCTTGCAAATTACATGCGTATTATTATTTTAATATAACCTATCAATGTTTACAGGTGCTAGCATGTTTCAATATTGAACTAACATATAGCTTGTTGGTACTGGCACATTTTCATTTTACGAAATTTCCCGCAGCGAACGCCATTCGGCCCATCGACCGATTGTAATTATAGAACGCCTGTAACAATTCACGAGAATATAGGCGTTCTATGAAAATCTGATTCAGTATGTTCAGTGACTTAAAAATCAATATTTGGAAACCAATCTGGTCTTCTTACGACTCATATGACTGGAGAACAGCGTTATATTCCATAGATGGCGGCCATCTTGAATTTTGGTGCTTATATTAAAATCTCCGGAGGGCTCCTAGGCTAACATTGATTAGTATGCCCTAAGGAAGCCTCATGCCAAATTTGGTGCTTTTATCAGGCAGGTAACGGTAATCTCTAAATATAGCCCTAACCAACCTAACTACTAGTCCATTTATGAAAAGGGGGTATTTTCTATTATGAAAACTACTTTTAAAAAGTGCAGATCCTGATCTTTACGAGCCGGCTCATCTGGATATGCACTGTTTTTATAAACCTATAGCGGGCTTTAGTTCAAAGGGTTAATAATAATACATGTACTTGCACGTTGTAATATTTACTCGACCGTAAAGCGCAGCCGTTAACACCATTTGAACCGGTAATCTAGCAGAAACATGCATTGCAACTGGAGAAAGGGGGCGTATGACATTCGCGACCAGTCGATCAACTGATACATGACAGTGACTGGACAAATGCAATATTACGACATTTGAGACCAGCATAGCTCCAGATATGTCTGCGCGTGCGCATATTTATATCCATAGCCACCTGCGCTAATCTTGCAAATAGTTTTCAATATCTTTATTTAGAAAACAAATACTTTAAAACTGAGCTTAATATCAAACTGATTGATTTTCTGAGCCTGAGCTGTGCTACAGCGCGTGCTCAGCTCAGGCTCATACAATCAAAGTATTTCATATAGAACTAACGACTGCATATATTTGATGGTTAAAAGTATGCAGAATTAGTATACTGTATTTACTACATTATCACAGCCAAAATGGCTGTGATAATGTAATAAATTCAGTATAATAAAAATTAATAAATTTAGCTTTCAGTTTAAAATTTCTCCCTCAAAGTATACTTTGCTAGATAAGTATGCTTTGCAATTTGCTTTGTTGGTGAAATAGGTTACTGGTACATGTACGTTGGAAAACTGGGCAAGATTAACACAGGAAATTGTGTAACACTGCTAACCACATTCGCCTTGATCTGCTGAAACAAGGGTCCAATAGCAAGGTGCATGATCACGTGGTTACAACAACAACAACAACGTAGCCCACTTCAAAGTAAGTATTATTTGATATTTTCCTTAATATGCAACGGATTTTGATGAAATATGGCGCAGCAAACGCGTCTTCATGAGCTGCAGTTGGTGGTCCAGGGAGTTGGTCACAGACTTATGTCGTTTTTGCGAAGAATCGATTATTCGCAAATACGACAGAGGTTTTGGCGAAAATACAATACCACCAAATGCAGCTTAACAAGACGCGTTTGATGGGCCATATTTCATCAAAATCCGTTACGTAATAAGGACAATATAAAATAATACGTACTTTGAATCAGATGGATTCTGGAAGTTTCAGTACTTGTTGTTGCTGTTAGTACCACGTGATCATACACCTGGATACTTACCCTGCATAAACCGGGCCACTTCGTGGATCGGTCGGAAGCCACACATGCCACGGAATGTGCCGAGCGCAATAACCATCTCCGGTTTATGGTTACTGTCAACATAACGCTGGGGGTCGCGTCTGTGGAGCTCCACCGCCAGTCTCTACAGTACATACCAGGGATTCCGCTGGCGATCACCACTCTCACAATTGGCGATAAAAATAAACAATTGGCGATAAAAAATTACAATTTTCGGAAAAAAAATCCAAAATGTTTTTTCTCTTTTTTTCTTTTTGGATTTTTTTTTCTCGAAAATTGTATTTGTTATCGCCAATTGTTTTATTTTTTTTGAAGTGGCGATTTTTTTATTTACCCCAGCGGAATCCCTGCATACTAGTTATACACGTAGTTGATATATCGAACGTTTAATAAAATAATTTCGAGCAAGTGCAAGCGAGCGAAAAATTAGTTTATTAAAATCTCAATATGTGAACTATAACTGTCTTATTGCTTATTGTTTGGCCCGCCCCGTCGCGTACACATGTTCGTTTGAATGCAGCGCCGCCCAGAAAGGAGCTGTTAAATTACGACACCACTACGTGATTGGCTGTTTGATGCCGAATCGATCGCGAACACGCGGTAACATGGTGCGCGGCACGTGGCGTTATGTCAACAAGGGAAGACTGTCAGTTATAAATATAACTTTGTGCTTATTGCAACATTTCAGAATTAATTTATTGGCGAAATGTGGCAATATGCGATTGATTGAGACTAAATATTGCGTTTTCATTGATCAAGAAACAAGGACAAACAATAAGTGACTGATGGGACACGGTGTTACTAAATAATATTTATTGATATCAGTAATTTGAATCTATGATATTAATAAATACATTTAGGTTCTCAATTTTCATCTGAACGCTGTGTAGAAACGAACCAACTAAAGTTAAATATACATGCCCACTCAGTAGGCACAACATGTTCTTATAAGAAATTAAATAAGTGTATAACTCTGTCACTATTCCACCAGTTCTAAAACATACGAGTGTCTGGTATGCACCATTACCCCACGTATTGATTGGCATTATTATACATATTACATCAAACGTAAATTTGCACACTTAAAATGTCACTATTTATTCTCTGTTTTTTTAATTTTTTGTGCAATGACATACTTTATAATCCGTCGAAAATATTGTTTTTGCATCTTGCATCTAATGTTGTGGTGCAGCAGTTGCAGATTAAATTCAGCATTAAAAACCATTTTACATCAGGTTTTTAAACATACATTTATATACTGTAAAGTGTATTTTGGCCTTAAGTATGTGTAACATATTTGGGTTAAACGTTGAAATTATGTATAATAAGTGGAGCAAAACGCTGCCCACCGATTGGCTTAGAAGTAGGGCGAACTATACAGCGGCTTTTAATGTTCAATTCTATACGGCGTACATGTAGATACAAAGAGACAAAATATCCACCACGGGACACCACACTTACACAAGCACCTGCGTTAATTTTGCCAATATGTCAATTGTTGTAAGCACACATTGGCAATCTCAACTCGCAGTCAAGCAGTTTGATTGTCTGAGCCTGAGCTGTAGTACAGCTCAGGCTCAGCCAATCAAGCTGCTTGTCGTCAAACACACTATTCAAGTATTTTGAATTATCCAGTCAACACAGTGCGTATGTTCCGTGAAACACGGTGCCGTGAAACATTTTTGATATCCAGTCAATACAATTTTTGCATTTTACAGCCATCTGTAGGTGTTGACGGGATAAATATAATAGTAGGTTAGTGCCGTGAATGGGAAAACATATCTGGCGCGGCACGGAAACGGGATGTGCTCGGCAGAGCCTCGCCCATCCCGTTTCCTGAGCCTTGCCAGATATTTTTTCCCATTCACGGCACTAACCTAATATTCTCTATCTATTTTCCTTATTTCTGAACCATACATGACCTCCGCCGCTGTTAAAGGTACATGCCCACTCAGTAGGCAAAAAGTGTTCGTTATAGGAATTAAATAAGTGTATAAGTGTGTCACTATTCCGCCAGTTCTATAAATTACGAGTGCCCGCTATACATATATGACCATTTAGTAACGTTCATTTTACTGATAGTGACGCGCGGTAGTATCAGGCTATTTTCATTTGCAAATGAGGCATGATATTTTTTAAATTATTTATAATAATTAAATGCGTCACCTGAAAAAATAATTTTTTCAACAGATTATAAAGTATGATCATTACACATCAAAAATTAATACAGAGAACAAATAGTAATGTCCGTTAACAGTTTAAGGAAACACGGTTATCGCCCCTGATATCAGTGTGGACATTTATGTCCGATATAAAATGTATAATAATGCCAATTAATAGGTGGGGTAATGGTGAATTAATGTCTTTGTTATTGAAAATGTCTCAGATGATGTCTCTGATATAAAGAACATTTTGTATCTACTGAGTGGGCATGTACCTTTAAAATTGGACGTAATTATCACCTAAAACTATCTGGCACTAGGGCGCTTCCATATATAGTGGAACCTCTCTAAACCAGACACCCTGGGAGGTCCCCAGGGTGTCCGGTTTAGCGAGGTTCCACTGTAATTAAGCACTCCATGAACAGTTTTTGTCAGTTTCAGTCATGAACAGACACGACAGTGACATACACGACAGTGAAACCCGTGTAAATTAAGCACAATGGGGTCGCCAGGGTGTCCGGTTTAGAGAGGGTCTATTGTATCAGCTGGACCGTGTCCGCTCACCTTATCAGGATGCGCCTGAATCGATAGCGCCTTCCTCACCGACAAGACCTTGAGGAGGAACGGAAGCTGACCCCCCGCAAGGGCATCCATTCTGGTTCCCAGCCGGTCAGGATTCCGCTGGACCCAGTCCGCGAGCGGCGTATCAGGCTGACCGGGTACCACCGCGGTAGACGGTCCACTGGAGTGGGTTCCCATCCATAACTGGAACGGATAGATATGACGATAATTGAGGCACGGCATGTGATTTTGTACCTCAGAACATGTGCGATTGTTCATGGAATATACTCATGCACAAAAGTATTGTCCCCCTTATATCTTCCTATTATTTCATGTAATCACATATAGTTTACTAACTTTCGTTATACATGGGTTGGCGTCGCATATGGTATTACGTTAAGTAAAGTAGTTGCATTGTTCAGTAAAGCGTGACGTCACAGAGTGCGCAAAATATAAAATGGACACTTAGATCACGTGACACATAATACGCTTTCACTTACAACAAACCGTGCATTAAACGTCCTCATGCTAATATGGCCCAGATAAAAAAATGAAATATGGATAAAAAACACACAATTTCAAACAGGACGCTAGCATGGCGTCTACGACGGCAAATCAAAGTTTTGACAAGTGTCAGAAAAAATACGTCACCATGTTGACGTCTTAAACTAATTCCACACGACTTTTTTCCATGAGTATATATTTACAAAAACTATGATATGTTCTGTAAATGACGTCGAAAGATTACGAAATGTTTGCCGTTGTGACTGGAGAAAGGTGGCTTATGGGTTTTGTGATCAGTGTAGATCCAGATCAGACTGTGCATCTGCACAGTCTGATCAAGATCTGCACGGGTCGCCATACCATCCATGAACCACGGCTTTGAAAATTTCAATTTGGATTTCAACACAAACATTCCTATATGCTTTAATGTTTCAGCCGCACTGTCTCTTCAAATACCACTCGTCCAGATAGAACATTCACTCGCCAATACGAGTGGATTTGCGGATATCTCACTGGTTGATCTGAATCTACACTGGTCGTAAAACCCATAGGCCCCATTTATCCATTAACAGCCTCAATTGCAGGTCAATGACACGTAAAAGATGCGTGTGATTGTGAAATCATTGACCGTCACAGACGTCGGAACAAATGCTACTCGCCATGTGATTTTGTACTTTCAGACATCTGCGTAATTTCATGAAATACGTTTACAAATTTTACAATATTTTCCGTAAACGGCGTCAAAAGTTGACAAAATTTATATTCCGCATGTACTCTGAAATTTGTGTCATCTTCTGAAGTCATTTACGGAAAATATCCAATTTTCTGTAAACATATTTAGTGAAATATCTAAAATTTCCGTAGGTACTAAATCGCATGGCGTGTCTCATAATTATTTATGGTAGCTGGTTAGGGGCATTTCACTTCGTCGAGTCTACGTTGAATGGTAACTAGTTTAGTAAATGAGATGTTAAATCAACACACATAGTATATGTTATTTATTAAACAAGCACACCACCGTAAATTGAATCTTTTACGATCACACAATGCGCATGTACTTTTGCAACGGTTTAGTTCACATATTTATTACGTTGGTTTAGTATGCGTGTTAAACATTAAAAACATTGGGCAACTTTTTCAATATGCAAATTAGTGACTGCCATTTCCTGTCATAAGTCAATAACTATGCACTATAAATTCACAAAAATGGTGTCTATACCTATACTTTCATGGTCAAGGATTACCATATTGGCATTTATAAAGTTGTTACATGCATACGCTTTCAGTTTATGCAAATTGGTTGTCGCCATTACCGAAAAACCTATTTTTTGTTCAGATAACTTTGCTACTATGTTGAATAATTTCTCATAACTCGTTTCAAGACATATGTTTTCATGGTCGAGTATTACAATAAATGAATTTATAAAGTGATGGCATGTATGCGTGTTGCCTTTATGTAAATGAGTTGATATTAGTAGCATAGTATTATTATTATTGTTCATTCTTATGGACTATACACTGCTGGTCCAGGAGTGCACGCACAGTAGTGTCTTATCCAAGACTCCATGGCCACCGCTGTACACGTGCCATAATTACTATGGTACTGAAGTTATATTATTATTATTTTTTGTGGTATAATATATGATATGCCTTTGTTCATTTACTCATTATCATTATCATCAATGTTTGGATTGTCTCTGTAGTCGTGCAGTTTCTACAACTCTACAATGCAAGCACTGTAGTATCAATAACCACCAATGCACTAACAGTTTTAAATTTTCGATTCATTAAATAATAATTAGATAATTTATAGCTGCTACAATTGCTTCTGTATGATACCACACATTACTCCGGCTCCTCCATATCCTCCACATCCTCATCCATAGAATCGACATCTTTCTGATGTGCACCTCCCGTTCCATCATCCTTTACAGTGAATGGATTGCAACATCCATCGCCAGCTGTTCATACGCAATAGATGGTACACGACAGCTGATGTCTATGGCAGCTACAACCCTCTGTGCTGCATGCCCTGCTGTCTGCTTCACAGCCACAGCTGATGATGTCAATCAAACCTGCAGGTGTCGAGGGACCAGAGGGTAACGGGATATTGTCCTTGACGTGCCTCCCAAACTGTGTGATGTCCACATCCGCATGGCACTGTTGATCATCCGCCTTCCACAACATCATCAGAAGATGTGCCCTGCGCACATGGTGAAGCAGGTTATTGTCTGTCGGAGGCAACTCCATGTGGTTCATTGACTTCTCTTTCTTCTTGGAATATATCTGGTAGCGTGCCGCGTCCATTGATATTCCTATTTGCTGACCATACTTAGCTGTGAAGAACCGCTTACCTGTTTCTAGGATAGCAGCATTAGTGGCGTTTGCTTCACCCAGTGTACCAAACAATCATGCAAATTCGCCAGTCTTCAGAGCATTCAGTGCACTGATTTTCCCTTTGCTGAATGGGTATGATAGAGTGTCACAACCGCTAAGCGCATGCATGCCCAACATCTGCAGACACTCAGATGCCAGCTGTATACATGTCACATTGATGTAATCACTACCTCATTCCAGCGTTCCATCTGAACACTACAGCTAGGAAGTAGGTGTAGCTCCCAGACACAGTAGACCAGTAGCACAAATACATCTGTATCATCGCGGAAAATTCAAGAAAACATCTTGAAATCTTGAATTTTCAAGTTCATTTCTTGAATTTTCAAGATATTTTCTTGAATTTACTTTTCTTGAATTTTCAAGATCTTTTCTTGTAAATTCAAGAAAATATCTTGAAAATTCAAGAAAAGAACTTGAAAATTCAAGATTTCAAGTTGTTTTCTTGAACTTTCGAGTTCTTTTCTTGAATTTTCATGAAAATTCAAGAAAAGAACTTGAACATTCAAGAAAACATCTTGAATAAATGGAAATTCAAAAAAAGGGAAGTAGCCCTAATGGGCTTCCGTACTATACCCACCGTGGGTGGTGTAATTAATTTAAATAACATATTTGTAAACAACGCTTGGAAAAAACATGTTTATACTGCGTTGCAGTCAAAGATTAGCTAAGGTACATATACATGTAAGTCACCTTTAACAAATAGGGATGGGTAAAACATGTTTACAGTATAATATATGTACTTATTATTCAGTATAATTAACTTGTTTTTCATTTAAATTAAAAGTACATGCCCACTCAGTAGGCACAAACTGTTCTTTATATCAGACACATCACCTGAGACATTTTCTGGCAAACTAAAAACTTATTCACAATTACCCCACGTACTGATTGGCATTATTAAACGTTTAATATACGAGGTAAATGGCTATACTGATATCAGGGGCGATAACCGTGTTTCCTTAAAATGTTAACGGGCATTATTATTTATTCTCTGTAGTTATTTTTGATGTGCAATGATCATACTTTATAATCTGTCGAAAATATTATTTTGTTCAGGTGACGCATTTAATTAGTATAAATAATTAAATAATAGCATGCCTCATGTGCATATGAAAATAGCCTGATACCACCGCGCGTCACTATCAGTAAAATAAATATTACTAAATGATATTATCTGTACAGCGGGCACTCGTAAGTTTTAGAACTGCTGAAATAGTGACACAATTGTACACTTATTTAATTCCGATAAAGAACATTTTGTGCCTACTGAGTGGGCATGTACCTTTAATTACACTTAGTCTAGCGTCTATATTTCTATATTTGGCACATCATTTCACAACACAATATAAATACAGTTCACGGTGTTCCTTACTGGTACATGAAATGCGAATATGCCAAATTATGCTCAGCCAAATAATCTCCCCTGCTTATCATAATTTCTGACAGTATGTACTTGAATATAACTTATATATGTCATATGCTGTGCCTGAAGCGATGCAAACATATATGGATCTGACTCCAGTGAAGCTCCTGATCAAATAGCACACTCTTTGTGGCCGTTTCACTAAACTTCGTACGACTAAACTGTCCGTAAGTGCAAATTGAGGATCGTCTGGAAATTTAAATTGATGGATTTACATTTATTGAACACATGCTGCATATGCAGCATATGCTCAATAAATATAAATCCAATAATTGCTAACAAGAAAACATTGTTAATGGCACATTCACAGACGATCATAATTTTACACCTACGAACATCTTAGTCGTACGAAGTTTAGTGAAACGGGCCCCTCTAGCCTAACGACATATATTGCTCGTTAGAAGAATGGTGGGTGTTCCATTGATGGAATAGCGAACAGTACATATTCTGATCAAACTGTGTGGATACACAGGCTGATCTGGATCTGCACTAGTCTTTGCGACTAGTGCAGATCCAGATCAGCCTGTGTATCCACACAGTTTGACCAGAATCTGCCCATATGTCACATTCCTCCAGTCAGATATTGTATATTTGGGGCAACATCTGAGACAGCCACTTTAACCTTATTCATGTTGAGGATACGCCGCTATGTTTGCGGAAAATCCTAAATATTTTCCTTCTATATGCTCAGAAGTATATATCGTGACCACCATTTAAACCGTCTCGTCGAGACGGTTCAAATGAGTGGTCGCAACATATACATTCACTGAGAAATAAAAAAGATAAAAATAAAATATTGAACAAAAATCATACCCGTAAATGTGTATTCGACATGCACATATAATGAGTTAACGACCTTGGTTTCGATTCAATTCAGGACAGTTGCTGAATTATTAGAAATAAATTAGATATATACGTTTATTGTAAGCCGCCTTTGAACGCTATGCATATTTTAGAACCGCCTCAGTATAAAACCGGCTTATGAAAAAAAAAAAGTCCGCAGACGATAACTTGCTACTTGTTTACAAACAAATCAGTCATAAACACAAACATAGAATAGGTGAGACAGGTATAACAAAAAATGACAGACGATAATAAGTTGCTGGAGGTCAATCGATGAGTCCAAATATAGGTAGACCAGGTGTATTATCATATCATAGCCTCGTTTCCGTGTATACTAACTACAGTCAAACCTGTGGATAAAGACCAGCCATGGGAAGTGAAACATCTGGTCTTTGTTCACAGGTGATCTTTATTCACAGGGTCATTTATATAGTAATTGTGCCATTGGGACAACACAATTGTGGCCTTTACAGCCAGGTGATTGCTATTCAGAGGTGGTCTTTAACACAGCTTCGACTGCACATGATAAAGTGCACGTGCATTCATGTCAATATAATAGTGTATATTGGTGCGCAAAATAGACATGTAGTGTGGCTCAGTGGTATCTAAGCGGGAGAATATCCATACGTTAGCAGAACATTTGTTCATTGTATCTGGTCGAGAGTTCGACCCTCACAAAACGCATTACTTTTGTCGATATCTTCAAAGTGAGACTAACGTTCTACATGTAATCTATCTCATACTTAGTTAATGTTATTTGTAAGATCAACACACATAAAAAAGAAATATATAATAAAATATAACCAAATAAAAACATATGTATATACATGTATGAAAGACTGTAACCCCTCGACTACATAACACTTGATGACAAATCTCAAAAATCAATATTGAAAAGGAATATTGCCACGGGTATATTTATAGTCCGCAGACGATAACTTGCTACTTGTTTACAAACAAACCGGTCATAAACAAAACACAGAACAGGCGAGACAGGTATAAATGACAGACGATAATAAGTTGCTGGAGGTCAATCGATGAGTCCAAATATCGGTAGACCAGGTGTATTATCATATCATAGCCTCGTTTTCGTGTATACTAACTACATGATAAAGTGCACGTGCATGCATGTCAATATACTAGTGTATCTTGGTGCGCAAAATACACATGTAGTGTGGCTCAGTGGTATCGAAGCGGGAGAATATCCATAAGTTGGCGGAACTTTTGTTCATTTTATCTGGTCGAGAGTTCGAACCTCACAAAACGCATTACTTTTGTCGATATCATTCTGTGTTTTTTTATGACTGCTTGCTGGAGAAGGGAATAAGTGAAACGGTGAGGGTTGTCACTATTGCTGTTTGACCTCAATATGACATGATCTGCGAGAACATACTCCAAGATTCTTCATGTACACACATATGTGCATTTAGTTATTAGTTTTATTCAAAGTGATAGACTAAATTTCTACATGTAATCTATCTCATGCTTAGTTAATGTAATTTGTAAGAGCAACACACATACAAAAGAAATATATAATAAAATATAAACAAATAAAAATATATGTGTATACATGTAGGAAAAACTAAGATTCGAACTCACTACCTACGACATTGATATCTTCACTGTAACCCCTCGACTACATAACACTTGATGACAAATCTCAAAAATCAATATTGAAAAGGAATATTGCCACAGGTATATTTACCTGTCTCACCTATTCTGTGTTTTGTTTATGATCGGTTTGTATGTAAACAAGTAGCAAGTTATCGTCTGCGTGCGTGCATTCCTTTTCAATATTGATTTTGATATTTATCACAATGTGTTATGTAGTCGATGGGTTTCAATGACGTCGGTAGTGAGTTCGAATCTTTGTTTTTCATACATATAGACATTTTTTATTTGTTTATATACTATTATTTATTTCGTTACTGTACACATTATAAAAAAAAAAGTATACCAGCCTGACATGGCATTGTTTACATGCTTTGTTTATATAAACATTGGTGAAATATAAACATTCCTGTAGGTATTTCCCTGTTTATTATGGCGCGTCGCTATAGTCATGATCGATATATTGCGATTGACAAAACAGTTTGTCATACTGGAGCAGTGGGTAAACTGGCGGCCAACGGTGACACCTGATTTTAATTTTGCACTGCATGCGTTCGATCCTCACTTTGGCCATCATATATATATATATATATTTCTTTTTAAATATTGTTTTTGTGTTTTCTTTTTCTTTTTAATGCATCTTTATTACATGTAACAACAATTGACATGGTAATTATGAACCACATGCATCCACGTTTATTTATTTATTTGTTTATTATCTGAAGTGAGAATTTTTTTTTTCGACATGGATATACATATTTGCATTTGTAGTGAGTCGAGGTGGACTTTCACAATAACACACGAATGTGCAGAATGCATTTCACAATGATTAGGTTCAAAGTGAAGTGTTTTATAATGTTGTGTAAAAGTAAATGCACGACTGTTTCGGGATGTGTGCGTTACATCTGGTGCCAAAATAGTAAAAGCGAGAGAAAAATGTATGCCTTTGGCAGGATTCGAACTCACGACTGTCCGATTACCAAACAGCAGATCTACCCACTAGAGCACTAAACGATGTCACTATTATCAGCAATTCTATCGAATGTTAATGCGTTTACGCTGGTATACAAATACCATGTCTACAACATATGACGTAAACTATTTAAAAATAGCACGTGTTTACAATAATATTTACAACTAGAAAAAGTCGATGGCGCGCCATCGCAATATACCCACTTTCCCCAAATGCTAAGTCCGAAAGGGGGAGGTAATCCATGATGGAGGGTCGGATAAAAAATCCGAATTCACTTTGCGCATGTGCACATGATAACGAAGCTACATAGCAAATATGAGGCGCGTATGTATGAAGGTGAAAAAGTTTTTCGAGTTACAAGAAAAAAATGGGAAATTCTGAGTGGGAAAGGGGGAGGTAATCGATGATGGAGGGTCGGATCAAAAATGGGAATTCACTTTGCGCATCTGCACATGATAACGAAGGTACATACTAAATATCAGGCGCATAGGTATGAAGGTGGAAAAAGGTTTTGTCGATTTTACAAGGAAAAAAATTGGAAATTCTGAGTCCGGAAAAAGGGGTGAGATAATCATGGATGGAGGGTCGGATGAAAAATTCCGCATTTCACTTTTGAGACATCTGCACATGATAACGAAGCTACATAGCAAATATGAGGCGCGTAGGTATGAAGGTAAAAAGTTTTTCGAGTTAAAGGAAAAAAATGGGAAATTCTGAGTACCGAAAAGGGGGATATAATCCATGATGGAGGGTCGGATGAAAAATCCGAATTCACTTTGCGCATCTGCAACATGGATTAACGAAGCTTCATAGGCAAATATGAGGCGCGTAGGTACATGACGAAGGTGAACAAGTTTTTCTAGTTACAAGGAAAAAATGGGAAATTCTGAGTCCGAAAGGGGGAGATAATCCATGATGGAGGGTCGGATGAAAAATCCGAATTCACTTTGCGTATCTGCACATGATAACGAAGCTACATAGCAAATATGAGGCGCATAGGTATGAAGGTGAAAATGTTTTTCGAGTTACAAGGAAAAAATGGGAAATTCTGAGTCCGAAACGGGGAGATAATCCATGATGGAGGGTCGGATGAAAAATCCGAATTCACTTTGCGCATCTGCACATGATAACGAAGCTACATAGCAAATATGAGGCGCGTAGGTATGAAGGTGAAAAAGTTTTTCGAGTTACAAGGAAAAAATGGGAAATTCTGAGTCCGAAAGGGGGAGATAATCCATGATGGAGGGTCGGATGAAAAATCCGAATTCACTTTGCGCATCTGCACATGATAACGAAGCTACATAGCAAATATGAGGCGCGTAGGTATGAAGGTGAAAATGTTTTTCGAGTTACAAGGAAAAAATGGGAAATTCTTAGTCCGAAAGGGGGAGATAATCCATAATGGAGGGTCGGATCAAAAATCCGAATTCACTTTGCGCATCTGCACATGATAACGAAGCTACATAGCAAATATGAGGCGCGTAGGTATGAAGGTGAAAAAGTTTTTCGAGTTACAAGGAAAAAATGGGAAATTCTTAGTCCGAAAGGGGGAGATAATCCATGATGGAGGGTCGGATAAAAAATCCGAATTCACTTTGCGCATCTGCACATGATAACGAAGCTACATACCAAATATCAGGCGCGTAGGTATGAAGGTGAAAAAGTTTTTCGAGTTACAAGAAACGTGACGGACGGACGGACGGACGGACGTACGGACGGACGGACGGACGTACGGACGTACGGACGGACGGACACCCGTGACGAAAACAATATACCCATTTTTTTTTTACAAAAAAGTGGGTATAATAATAACGCGCCAGCTCAAAGCGGTACACCTCTACATTAATTTCTGCATCAGATAGTTTAGATGTGGAAAGTTAGTCTCACTCACGTTCAATAAAACTAATTACTAAATGCATATTTCATTTGTGTCCATCATTTGACATTACAGCAAAATATGGGTGTATGTTCTCGCCGATCATGTCAAATCGATGTCATATACATGTAGCAATAGTGATAACGCTCACCGTTCCACAAAATATTTCCCTATCCAGCAATCAATCATAAAAATAACGCAATGATGTCGACAAAAGTTATGTGTTTGTGAGGTTCGAACTCTCGTTTAGATATAATAACAGTTTTGCCAAATCGTGCGGAAACTGCCGCTTCGCAGAGCTCCAGATAAGCGTTGTGTCTAAAGCGTACCACATGTATAACCGCTGATTTCAAAATCAATGTGTATTTTACTTTTACAAATGGATTATTGTTTTTTTTCATTACTAAATAGGGAACAAATGATAATAAAATATAACACAATTTAAACATTCACTTAATTGAACTGCAAAATATCAAACAGTGTTTGCTTTTTGCAGCTCAACTAAGTGCATTTTCAACTTTATGACATTATTTTCACTTCTCAATTTGAAATTCAATGCCTATTTCCACATTGCTGTGCGTATTTCGTACTCCCACTTTTGATAATAAATGCGTATTCAGCTAAAATAATTGCGTAAAATACGCCAATACGCACATTATCTGGAGCCCCGGAACGCCATCGCGCGCTGTTTTATATGACGATGGCGTAGTTTAGGCAGTACAAACCTCAATATATGAGAGCATTATGTATTTATATCGAGTCAAAATGTCAATATATCATATCATTATATTGTTATATTGAGTCGAAACTTCAATGTATGATATCATTCGTCTTTATATCAAGTGACACTGTCGGTATATGATAGCATAGTGTCGTTATATAGTGTCAAACGTTCGATATATTTTATCATGGCGTCTTTATATTGAGTCGAACCTTCGATATATCATATCAGTTGTCTTTATATTAAGTCAACATTTCATTGTATGATATCTTGATGTCTTTGTATGGTGTCGAAATGTCCATATATCATACCATAATGTCTCTATATTGAGTCAAACGTTCAATATATAATACCAGTATGTCTCTATATTGAGTCAAACATCCATTGTATCATATATAATGTCTTTATATTGAGCCAAAACTTCCAATATATGATACCATTATTTCTGTATATCGAGTCAAAACGTCCAATATATCATACCAATATTTGCTTTTATATTGAGTTAAACCAATCTTTCTTTATATGGAATCAAAATTTCAATATATCTATCATACCAATATGTTTTTACATTCAGTCAAAAGTTCAATATATCATACCATTTTGTCTTTATATTCAGGCAAATGTTCTATATATTGAGTCAAACGTTCACTATATCATACCATTTTGTCTTTATATCGAGTCAAAAGTTCAATATATCATACCAGTTTGTCTTCATATCGAGTCAAAAGTTCAATATATCGTACCAGTTTGTCTTTATATCGATTCAAAAGGTCAATATATCATACCATTATACCTTTATATTTAATCTAAACTTCAATATATTATATCATTATAACTTTATATGGAATCGTTTTGTCCTTGTATAGATAGGATATTTTGCAATGGTATTATTTTACTGTAACACTGGCAAACACGCGGACATTTGTTGCAAGTTGTCACAAGGTTAAATAATACTAAATGGTGCGAAATAGCCCAGGGGTTATACAAAGAGTAGTCTGGTATAAAAAATTAGTGCGGGTGTATTGAGGTCACATAGACAGTTTGCTTGTAAATCGTGATCCATTACTATCCAATTGCATTTGAGGAACAGTCTTTCAGCACATTTGTAGCATTTAAAGGAAAACACTGAACCTGAGTTTCCGTGGCCAAAAATGTAAACAATATTGGCGGACATGACGTGTGTTTTTCTTCAAGGAGTAAGTGAACGTATTGTTTAATTCGTGCAAAACCAGAACAGAAAGGCTGCATGCCATGTACAAGTAGTTCCCACAGCATACATACGAATAGTGAACATAGGAGAGACTGGTCGTTTTGGCACTATTTGGTGTGTTCTAACTTCGAAGTACACAAATGTGGGCTTTTTAACGGTGTTACCGTAAAACAATACTACTGCAAATAAGTCATATCTATATAAAGAACAAACGACTCAATATAAAGTTACAATGATATCATATATTGAAGTTTAGGCTAAATATAAAGACACAAGCTATCATATAATGAACGTTTGACTTCATTTAAAGACATAATTGTATCATATATTGGACATTCGACTCAATATAAAGACATCATAGTAACGATAGCATACAGTGACATTTTGACTCAATATATAGACGAATGACATCATATATTGAAGTATACACTGTGTTATGACACCGCCAAAATTCATTTTACACCTGTGCTAATCTTACCAATATGTGTCCATTTATTTATTTCAAAATACTTGAATATTGTGTTGGAAATCAGACAGTTTCAACCCAATACAAAGACATAATGGTATAATATATTGACGTTTCGACTCAATATAAAGACAACTGATATCATATATGGAATGTTTGACTCAATATAAAGACATAATGGTATGATATAATTAACTTTTGACTCAATATAAAGACATACTGGTATGATATAATGAACCTTTGACTCAATATAAAGAAATATTGGTACGATATATTGAACGTTTGATCCAATATAAAGACATACTGGTATGATATATTGAACGTTTGACTCGATAGTAAGACATAAGGATATGATATATTGACATGTTGACTCGATATAAACACATAATGAGCTCATATATTGACGTTAGTACTGCATAAAATACTTTATCGTCATATAATCGATGAACCCAAAAATAGGTAAAACAGGTGTATTATCATATCATAGCCTCGTTTGCGTGTATAATACATATATGATGGAGTGCACGTGCATACATTTCGGTATAATAGTGTATGTTTATGGAACGACATGGCTGTCTATTGACTTTCAGAAACTTACTAGCGTCTGTCATTTATACCTACTCAATTTATTTTATAAATGTTATGCTAATAAATATTTAGGAGATTCATATTAGATGCATGTATAGCCTCATTAAAGTGGGCCTTTAAAATACTGGCCATCGACTTCACAGCCTATAAATTGTCCTTTGGTTTTTGAAGGCAACTGCTGCATTCGGATAAATTTGGACAACAACTAGCACCTGCAAAGTCTTTGCACAGGAGCTAGTTGCTGTCCAAACATACTCGAATGCAACAGTTGGCTTCTAAAAAAAATAAGAAGCGTGTTTCTGAAAATTGGCATCGTGCAACACAATGGCGAACCTCAGTCATATATGTGGCTGTGACTGGCGAAATGGGGCATATGGGTTTTGCGAGCAGTGTAGATCCTGGTCAGCATGTGCATCCGCACAGTCTGATCAGGATATGCACTTTTCGCCATTCTATCAATGAAACACCCGCCATGCTTCTAACAAGCGAGTGTGATTAGTATGACCAGGAGCTACACTGGTCAGAAACCCCATAAGCCCCATCAGTCACAGCCGGATATAAGAAAATCCGACTGGCTCCAGAAAATGTGGTTTGAACCCTTCGACCCTCCCCTGACGACGCACTTGGCAAAAAATGGTTCGTAGGAACACATCGACCCTCCCATGAAGATGACATTGCAAAACAAGGGTTCGTACGAACACATCGACCCTCCCATCAATATGCCATTGCCAAAATATAAGGTTCGACAACGTCCAGCCATAGGTAAACGTTTGCCGTGGCACGAGGGAACTGTTTGAACACCAAGGCCGTAGGCCGCTGGTTCAAACAGTCCCCCGAGTGCCACGCCAAACGTTTACCCACGGCTGGACATGGTCGAACGTTATTGTTACATTTCCGTCTGAAACATAGTGTAATTTGAGCATATATGCAGTACTTTCGCTAATTTGATAATCTGCTCTAATCAAACATATGATTTACATATACATATTGCGGGGCCGCAGTGCACGTCGCATGATGCAGCCACATCAATTTCAAATGTCAGTGCGACCGTTGTGAACTAGTTTGGTGACGTAATGGCGCGTTCTAGTAACGTCATGAGACACACGCATTACGTAGGTGTTGGCTTGGCCCTGTAATGAGCATTGTATACAGCCATGGTCAAACAGCATGCGCTGTACGTTTGAACACGGCTGTGAGCGGTGTCGATCAACGGCAGTCATGTAACAATAGTCGTTCGCACGAACACATCGACCCTCCCGTGACGACGCCCATGTCAACAAAATAGGTTCGTACGAACACATCGACCATTGCCAAAATAATGGTTCGTACTAACACATCGACCATCCCCAACAATATGCCATTGCCAAAATAATGGTTCGCACGAACACATCGACCATCCCCATCAATATGCCATTGCCAAAATAATGGTTCGCACGAACACCTCGACCAACCCCCATCAATATGCCATTGCCAAAATAATGGTTCGCACGAACACATCAACTCTCCAATCAATATTCCATTACCAAAATAATGGTTCGCATGAACACATCGACCATCCCATCAATATGCCATTGCCAAAAGAAGGGTTCGCACGAACAAATCGACCCTCCCCTGACGACGCCTTGCCTACCTCTGCATATGGTAGTTCGGGGTGGACAGTGAAGGACGGATCGGCACTGTACAGGAGCCGGGCCACCTCACTCGCCCCGCCCAGTCGGCCCGAGTGTTTCATGGCCACGGAACAGCGCAGCTCGAACACTGGAAATACAGATGAGCCTCTACAAACATGGTACCTTTACCACCCCACCCCACCCCACCACCACCCCACTACACTGCACTCTACCGTACAGCACCCCACCCCATCACACCCCACCCCACCCCAACACCACTCAACCACCTACAATAGGTACAGTAGAACCTCTCTAGCCAGAACACTCTTGGGATGTCATTGTGTTTAATTTAGATGGGTTTAACTGTAATTTGTTTCATTGTCGTGGTGTCTGTTCATGATTGAAAATGACAAAACATGCTTATGAAGTGGTTAATTACAGTGGAACCTCTCTACACCGGACACCCTGGACCTTCCAGGGTGTCCGGTTTAGAGAGTTTCCACTGTAGTTCGGTCGAACAGCCACCTCTCTACAACAGCACCTCCTCGGCAACAGCCGATATTTTATATCCGAAAAAGACTATTGCATCTGTATTTCACCTCTCTACAACAGCCACCTCTCTACAACAGCCAGTTGGTGGCTGTTATAGAGAGGTTGCACTATATTTCATAGTTATCTTCTTTGTTGAACCGATTATTGTTCGCTGACGATTATTGTCTATTTGTGCATAACTGAGACCTGTGATTTTGTACCTAAGAACGTGCGGTATCTCATGATAAATATGTTCACACTTTCCTTATGACACCAGCAGTTGACGAAATCTGCATAGCGAATTCTATTCCGCATCTATTCCGCATTTGCTACGAAAAGTTCGCCATCTCTCGACGTCATTTACCGAAAAGATCACAGTTGTTGTAAATATATTTCATGAAAAATCGCACATCTTCTTACAAGGTACTTCGGGTATCTGCGTAGTTTCATGAAATACGTTCACAAAATTTATAATATTTTCAGTAAATGCTAATTTTGTCAACTTCTGACTTTATTTATGAAAAATGTTGTAAATTTTGTAAACGTATTTAATGAAATTACGCAGATTTCCGAAGGTACGAAATCACATGGCGTGTCTCATATGTGACAAGAAACAGAGGCCCGTTTCACTAAACTTCGTGCGACTAAAATGTTCGTAAGTGAAACAATTATGATAGACTGTAAATTTCTCATTAACAGTTTTCTTATAACCAATTATTGAATTTTCATTTATTGAGCAAATGCAGCATATGCTCAATAAATGTAAATCCATTAATTGAGATTTCCAGACGATCCTAAATTTGCACTTACGAACATTTTAGTCGTACGAAGTTTAGTAAAACGGGCCCCATGTGATGTAGGCACAAAAATTTTGTATGCCTTTTTCTTACATTTTAGTACCCGTATTTCTTCTGAGAACGTGAAATATTTGGAATTTATTTATAAATGGTGAGCACTACTCATTGACGTCGATATATTTCAAAGTGCATGATCATGTGGTTACACCAACAACAGCAATGCCTGAACGTCTTGAAAGCGCGCCCACTCCAAAGTAAGTATTAATGATATTTTCCTTAATAGGCAACGGATTTTGATGAAATATGGAGCAGCAAACGCGTCTTCATGAGCTGCATTTGGTGGTACCGGGAGTTCGGCACATACTTCTGTCGTTTTTGCGAAGAATAGATTTCCGTGTCTACTGACTTCGCAAAAACGACAGTAGTTTTGGGCCAAAGTACCGAGACCACCAAATGCAGCTTAACAAGACGCGTTTGATGTGCCATATGTTATCAAACTCCGTTAAATAATACGGACAAAATAAAGGAATACGTTCTTTGAATCGGAGGGCTTCTGGAAGTGTCAGTACTTGTTGTTGTTGTTGTAACCACGTGATCATACACATAGGCGTAGGAGCGTTTCAATTATTGGGGGGGGGGGGGGGGCCAAACAATTTTGCTACATGTAAAATTATATATGTTCGGTATGTCTTTGTTTAATATGCTACAGTACACTGTCCTGTACTACATGTATGTATATATAGGAAAGATATACATGCTGTAGTGATGCATACCGCATGATTGTGTTAGTTTTATGTTATGCCCTTATAATAGCGTAACATGTAACCAGAAATACAGAGTACAATTTTACATAACCCATTACACGTAATAAGATAAGGCGTATAAATGGTCAGCTTACAATTACACTCCAAAAAATACATAGAATGTAAGCTTTTGTATTTTGTAAAATACCGATGATGTTATACACATTATCAGTTACATATATAAACTGATTGTAATTCCCTCTAACGATACATTATTGGATGAATAAAGTTTTCAGGCTGTGACATTGGTCAATGTATGACATACCGAGAGGGTACGTTGTAATTAATTGGTGCCCGAGTGAGATGTTTTGTGACAATGATACGTTATTCTATTTTGATTAGTGTTTGAGCAGCAATCCTGCTAGAAAACCTTGCCAAATCGATAGGTACAAAACCTTAAGGAACCGTTCTATACCAGATCATCGTTTGATTCAAAGATAATTGCTTCGTAAATATGATAGAATAATGTGAAAACTACCTCGTTACTATATCCTATACGGCACATGCAGTGGCCAAATCGGCCATCTTTGTGTGTTCCATCCATCAGCCAGTTTCACCTGTTCTGCCGTTTGACAAAGAAATCAAAATGTGAAGTAGAACATATGATATAAAGTAGCTAATCACATGTAGAAAAGCCAGGTGAACGGACTCCTATCAATTATATGATACCAAAATGTAAACTATGTCAGTTGTCTGGACAGGTTTGTGCCTGTGTTTTTTTACAGCATGAACCACCATTATAAATAACTCATACACTGACAATCGCACAGTGTATCATTTTTACCTGGCAAACGACACAACACATACCATATGTACCCACTACTGTACTCTGTTATTAGCTATCAAATCCAGTGACATGAAGGCAGTTACCTGATTGTATTGTCCCTGGTGTCTAGACACCTACTATGCAAGAAAATATGGCTTTACCTATGGTAGCATGTACAATAACATAGACGGCGCATCAGATTGAGAAGTTTACACATCAACTTTTATTTTGATATTGATGGGAGAAATGCTCAGATATATCGTCTTTTGTATAATTTGCTGGCATAATATTTATAGCTTGCCGTTGTCATATGTGTCTATTATGTATTGCACCAATATGAATATAACATATGCGAATATTGTCTTGTTACTGTATACTATATGGAGCATTGAGTTTCCATCTCCGCCATCTTTGTATGTACAAGCCATCGTAAAGTTTCACAACATTGTGCGTTTGACACATACAGCAAATAATATGACAGTAAACCAAATGATATCTGGTGCAATACATAATAGACAGATGTGACAACGCCAAGCTATACATATAATGCCTGTACAAAAGACGAGATAGCTGAGCATTTCTCTCATCAATCTCAAAATATATTTTGGTGCTTAAACTTTTCAATCTGATGCACAGCCTATTGTTAGTGTACACATTATACATAGGTAAAGCTATATCTACTCGCATAGTAGGTGAATATACACCAGGGACAAAACACTCGGGTAACTGCTTACATATCACTGGATTTGATAGCTAATAACAGAGTACAGTAGTAGGTACATGTATATATGGTGTGTGTTTTGTGGTTATATATGGTATGTGTTTTGTGGTTGGCCAGCCAGGTAAAAGTGATACACTGTGCGATTTTCTGTGTATCCGGGTATTTATAATGGAATTCATGTTTTTAAAAACACAGGCTCAAACCTGTCCAGAAAACTGACATATTTTACAGTTTGGTGTAATATAATTGATAGGAGTCTGTTCTCATGGCTTTTCTACATGTGATTAGCTACATTATACCATATGTTCTACTTCACAGTTTGAGTTCTTTGTCAAACGGCAGAACATGTGAAACTGGCTGATGGCTAGAACACACAAAGATAGCTTGCTGATTTGGCCATTCATTCCATGTGCCGTATAGGATACAGTAACAAGGCAGTATTCACATATGCGACGCGCCAAGCGAAAACCTCTCTTATCGGAAAACGTGACGTAACGAGTTATAACGTTACAAAGATGGAGTAATTTGCAAGCAGTTTTGACAAAGTAAACGTCACATTTAGCGTCATTGTCGCGTCTATGTATATTTTTTATTTATTTCCATAAATACTCCTACTTACTTTGTTCTTTTATTTTATTTCGAAGAAAGCGGGTACAACAGTAAATGTTTCTGACAATAAAAAAATACCTCACGATGTATGAAAATCTACCTGTGTTTAATAAATCGGCAACAAAGAACGTAGTTTCCTTTTTTTGCCTTTTTTTACCACTGGTCACGTTATAACCCTTGGACAACTGCTCACGTCGTTCTCAAGACAATTAGTACATAAAACAACATGCATGTGTGCCCATCTGGACGGTAGGATATCATTGGACTACAGCGGCAGAAAATTTACGGGCAATTAGACAAAAGTTAAATAATTCCACCTCTCTATTTAGTCTAATTCTCCGTGTATGATCGACCATACCTCATAAAGGTGTATGTATATTGCAATCATGCGGACATGACAACACATGACAAAACACATTTACATATCACATAGTTTATTGTCCCGTTTACATCGACAGTTGATTCAAAATTATACGAAACTGTAATTGTTAAACGTGTGTATAACTCCGTTTGGATAAAACATGTCCTACATGCGTTTCTTTTATATGTTGGCTAGTTTTGTTCTCTAAGTCTCAGTATTGAATACATCCAAATGGGCCGCGCCATACGAAAACCGGGCTTAATGACAACGTCATGAAAAGCGGTAAACGACGTCGGAAAAACGACGTTTCAAATTGTCTAGCGTCGCCGTAAAAGTTCACAGTTTGCCCTCCCATTTACGTTTACTGGTGTTAGTTAACATTAAGTGTGAACAGAAAACGGAACATGATAACTTACTGAAACTTTCACTAATATGAGACGCGATACCTTGTACCTCGGTACACATATTATGACGTCATGACTTGACGTCACGTACTTGGACGTGAATACATGTTTGACGTTATGGCCATGGTATCGTGACAAAATATTGATAGCAAGGATACTGCACGAGTTCTCGCAGCACAAATGATTAGAAATACTTCAGCCGCTGTAACATTGTCGTCCCTAACTGTCCGTTCTTTGAACATTTTTACTCTTCTTCGTCGGTTGTCCTTATGAATTCAAAATGGTGAACTCATAATTTAACTGGCTACATATCAGCGAAGTCTTCGCTTACACTGCACTTCGATTCCTAAATAATATTAAATATGAACAACCTAGTGTATGCCAAACGATTTATTACCATCATTATCTTGGTAATTGAGACTTTGAACAATTATATCCAGTACTTAGCGAATGATATGCCATTTAATGCCACTCATTTTATCAATAAATGGATTAGACCACGCAGCTTATCAATGACATAAAATATCCGGGTTTGTATTGAATTTAAAATAAATGCTTCAACTTTTAATTAATGGAAATGAAATTGATGGTCATAAACTTGCTTGTAGTCGCAAAGTGCTTGTGTAAGTATCAAATAATCAGTTTTATCACTTGACTGCATACTAATGTAGACAGGCGGTGTATTGAGATCCTCAAGGAAAGACACGGCGACAATTATAAGGTAGCACGCTACCAAATCTGCCGGTATCGTGTTTTATCACAAAGTTAATGTTATAAGCGGCCTTACTGTCTACTTTAAAATATGTCGTCGCATACGAAATGTTAAATGATGTCGCTATTATTCCCAATTATTTCAGACAGCAGCAAACGACAGGGGAAACGCCTCACTCTGCCTTATTTGAAACTTATTCATACGAAAATTACGTTACTTGGGCGCATCCAAAACATAACGTTACATTAGCAACTGCAAAACACAATCCATAAACATTATTTTCATAATTTGTCTTGGCCTAATGGGAGACACTTGGCCAGGCTACGAGATATCCAAAATTTGTTGACATGCGATCAAAGATTGACAAATATATACGACTTGTCCGGACCCAACACCCCATGTATACGCGTTGATAAAAACGTCGTAATTTCGACGTCATTGATCTAATACGTCATATAAGTTTTTGCCACGCGTATATAAAACTACTTCTAAAATGAAACATAATTGGGATACATTGATAATTTTGGCGGGAATATGGCTTTTAAAAGATGTACAATTCAGAAATACGCGAAAAAAGTAAAAACTGAAAAATTGTTGTCATTAAGCGCGGGTTTCGCACGGCGCGGGTTCATATTTTTGGCTTCGTAGTTTGTGGAAAAAGTACACACAAGATAATGTTGACTTTGCCCAAGGTTACGTGTCGTTTTGTCAATTATTCACTAATAGTATAAAATTATACATACTACTACTTAAAATCAACCTACATGGCAGGCCTATTCGTTTACTACTCCATTACGCTTAAACGTTCTTATTGACGTTGAAGTCGCCCGTTAGTGTTAACGTCGTAATTGCGACGTCATTGAGCTAAAACGTCGTTTTCGATTCTACCACGTGTTACAAAAATACATGTAACATGAAAAAGAATTGAGATACAGTGATAGTTTTTGTGGTATATGACTTTTAAAAGATACGGTATTCAGAATATGCAAAAAAGTGAAAAATGATTGTTTTGTCATTAAGCCCGGTTTTCGCATGACGCGGCCCAAATGTAGACCGTGTATTGAGCATGCTGCCAGCCGCGAACGAAGGGCACACCGGTACCGAAACAATACGCGTGTTTGGCATGTTTTCAACTTCTGACAAACATATATTACTGCTGTGTTACACGCGACGACCCCTCTTTAAGAAAGTTGATACATGTGCACGCAACGGCCGTCAAAAACGATATTTATCTTTATTCATAATTGATGATTTAAAATTAGAATCATTGTGTTGACATAATATAAGGTCGCGTATTGCAGATATTGGAAATAATTTCCTTTGAAAATCTTCATACAATCTAAAGTCTCATACATTTACAATGATTATCACAAGGACGGGGAGGGGTTTTCGTTATATAGATTAAAAGTATGTTCTTTATAGGTTATTATGTTTTCTATATGTGGATATATGCACGAGCTACGTAGCATGCGATATTGTGCGACTTTAGTCGGAACGAGTGGCAATTATATCCACATACAAATCAAATAACATTTTTATAATATATGTAAATCACTCACAACTAAGATGCGCCTAAAATATACAAACTATCAATGAAGTAAACACATTACTGATGATTTAGAAGGAACTATTATACAATGTGAAAAGTAATTCTGGCACTGATGAATAATGGGTAAAAAAATTGACAATTTACTTTCCATTGTGTTTCAATGTCAAACAAATGTACATATATAATAAACATATATGTTTTATTCTCTGATAAAATATCAAGACTATTTGTATTTCTTTCATGTGCTGGACGTACGGACGCCGGTAACACTATATGCCCGCCTCACCATTCGGTGGCGGGGGCATAACAATACAAAACTATATATTCAACCCTGAAGTCAGAATAATCCTGATCTGGTGCCAGGTCCTCGCCACACCAGAATCACTTGGCCCCCTCCAAAAAGCAGTAGGATCAGTAATAATCTTACTACTTTTATAATGGGCAATAACCCAATTCAACTCCCAGATAACAGAAGAGTCAAAGATGAAAACGTACCTGAGACTGTGTTTGTGACCTTGACCTTGGGGTAAGGCTTGAGTGCTGGGACATGGATTTGCTACAGCACGATGGAGGGCCATCTGAGGAATGCATGTATGAAATAGCAAAGTGCTCCATGAAAGGAAACAGACATTTACCCTACGTTAAGTTTGTGGACGCCGACGCCGGGGGTATGCCATAAGCTCTTCCGCATTTCGTGCAGGTGAGCTAAAAACAGGTCGTTGAAAATATTCATCCGAATCTCCACAAAAAGTAATCCTTCGATCTGGTTCACACGAACGAAACTATAACACAGGATGTAAACATCCTATGTAAAAATAAACAAATGGACATAACTCCAAAATAGAAATCTCACATCTTTGACACGATATCTATGAATGTGTGAAGTTTGTTTTTAAATATTCTATACGATATTCAACTTATGCTCTGGACAAGAAATAAAAGGAAGAAAAGGAAAAAGAGCAATAACTAAAAATAACGATGAAATTATCCAAATTAGCGATGCTAGAATAGTCATTCTTGCGTACGACACACATTTGACTCAATATCTTGTATGCGTGTGTGAAGTTTTATTAAAATATTGCACACGCTATTCAACTTAACCCTTACACCGCTATCTTAATTTTGTGTCGTCTGTTGTTTATTTTCCAGTTTTATCACCATGCTTTAACAGCACTTTAGAATAATTTACAACATCATGTAAAGTGCTGTTACATGTAAAACATGTTTTTACTGAGAAATAAGGCAAGATATAAAAGTAACAGCAGACGATAATTGTTGTGCGTAGCGGTCTAAGGGTTAAGATGGTCCAGACAAGAAAATGTCTCCAGACGTGACTGCTTGACCACGTCAAATTTTTAATATTTACACTGTCCTTAAATTCATAATGGAAACGCACATTCAACGTATTGCGTTTATATCCCGGTTCATTACATTAGCCCCACGTGACGTCGCATCTGTGTTCTATGAACACATTTTCAAGTTTACTATTATTGTTATAAAGCTGACAGATAATCCTTGTCTTATATTATCTTGCATGCAAATAGTCTAAGTAATTACTTATTACAAATTTGGCTGCAACTAAGATTCAGGCGCGGATACAGAAATGTTTAAATGCCAGATCGCCGCAGATGCGATTTCCTGACACCTAGGCCACGAATTCACACTTTAAAATGTCCTTTTTTTTTGCTGGAGCAGGTCCTGGACCCCCCCCCCCCCCCCCCCCCCCCCCCCTGCATCCGCGCCTGAGATTTGTAAAAAGCATAGGCCTAAAATTGATCCAAAATCAAACTATAGTTTCGCAGAAACTGTTTTGTTGTTGTTGTTGTAGAGATCTACATGTCTGTGTAAAACCCGCACTTATTTTTCGCGGCACCAACATACTTCCAGTAAACGCTTGCTCTCTTGTGTCAGTCTCTGCAAAATAAAAAGAACTGTCGCACGAACTTAGGGTGAAATTATTCACAAACTCCAGCTTGACATTGTCTCATATATATATATGAACAGTATAAATGACGATACATTCACACAATTTCGTGCAATTATTGGAGGGTAACCAAAACATACTCTGGCCCCCCCCCCCCCTCTCTCTCCCCCCCCCCCTGCTCCTTACGCCTATGATACACCTTGTATTTAGTATTTATTTGATTTATATGTGGATATACATGTATTTGATTTATATGTGGATATACATGTATGCATGAGTACCGCAGCGTGCGATATTCGACGACTTTAGGAGCGCAATATCGTTGCGCGGCAGAACGAGTGACATATATCCACATACAAATCAAATAACCTTTTTATTATATACGTACACCATTCGCAATGTATATGCGCTTACAAAATATACAAAATATAAATAAAATAAACAAATTATTGGTGATTTCGAAGGAACTATTTTGCGATGTCACATCGCAAAATAGTTCCTTCCAAATCATCACTAATTCAGTGAAGTGCTAGCGTTCCGTCTCATCCTATATGTGAACAATAACAACTAGAGCAGCTTGAGCTGCATCAACGGTTTGAGCCTCAAACATTGATTTCATGTGTAACTAAGCTTTAGCCCAAGGTGTAAACTATCGGTTGCAAAAAGAATTTCTGAAGTTTTAGAATGAACAGTCTAACATTTTTGTGTTCGCATCATCACACCGATGTGGGGCCGGTTGGCTTAGAGGTAGAGCGATCTACTCGGAGCGAGGGATACCGGGTCGAATCCTCAGCCAAAGTTTTGGCTAAAGGACAGAAATATCGACTACAGCAAAAACAATTGAAATCGAATGATAAATAACGAAGCTGACGTCACATCCGTTTGCTCTATTTTGAAAACTTGAAAAAATACGTTCATCTTTGACATCGAATAGAGCCGTAAGTAGTCAAGATATAGCTCTGAAAATTATCATCTTTCATGCGGCTGACACTCCCCTATCACCCTGGCAAGAAATTATGTTGCTGACAGTACTGTACAAATTGGAAAACGTTTGTAAAGACCACCCGTTATCAGCCGAAATTCGGCAAAATCGTTGAAAAGTATGTACATTTTTCAACTTCAAATGCATATAGCTCTTTTATTTGAGCAGACAGCCGAAAACTGTCAGCGAGTTTGAGATAGAGAATTTTGTCAGCTTTCCGATGCAGAACGAATTCTTAAAATCGGTTGGAAAATAAGGAAGTTATAGGAAGTATGACGTCACTTCGGTTTTCGTGGAAAGTAGCATTAACAGATATTTCAAAATCTCTGAATCTCTGCTCACACTTGATCCGAATCGGCATGCAAAATTTGAAGTCGATCCGACCAGCGGTTTGGTGTAGATGGAAGGAGCCCGTAAGTCAGCGGATGATTATTTATTTTTCGAATAGTTTTATCGCCCTTAAATTGCAGTTTACGCCATTTGTAAATACACCTAATAAAACGGAAATTACATATGTGCAATATTCCGCCAGTGAAGTTTTCGTTTGTTTTTCACCATAGGCCTGGCACAAAGCGGGAAAGTTTTAGCTAAAGGACTGAAATATCGACCGCAGCAAGAAATTTTGAAATCTATTGATAAATAACGAAGCTGACGTCACATCCGTTTGCTCTATTTTGAAAACTTGAAAAAAAAGACGTTCATCTTTGACATCCAATAGAACCGGAAGTAGTCAAGATAGAGCTCTGAAAATTATCATCTTTTATGCGCCTGACACTCCCCTATCACACTGGCAAGAAATTATGTTGCTGACATTACTGTACAAATTGGAAAACGTTTGCAAAGACCACCCGTTATCAGCCGAAATTCGGCAAAAATTCGGCAAAATCGTTGAAAAGTATGTACATTTTTCAACTTCAAATCCCTATAGCTGTCTTATTTGACCAGATAGCCGTGAACTGTCAGCGAATTCGGGATAAAGAATTTTGTCAGCTTTCCAATGCAAAAAGAATTTTTGTTTTTAAATCGGTTGGAAAATAAGGAAGTTATAGAAAATATGACGTCACTTTCGGTTTCGTGGGAAAGTGCATTAAGAGATATTTGAAAATCTCTGAGTCTCTGCTCACACTTGATCCGAATCGGCATGCAAAATTTGAAGTCGATCCGACCAGCGGTTTGGGCTGTAGACTGAACGGCTGAATAAAAAAAAACAACAACGAATACAATAGGTTTTCGGCGCAGCTGAAAGCCGCCTCAAACCTAAAAAACCAACGAAAACAAAAGGTTTGAGGAATCAAATTCCTCAAACCTAATAAAAAAATGAAAGAACCAAACTTCAAATGCCTACAACTCTCTCATTTGGGCAGATAGCCAAAAACTACCAGCGAAGCGGAGATAGAGAATTTTGTTGGCTTTTTAATGGAAAAAAATATTTGAAATCGGTTAGATAATAACAAAGTTATGAACATTTAAAATTTGAAAAATTGAAAAAAAAAAATTCAAATGCATGTAGCTCTCTCATTTGAGCAGATAGCTAAAAACTACCAGCGATGCTGAGATAGAGAATTTTATTGGCTTTTTAATGCAAAAAAAATATTTGAAATCGGTTGAATAATAAGGAAGTTATGACCATTTCAAATTTTTTTAAAAACTTCAAATGCCTACAACTCTCTCATTTGGGCAGATAGCCAAAAACTACCAGCGAAATGGAGATAGATTTTGAATTTTGTTGGCTTTTTAATGCAAAAAAAATATTTGAAATCGGTTAGATAATAAAAAAGTTATGACCATTTCAAATTTGAAAAATTGAAAAAAAAAACGTCCAAGTTTGAAAGACAATAGAATCAGAACTATTCAAGCCATTGCTCTGAAAAATATCATCTTCTGTGCGGATGAATGTCCCGCGTGACGCTGTCAAAAAATTATGTTGCTGAGATTACTGTACAAATTGGAAACTGTTTTCAAAGACCACCCTTACCGTTAAAAATAAAATAAAAATCTGAAATTGTTGATTTTTTTCATTTTTCTCAATTTCACATGTCTATAGCTCTCTCATTTGAGCAGATAGCCAAACATTGTCAGCGAAGCGAAGATAGAGAATTCTCGCAGCTTTACAATTCAAAAAGAATTTTTGAAATCGGTTGGAAAATAAGGAAATTATAGGGAATTATATGATATATGACGTCACTTCCGGTTTCGTAAAAAGTGACGTCATGAGAATTCTGAAAATTGAGTTATTCTCGTGTCACTGTTGATGCGAATCGGTATACAAAATTTGAAGTCGATCCGACCAGCGGTTTGGGCTGTAGTCTCGACGGCTGAATAAAAAGAAAAAAAAAGAAAAAAAAGAAAAAAAAAACCAACGAAAACAAAAGGTTTGAGGAATCAAATTCCTCAAACCTAAAAAACCAACGAAAACAAAAGGTTTGAGGAATCAAATTCCTCAAACCTAAAAACAAAAAAAAACAACGAATACAATAGGTTTTCGGCGCAGCTGAAAGCCGCCTCAAACCTAATGACACCCTGTGGACGTCCTAGGATGTACGAATTAGAGAGTTTCCATAGTGACCATAGTGACCATAGTGCCTCATTTGGTGATGGGGAATAATTGTTATGATGTTGCACCGACATTTACTGTAAATATCGCACATTCTGTAAACATTTGTTCATATGATATCGCATATGCTCTTATGCTCTTACACGTAGGTGCAAAATCACATGCGGTGTCTCATAGATTTCATGCATGATATGGGAAATATAATTTCCAAATTGCGCCGTATATGTCAGTTTTGGTTATCGTAGCATGAAATGCATTTGAATAGAATGTTTGTTACACGCATAAAAGGGTATTTAAAGTCACAAAGATGTGCAAATATGCACATGAATGTTAATCATTGTGTGTGTAGATATACTGTTGAACCAAGGCTTCCTGACGTTGAAGGTATTTGTATGGAAGCGTCCTGGTGCCAATGCTACAAAATATATTTATCTCCTAATTTAACTCCTAATTAGGAGAAAATAAGTCCTAAGTATGAGTTACTATCTCCTAATTAGGACTTAGTGTCTCCTAATTGTGACTTATTATCTCCTAATAATGAGTTAGTATCTCCTAATTAGGAGATAAACCTTTTTTAACATTGACACAGACTATAAAGTCCTAATTAGGCGATACTAACCCATTATTATGATATGCTAAGTCCTAATTAGGAGTAAGTCCTAATTAGGAGATACTAACTCATAATTAGGAGATGCTAACTCCCAATTAGGAGATAGCAAGTCCTAATTAGGAGATACTAACCCCTAATTAGGAGTTAATATCTCCTAGTTAGGAGATACAAAATAGCTTAGCATTGGCACAAGGACGCTTCCATACATTTGCGATCTGCCATAACAGTCCCAGTTTCATTCAGGGTCACTTATCATGTTGGTGTGTCGACTAAGCCTAGCATCGTCCTATGAAACTAAAATCAAGGGCTATTAATAGTTGCTATTCCATGCAAAATATTTGAAAAGCGTATTATCTCCCCTTGTAAACGGACTATGTATCGACAGGCGTATATTGTGACCTCGACACTCTTGTTCTATGCATATTGGAGGACATTTTGGAGGCCATCTTTGGATTATTTGGTTGCTCAAGGACATAGGAGCTAAAATGCCTTTCACATATATAAGGTTCGCCCATGTCCAGCCATGGGTAAACGTTTGTCGTGGCACGAGGAAACTGTTTGAATCCCAAGGCGGTAGGCCGCGGGTTCAAACAGTTCCCGAGTGCCACGGCAAACGTTTACCCACGGCTGGACATGGTCGAACGTTATTGTTAAATTTCCGTCGGAAATATCGTCCAATTTGAGCATATATACAGTACTTTTATGTACTTTGATAATCTGCTCCATTCAAACAGCTGATTTACAAATACATATTTCGGGGCCGCAGTACACGGCGCGTGATGCAGCATTGTCCAACACCATGGTCAAACAGCACGCGTTGTACGTTTCAACACGGCTGTGAGCGGTGTCAAACAACAGCAGTCATGAACAATGCCTGGTTGAAATGCCTTCTGTAAAATGACGGCAAAATTGTTACTTATCGATAGAAAAATAACAACAAAACTGGTTAAAAAAAACAAGAACAGCAACAAACAAACAAAAATTCAGTGAGCAGACGACATTGACACTTGCCTATCTAGTTGAATATCTCCACAGAGAAAAATTGTTTTTTAATTCTAGCAAAACTGTATTATAACTCTGCCATATTACAGGTTCTTGTTCATTGTAGACATGTCCTAGTATTACCAAATGGGAACACCTTATAACAATTGCCGTACTTTTATTGAGTAACTGCCGTTTCTCATGACATTTACTATAGGGTTAAATGATAGGTCGGAAATCTGTTTAATGGCGATTCGCTAGCGGAGCCATTAAACATGTTTTCCGACCTATCATTTCGGATATATACGCCGCAAATTTCAAAATTACAATGTGGTTAACCTATTTCTAATGCACTCCTCATTTCAAATGGAAACTCGTTTGAGATCCTCTATTTATAGAGTGCATTAGAAAACATGATGACGTGAACGTCAAAACATCGCGCCATTGGAAATTCATTTTGGAACGCCTTCATTTTCTTCATTTGGCATAACGCTAGCGCATATGCTATTATAATACGTATACGCGGCGAAGTCAAATAGTTCTCGGACACTCGCGTTAAAAAGTTTCATATACCTGCCAAATTGTTAATCTTTATAAATGACATTTACATCTGGTCAACTCTAATTTGTTTTGAGAATAAGAACATACTTTCTGCGAACCGTTTGCACGTAATGCGTAACAATAGCATACTAATAACGTCACTACGGAGAAATTGGGAAATCTAACATTCGTGACATATACAGTGAAACCTCTCTAAACCGGACAACCTGGGAGGTCCCCAGGGTGTCCGGCTTAGAGAAGTTTCACTGTAACTCAGGCATTTGATCATTCGGAGCCATATTTGTGTGATATGCGATCACGAACGGGCCGTCATCACCCGAGATAAATGACAAAGAAACTCATCAAAAATAAGATCACTCAGGCGTTTTCTTGGTTTCCGGATTATAGAGCTTCCTCTGTATAGGTGTCTATTATATAGTTCATGTTTGTGTCGAGTATATGGTGCGGACCCTACCAGTATTGTTTTGTTTTCCCCGCAGAGGACATGGATTTTTTTTAATTAATTCGTTCCCACGAAATAACAATTCGTTCCCTCAATTTAACAATTCGTTCCCTCGAATTAACAATTCGTTCCCACGATATAACAATTCGTTCCCTCGAATTAACAATTCTTTCCCACGAAATGACAATTCGTTCCCTCAATTTAACAATTCGTTCCCTGGAATTAACAATTCCTTCCGACGATATAACAATTCGTTCCCACGAATTAACAATTCCGTTTCACTAGACTTCGTACGATTAAAATGTTCGTAAGTGCAAATTTATGATCGTCTGGAAAGTTCAATTGATGGATTTACATTTATTGATTATTTATTACATTGCTCAATACATGTAATAATTGTTTACAAGAAAACATTGTTAATGTGAAATTTACAGACTGCATTGTATCATAATTTTCCTCTTACGAACAGTTTAGTCGTACGAAGTTTGGTAACGCCCACTGATACATGTATGTAATGTCATATTTCACAGCTGATTTCGCCAACTGGTTCTGTAGATAAAAACACAGTCCTAGGACTTTAAAACTGCACCTCGTACGTGTATATTACATGCATATAAATCGTATCGTGCTACAGTTTACGACTCTTAATAGTCCGACATTAAGCGCATGTCAATCAGTGACAAATATATATACAACGAAATACAAAAGCAGTTTTGTCTTACCGGAGCTTTTATCGTCCCCTTCTAAATAATCCACGGATGACATTTTCGTTATACAAACTTTGGCGGCATTAATAATCAGTTGTCACCAGACTGTATCATCTCAACACCCACGGATATGTATAGTAGACAGCGTGTCCGCTCAAATGTGGGTAAAAGTAGACCAAGCCCTCTTTCATCATGACGCGCTCAAAGTCATATGTGGCTATGACTGGATAAGTTGGGCTTATAGGGTTTGCGGCAAGTGTAGATACAGATCATCCCGTGCAGCCGCACAGTCTGATAAATCAGCCTCTGGACTGTTCGCCATTCCATCAATGAAGCATCCGCCATACTTCTAACAGCGATATAGATCGTTCTCAGGTTATATGCGTGTGCTATTTGATCAGGAACTACACTGGTCACAAATCACATAATCCACAATTCTCCAGTCACAGCCACATATGAGTCGCAACGAAAAAATGGGCTTATTCAGTATTTTACAAACCTGTATCGCTCATGAAAATAAAACACTCAATGACATACAACCTGCTACGGATCTGGAGATTTCGCCAAAACATCAGGGACGGTTCTGACGTTCGACAGCGGACAGTGTAGCCTCTGGTCAGACTGCGGATCCGCAGTCTGACCAGAGGCTACACTGTCCGCTGTCGCAAACGTAAATAGTAGTGTTTGCATGGATGATTTTTATTTTGTGTCTCCTCTCCTCAAGCGTCATGACGGCATATCAACCATTACTTGATCAGAAGTGTTTCTCGAATTTTTATTTGCTTGTAAATATAAGTATCAGTGTACTTGCTGCATGTATGGAACGCAATAACCGTCTTCTGTAGGCTTACATCATTATGCAATGTGATCTTCTAATTACTTTTAAAACATGATGACGTCAACGTCAAAACATAATTGCTTTGTCGCGCCATTAGGAACGTCATTTGGTACGTCTCCTTCTTATTCATTTGACGTTATATAACGTTGACGCATGATGCGAATACGTAATTAGGGTGATACGGACAAGCCAATCAAATTCGATCCAGGTGTTATTACACGTGTGTCTATCACATGTATGACATGGGTAACAGTACGGCATAACAAAGATGTAATGTATAGTTCACATATTGCAAGATCTAACCCCAAATTGCATCATTAATGGTTCGACAAGAAATGGAAAATCAATACTCAGATGGGAGAGGCATATTAACATTTGGCTGAACTATAATAATGTTATTGTTCACATATTGGACTTTTAAGGAATTAAATGCTGCGGTAGCTAGCGCTCCTTAGCATTTAACTCCTTACAAATCCAATATGTGAATAATAACATTCATATAGTTCAGCCAAATGTCTTTACTACATACTTTTCACGTCCATTTCGGGTTTAACTTAGCTACATGTATCTCGTCAAATTTAGTTCGTCTTGACATGTTAGTAAGTAGGTCATGACTGGCGTGGTATGGTATGCTGGAGACTGATTCCGTGCCTTTGTAGTTAAGAACCCGTGGGATCATCCTATGATTCATGTTTCGTAAATGTGGTGGGAACATTCTATTTTTACTACATCCTACACGGTGTATGGAGTTGCCATGTCGGAAACTTAGTGTGTACAAGCCATCGGCCGGTTCTACCTCTTGTGGCGTTCGAAACATACCACTAATAATATGACAAACACATGAATGCAATTTAGCGCAACATAATCGGAAGACATCAGAGTTCCACGTGCTATGCGTTGTTTTCATTAATATATACAAAGTCGGATATCTGACGGGTTTGTTGACCCTTTGTTCAAATGTTTGAGAATTCAGTAACGACTGTGTAACAGTAAGAACGAACGATACACTTACACAGTACAGTAAATATATACCTATTACCATACATACTTTATCGAATACAGTGACTTGTAAGCAATTATCTGAGTGTTTTGTCACTATTGTCTTGCCTACAAGGCTTTGCTTGTGGTAGATGTACTTCTAATAATAGACAGCGCATTAGTTTGTCAGTTTATACATTGAAAAAGTGTTCATTGTACATATTGTGAGTGATGATAGAAAATCTCAGATATCTATTTATAATAGGAATGAATGGCCTTGTTGTGGAATTTATCGGGGTATAAACTTGGAAAAGTCGCGGGATTACTGGACAAAGCGATAACAAATTACAATTTTCGAAAAAAAATCTTAAACATTTTTTTTCGAAAATTGTAATTTCTTAAGGCCTCGTCCAGTATTCCCGCGACTTTTCCAAGTTTATATCCCCGATAAATTGAACAAAAAGGCCATTCATTCCTTATAATTCCAACATTTGAAATAAATTCATCAAGAAAATGTGTTTATTTCCGTTTTCTTAAGAATTATTTTAACTGCGCCTGACGGTTACGGAAAGTAGTTCGGCATGGGAGTTTACTGTGGTATACATTTTGGACAGAGACTTGCTACGGACCAATCAAATGTTAGGGAATTGTGTAAATATGGTTGTGCTGGAATTATATGACATTATCGTCATATATATCTGGGACGTATTGTTCAAAATTGTATTAGATGTTATGTCATATTATTTGCGCTCCAAGTGGTGAAACCGTCCGATAGCATATACAATCTAAAATGGCAGAGATGGCATCTTAATGATCTGTATAATATACACTAAGTAAAACAGGGTGAGCTATACGTTATATAGTATGTTAAGTCAGTCCTTAAGTCGACTTATACTATGTATGAATACGATTTACCTATCGTGTTATCACGTTAAAGAGATGACATAACTATGCCACCATACTAATGCCCATTTGATGTATTACTACGATATCAACATATACCAAACATTACGGACACCAGGGGCGGGTAGAGGATTTAGTCTAGAGGGGGTATGGATTTTCTCAATTGTAAATCAGACATACATGATCACCAACATTCCTGAAATACTAATAATTGTTTTCTGTGTTTTGTTTTCAATTCTCATCAAACGTATATGTTGTTACCACTCAGTTGAACCGTCTCGACGAGACGGTATCAACATACACATTGGGTGGAAAATGAGAAAAATAATCAAATATTTCTATGTAAAAAGATGGGTTAATATTAAACTCGACAAATTATATAAGGGGCGTGGGCCGAACACGCGCCCGCCTAGATTCGCGCCTGTACACAGTGCAATGAACCATTCATTCTCACTTGAGTCTTGGCTGGTAAACACATGCGATATCTGCGTGAGACGGAGGTTAGTGCGGACAAATATGGAGAATTATAATCACCATACATCTACCGATGTTAATTGGTAAACTAAGTAGTATATTTTGTATACATACTTTATATAGTACGTGACGGGCACCTGCTATTTGGATGGGGTGCGCTGAATCAGGTAAGAAAAATCGTTCACTTCATACATGTACCATACTTTATTTAATATCTCAACAACTATTCAATCGAGTTTGCGCGATAAAGTGCAGATACCCGGGAAAACTGATGATTAGCAACACGTGACGATGTCCCCGTCCCCGTAGATTTAGTCTTTCAAGATTTTTTTTCTCTAAAACCTATATTTTGTTGTAAATAAAGAAAGATGGGACAGTCTAGGGTTTCAATTTCAGGTTTTCCTGACGGATTGGCGAATGTTCAGTAGTATTGTATGTAAACGCAACTTCGCGTGTCTGTTTTGGTGGCTATCAACTGCATTTTCTACCGATTTCGGTGCATATTCTGGATCCGAGTGCACTCCATCTTTCCATATTCCCAACAATATGTAAGTCCTAAACGGCTAACTTTCCGAGGACGCGGACATCGGCAGGTATTGCTATTCAGTAGTTGCTGAGATATGAATAAAGAATGGTCTGAAGTGGAGGATTTTTCTTACCTGATCCAGAGCAACCCATCCAAACAGCAGGTGCCCGTGACGTATTATCCCCACCGTACAGTTTGTGAAATGTTTTACTTTTTTGTTGTGAAATGATAATATTATACCAACTTTAGAAAAAGGTTGCCAGTACATGGATAATCGCTAGACTTTAGTGTAATAAATTTAAATAAAATAATTTTGTAGCCATCGATTGAAAAATATAATCCTGAACAATAACTAGTGTAGCAAACGCTAGTTATATTTATGTATTGTGAACATGTTTTGTACCAATGCGCACTGTTTTACAGCCGACTTATATGTACAATTGTGTTCGAAAATACGATACAAATTGACGACAATTAGGCCATACGATATCTATTATATGTTAAGCGTCCACCCAGTTGACTACAACCTACCTACATATCCGGTAAAAACAAACACGGCCTTGAAAAAAACGAAGGTCAATTTATGTTAAAAAAGGAAGTGTTTAGCATAAATTTAAATTTCAGTTAGAAAACGTTTGAAAAAAATAGCAAAATACTCTTAGTAAACTTATTAAGTGGACATTCATGCACGGATTTAATCGTTGAACAAGTCCATCAATCAGTGTTCATATCACTTAACCAGTACAGAGTGTAAAATAGCATACTCATTGTGTTTGATTTTTCACAGAACCACTTTCAAAACCTACCCGCACGAGGACACTTAACAGAGAATGAACTGGCTATGGCCTTAATATATTTTTTTCCTATCCTGTTGCATCAATTTCTAGGCATATTTGAGACCCAGTGCATATAACTTTGTATACATGCATTCATTAACGTGCACAAACAAGTTACTCATTTCACACCTTAGATGCCAATCGTACTGCACTAAACTGTTTTATGGCGAAATAGGCGCCGGATTCCTCACGAATTCCCATTCAAATACATGCAAATTAATAATATAATATGAAATAATCACTCATATAAGATCCTCTATGTATTAACAGTAAGCACATTATAATTGTACACAGCAAGGTGAAACTATAAAACATGTTTTGACAGTGCATGAGAATCGTCTCCAATGGAGACGATTCTCATGCGCTGCCAAAACATGTTCCATCTTCCTCTTTAAATAAACTGATCTCCATTGTCCTTACTCTGTCCATCACATAAATAGAGGAGTTTACATTTGTGATGATTTAATATGATATGTATTAACCCTTTCAACCCTAAGGAACTGGAATGGACTGTGATATGCTAATGTTTTGACCAATCCAATGGTCACACAATGATTTTCAGATTCGTCCATCCAAAAGGGGGCGTTTCTGTTCTAAGAAATATGAAAATTACTTGCAAAAAGTGCAGATCCTGCACTATTTGCATAAACCGATATAGCTGGTTTTCGGGTTCAAAGGGTTAAACGAGTTTACTGATTTCATAAGAAACGAGGCCTTGCCGAAAGTTATCTTATTTTTTTTATAATATTTAATCTCACCGCAAACACATATATTGTTTACATTGTTTATATAAATTTGGGCATGTTTTGTGAAACCAATAGTGTTATGTATACAGCATTAACGAGCAAGACTCCGCTGATACGAATGCGGCAAAAGCGGTTCAGGCTCCTGGTATGAATTTTCTGGACGTCCTGGATTCTTATAAACGTATTCTGGTGATCGGCGACCTTGTCCTCGATAAGTATGTGTACGGGACATGCTCGAGACTAGCCCAGGAATGTCTGATGCCGATATTCGCCGAGGAGTCACAGGAGTTCCTGCTGGGCGGCGCCGGCAATGTCGTCAACAACCTGCGCGCCATGGGAGTCGACGTGGATTTACTGACCGTCGTCGGAGATCTCGCCGATACTATCAAGGAGCTTCTGTCTGACATAAATGTCAGCCTCAATGGCCTAGTTGAGTTGCCTGGTTACCAACTAATGACAAACACACGATACTTTGCGAATGACTATCAATGTTTCCGGGCTGATAACAACGCACGCAGCGAAATTTCGCGCCACATTAAACGAGAGGTAGCTGAAAAGACTGAACACTTTCTAGAGGATGCAAAGTACGAAGTCCTCATAATATCCGACTACCAAAACGGTATTTTCGATTCTGAATTGGCATTGAAAGTAATAACCCTTGCTAACAAGTGCAATACCTTCACGCTTGTAGACGCACATCGAGGTGGTTATGAGAGGTTCCGCGGAGCAACTTATATTAAAACTAATGCTGACGACACGCGTTATTTCTCTCGGCCATGCACGGACAGTAATACTGTGCAGGACGTGTGCAAAATATTATGTGAGAAGTTGAATATCTGCGCGTGTATTATCAGTCTTATAGAGCGGGAAGTATATATGTACGTGCACAGCGACAAAAAGTTTGGAGTAACACCGGCCCTGTCTGCTCAAACCAGTGGCGGGTACAGTACTGATGATGTCATTGTCGCAGCCCTGGCGTTCTGAATCGCGCACAAACAAACACTGACAAGCACGTGTCGCTTTGCACAGCTGTGCGCGGCAAACGTCATTCAAAGTCCTAGCGCTGTGGTAGTCATGGAAGGTTTGATATCGTCCAGAGTCCTATACGGTGAGAAACAAGTAAGAAACTTTAAGCGAATTATAACCAAGGATAAAGTCGTTGTTCTCACCACTGGTTGCTTTGATATTCTCCATGTCGGTCATGTGGCATTCCTACAAGAGGCCTAGGATTTTTGAGACTACTTAATAGTGGCGCTAAAGTCCGATGTGTCTGTCAAGAAGAATAAGGGAGCCACAAGGCCGATATTCCCGCTCCAGCAGCGCCTACTCATGCTGCAGGCAACCAAATATGTGGACTTTATTATGTTATTCGACGAGAAGCGGCCGGAGTGGGTGGTGGAGCTGCTGTGCGGGTGCATACTTACTTACTGTCATAACGTAATGCTACATGCATAAAAGAGATGCACGGATATTTTTCAGGTCAACATTGACTGTTACCAGTCTAAAGTTTAATATTACATGTTTGTTTCTATGAGTATATCACTGTCCACATACGATGCTCCTATACCACTGTAGATTTACCCGGAACGTACTATCATAACGTAATGTTACATGACTGCAAGAGTTTGCGCTTGAGAGGAACGTAATATCTCATGCACAATTCAGATGCTTCTTAGACATTCAGTCCTCCATACATACTGGCATAATGAAATGTTACATGAAAAAAGAGATGCATGGATGTTTTGCAGCTCAACATTGACTGTTACCAGTCTATATTTTAATAGTACATGTTAGTTTCTATGATAATAGAAACAGTATAACCAAAAGAGATCGGGTTAACCAAATACCATATCGATGGTCTAGTAACATAAGGTCGTAACTGCTATGCTTTAGCATAGCAGTTACGACCTTATGTTACTAGACCATCGATATCAAACTGGTAAGTGTACATACAGCTATAAGAACAAAACAGAACAGAACACAGTCTTTATTTGAACAATTTCTCAAACCATCTAGTGGTAAATGAGCAAGCTGTGGTATGCATGCACAAGTACATGACTATTGTATAATAGGTAATATGACAAACTTTAACAATACACATACATGGTATTAATTGCAATGGAGCGAATATGTGGTATTTTGTAATACTAGTGTGCCTATTATGATTCAGTATATTGGGTAGGACCACAGTAATGAATCAAGATCGCACTGTGAAACACGACACCAGAAACTCGTAAGAATAGAGTCTTTGAAATGCAGAAGGGTAGATAATACTGTCTGTTTCACGAGACCTATCCAAAGTACACGACTATACAACCAATGAAAGAACAATAACTATTTCGATAATATAAAAGTTTATCAAAATTTAGTCTTTTTTTATGAAGTTTGGTCCAATATCGATTTTATTGCGAAAGAAATCCCCATGCTAAATCCCCATAGACATATTCATAGAGTGAAAATGTATATGGAGATTTAACATCGGGATTTATTTTTACAATTTCAGATATAGTGGACCGATTTGCGATTTTTGTTTTTCGACTACTCCTCCAGCTTTTTCCCCCATGTTAAATTCTCAGAGTGAAATAATTTTTGACAATAAAATCAATATTTTACCAAATTTAACAAATTAAAAAAGTCTCATTCTTAAATTTTGATTAAATTTAATAGTATCGAAAAATTAATGTTTGAGCAATGTTTATGTAACCGTAGCATTTGAGCAGATTTCGTGAAACGGACAGTAGGATTAGCGGTGTACGATCACCACAGATACAATATATACAAACACGGCAAGAAATAGAAAACACAAAATTCTAGTTTTTTTTCCTTAGAAACTGCTTCTAACATGTATGATTATAGTATGGACATGTAACAGTCAATTTTGACTCGCAAAACATCCACTCATGTTTTCTTGCACACGTAGAATTATCGCGTCAGAGTACACGTACATGACCGATGGTGTGTTAGGAAGCATACACTACCGCCTGCGTTAATCATACCCAGGTGCCAACGATTTTAACATCTATTGGCCATTTTAGCTCGCAGTCAAGCAGATTGATTGACTGCATGAGTGTACTACGGCTCAAGATCAGTCAATATCGCTGCTCGTTTTCAATAACAACAACGTTCAAGTATTCTGAATGAAATCATTCAAATATTGGTAAGATTAGCGCATACGTTGATGTAGCAGTACTTTGTGATTGACAGTCACCTATCTTTCTCATTAGACAGTATCCACCCCACCCACCCCACCCATCCCCACCCCCCACCCACCCCCGCACCCCAGACTCGCAACCTTGTGCACGTTACAGTTTGACAGTTCGCAACGGTAACACTATTACATGCAGCGATATAGGAATTTTATAGCAGGGCTTAATGAGAGGCATACTGATACTGATGTTAGTCATTTATACTGAAATTTCCGCGAGAGTTTTTTTCTGAAACAGTTAAAACTTCGTCAAATTCATATATATTCATTCGTCTGTTGGACGAGGTGGACTTTAATGAGAGGTATACTGATAGTAGTCATCTCTACTGGGATTTTCGTGAAGGGAAGTTTGTTTGTTATTAAATAGTTAAAAGGTCATGAACTACATGTATTCATTCGTCTGTTGTAGATATTGCTGGGCCGTCACGCATGCTGTGCACGAGATACGCATACTACTAGACTAAGTGGGAACAGAGTGCGGCGATAATTCATGTCGGCAATACATAGTCAATCAACATTAAGCAGATCATAGATAAGATAATTAATATATATATATACATATTGTTTTATTGGAATATTTTCTTTACGAACAATATGGAGTACAGTCACCAGAACGGTGTCGTTGAAATTAATGTGTTTGAAGATCGCAATATGAGGATTCTGGACGTACTGGATTCTTCTAAACGTGTTCTGGTGATCGGAGACATTGTCCTCGATAAGTATGTGTACGGGACATGCACTAGGATAGCCCAGGAATGTCCGATGCCGATATTCGCCGAGACGTCACAGGAGTTCCGGCTGGGCGGCGCCGGCAATGTCGTCAACAACCTGAGCGCCATGGGAGTCGACGTGGATTTACTGACCGTCGTCGGAGATCGCGCCGACATTATCAGGGGGCTTCTGTCAGACATAAATGTCAGCCGGGATGGCCTAGTCGAGTTGCCTGGTTACCAAGTGAAGACAAACACACGATACTTTGCGAATGACTATCAATGTTTCCGAGCTGATAACAACGCTCGCGGCAAGTTTCCCCAACGCATTAAACGAGAGGTAGCTGAAAAGACTGAACAATTTCTGACCGATACAAAGTACGATGTGCTAATAATTTCCGACTACCGAAACGGTCTGTTCGATACTGAATTGGCGCAGAAAGTAATAGCCATTGCTGACAATCGCAATGTCATCACGCTCGTCGACCCAAAGCGCGGTGATTATGAAAGGTTTCGAGGAGCAACTTATATTAAACCTAACGAGGAGGACGCCCGCTATTTTTCTCGGGCATACACCGACAGTAATAACGTTGAAAAAGTTTGCCAAACGTTCTGTGAGAAACTTAAGATAACTGCGTGCATTATGACGTTGTCCGAGCGAGGAATGGCGGTGTACGAACACAGAGGGCGAGCCTATAAGACGATACAGTCGGAGCTCGCTATTGCCCGCATCGTAGACGTGTGCGGCGCCGGCGACACGGTGCTGGCGGCCCTCGCTCTGGGAATCGCGCACGGACAGACCCTCGTCGACACGTGCCATTTCGCCAATTTGTGCGCCGCAAACGTCATCCAGCGGCAGGGCACCGTGGTTGTCAATACCGTTGAAGTGATCTCGGACAGTGTCCTATATAGCATCAAGGAATTACAAAACTTGAAAAGAATTCTGCCAAAAGATAAAGTCGTTATTCTGACCACCGGTTGCTTTGATTTGTTACATGACGGCCATGTGTCATTATTAGAGCAGGCAAAGAAACTGGGTGACTATTTAGTGGTGGCGCTGAATTCAGATCTTTCTGTGAAGAAGTTAAAGGGAGCCACACGGCCGGTTTGCTCTCTCCAACAGCGCCTGCTGATGCTGGAAGCGACGAAATATGTGGACTTCGTTGTTGTCTTCGACGAGACGCGACCGGAATGGGTGGTAGAACTGTTAGACCCTGACATTTTTGTGAAGGGGGCAGAATACTCTGAGGAGTCCATACGAAACTCGTTCCCTTCAATACGGAAATACGTCGCCATTACATTTGTCTATAACACGAGCACGACGGAAATTATTAAGAGAATTAAGGAAACATGAATATACAATGAACACTAAATAACGTCAGGTACATTCCGCTACTCATATACTGGTTATAATTTATCCCGTCAACACAGTGCGTATGTGCCGTGAAACACGGTGCCGTGAAACATTTTTGATATCCAGTCAATACAATTTTTGCATTTTACAGCCATTTGTAGGTGTTGACGGGATAAATAGAATAGTAGGTTAGTGCCGTGAATGGGAAAAAACATCTGGCGAGGCACGGAAACGTTTCCTGAGCCTTGCCAGATATTTTTTCCATTCACGGCACTAACCTACTATTCTCTATCTCTGTTCTTATTTCTGAACCAAAGTATATGTTGTGACCACTCATTTGAACCGTCTCGGCGAGACCGTTCAAATGAGTGGTCACAACATATACTTCTGATGAGAAATAAAGAAATTCTTGAGCCTTGTCGGATATTTTTTCCCATTCACGGCAATAACCTACTATTCTCTATATACTTATAGCTAGCACAGTTAATGGTAATGGTAGTAGTTATTATTCTAGGTACACCACCGCCTGTGCGTGCAACTTGATTGGTTGAGCCTGAAATTGCCAATCGATATTCAGAAACGTTGACATCTGGGAAAGATTGTGACACATCGGTGAAGTGATTATATTGCTGTGACTGGAGAAATTGAGATTATGTGAGTTGTTATCAGTGTAGCTCCTGATCTTATAACACACACAAATAGCCTGGTAACGATCTATGTTGCTTGTTAGAGGCATGGCAGGTGTTACAGTGATGGAATGGCGAACAGTGAAGATCCTGGTCAGCCTGTACGGAAGCACAGGTGGATCTAGATCTACACTGATCGCAAAACCCATATGCCCCATTTCTCCAGTCACAGTCAGATACATGATTTGTTTGTATTTTTATATAGCTAAGTACTGCAAGGGACTATACACTACATGTATAGCAAGTGACCATACGCTATTATAGTATAGTAAGTGATCATGTGACCATGTGACTGCGCTATAGCATGTGATTATACGCTATATAGAGAATAAACACCAGTCGTTCTCGATACAAATATAAACTTTACGAAACAGCTAGGTTACTTAAGGACATATGGAACGCCTGATCATCATATGATTCAAACATAATTGCTTCCTAACTGTGATGGAATATATGTATAACATATATATATGAACACTGCCTCGTTACTGTATCCTATACGGCACATGGAGAGTCCAAGTCGGCCATCTTTGTGTTTGCCAGCAATCAGCCAGTGTCACCTCTTCTGACATTTGACAAAGAACTAGCAACGATAAGTAGAACATATGACATAATGTAGTTAATCACACATAGAACAGATAGGATAACATATTATCCCGTCAACACAGTGCGTATGTGCCGTGAAACACGGTGCCGTGAAACATTTTTGATATCCAGTCAATACAATTTTTGCATTTTACAGCCATTTGTAAAATAGAATAGAATAAATAGAATAGTAGGTTAGTGCCGTGAATGGGAAAAAATATCTGGCGCGGCACGGAAACGGGATGTGCTCGGCAGAGCCTCGCCCATCCCGTTTCCTGAGCCTTGCCAGATATTTTTTACCATTCACGGCACTAACCTACTATTCTCTATCTCCTATCAATTATATTACACCAAGATATACTTCAAGTCAGATAGGTGTGTACTTCTGTCAACTTTCCCAAAATGTACATATGCTATGGCGGACGTGTACATTTTTCCTAGGCACTGCACTGAGCTACATATAAATACACATGGGCCATATATACTCTTCCCATATGAGGCCCCACTGCATTATTGTAATAGTGTATACTAATAGAGTACAGCAGTGGGTAAAACTCATGTAATAATTTCAGTATAACAATTATTCATGCTTTTAATGATGAAATATATGAAGTCGTTAGTTCAATATGAAATAATGCATTTCGGGAAATATAAATGATTGCGCCCTCAAAGTATACTTTGCTAGATAAGTTTTTGCAATTTTGTGAATCCAATACTTGTTACAGACTATCCTAATTATGCACTTACGAACATTTTATTCGTACGAAGTTTAGTGAAACGGGCCCCCGTTCTACACCAGATCATCCTTTGATTCAAAGAAAAGTGCTTCCTAAATATGACGGATTATATGTATAATTTATCCCGTCAACAAAGTGCGCATGTGCCGTGAAACACGGTGCCGTAAAACATTTTTGATATCCAGTCAATACTATTTTTGCATTTTAAAGTCATTTTTAGGTGTTGACGGGATAAATAGAATAGTAGGAAAAATATCTGGCAAGGCTTAGGAAACGGGATGGGCGAGGCTCTGCCGAGCACATCCCGTTTCCGTGCCGCGCCAGATATTTTTCCTACTTTTCTATTTATCCCGTCAGATATTTATCCCGCCAGATATGTTTTCCCATTCATGGCACTAACATACTATTCTATTTATCCCGTCAACACCTATAAATAGCTTTAAAATGCAATAACAACTAGAGCAGCTGAAGCTGCATCAACGGTTTGAGGCTTGATGTACTGACAAACGTACACTGGCAAAGTGATTAGAAGACATTGCCAATGACGAAAACATATGAAACTCAAAAAAAATTGATGCAATTCCAATGAAATTGAAAAAATAAAGTTTTGTATTTTCAGAATCGCTTGACTATCCTAAGCATTTTTCATTATATAACGTTCTACGAAATGTGTACCGTTAACCCCCCTAGTCTGACATTGAAGTTGGAGACGATTCTAAAGCACTCACAGCATGTCAGTTCGTATATAAAACCAGTGTCTGATACAGCCCACCATACCTGTCTGGCTCCACCTCGAAGTTTGTCAGCTGTACACACTGTTCTAGGCGGCTAAGTTTATATGCTCGTTCTCAAACTTCAAATGCATGTAGCTCGCGCATTTGAGCAGATAGCTAAAAAACTACCAGCGAACTGGAGATAGAGAATTTTATTGGCTTTTTAATGCAAAAAAAAATATTTGAAAATCGGTTGAATAATAAGGAAGTTATGACCATTTCAATTTTTTTTAAAAAACTTCAAATGCCTACAACTCTCTCATTTGGGCAGATAGCCAAAAACTACCAGTGAAACGGAGATAGAGAATTTTGTTGGCTTTTTAATGCAAAAAAAATATTTGAAATCGGTTAGATAATAAAAAAGTTATGACCATTTCAAATCTAAAAATTTAAAAAAAAACGTCCAAGTTTGAAAGACAATAGAATCAGAACTATTCAAGCCATTGCTCTGAAAAATATCATCTTCTGTGCGGATGAATGTCCCGCGTGACGCTGTCAAAAAATTATGTAGATTACTGTACAAATTGGAAACTGTTTTCAAAGACCACCCGTTAGATTTAGCCGCAGCCACAGGCATTCGGCCTGTTTCGGCTTTCATCGGTATAATTATCATGATTATGTTGAACAACAAAGAAAAAAAAAAATGAAAGAACCAAACTTCAAATGCCTACAACTCTCTCATTTGGGCAGATAGCCAAAAACTACCAGCGAAGCGGAGATAGAGAATTTTGTTGGCTTTTTAATGGAAACAAAATATTTGAAATCGGTTAGATAATAACAAAGTTATGAACATTTAAAATTTGAAAAATTGAAAAAAAAACACTTCAAATGCATGTAGCTCTCTCATTTGAGCAGATAGCTAAAAACTACCAGCGATGCGGAGATAGAGAATTTTATTGCCTTTTTAATGGAAAAAAAATATTTGAAATCGGTTGAATAATAAGGAAGTTATGACCATTTCAAATTTAAAAAAATGAAAGAACCAAACTTCAAATGCCTACAACTCTCTCATTTGGGCAGATAGCCAAAAACAACCACCTACCAGCGAAGCGGAGATAGAGAATTTTGTTGGCTTTTTAATGGAAAAAACATATTTGAAATCGGTTAGATAATAACAAAGTTATGAACATTTCAAATTTAAAAAATTTAAGAAAAAACGTCCAAGTTTGAAAGGCAATAGAATCGGAACTCTTCAAGCTATAGCTCTGAAAAGTATCATCTTTTGTGCGGATGAATGTCCCGCGTCACGCTGTCAAAAAATTATGTTGCTGAGATTACTGTACAAATTGGAAACTGTTTTCAAAGACCACCCGTTAAAATAAAATAAAAATCTGAAATTGTTGATTTTTTTCATTTTTCTCAATTTCACATGTCTATAGCTCTCTCATTTGAGCAGATAGCCAAACATTGTCAGTGAAGCGAAGATAGAGAATTCTCGCAGCTTTACAATTCAAAAAGAATTTTTGAAATCGGTTGGAAAATAAGGAAGTTATAGGGAATTATATGATATGACGTCACTTCCGGTTTTCGTAGAAAGTGACGTCATGAGAATTCTGAAAATTGCGTTATTCTCGTCTCACTGTTGATGCGAATCGGTATACAAAATTTGAAGTCGATCCGACCAGCGGTTTGGGCTGTAGACTGAACGGCTGAAGAATAAAAAAAAAAAAAAAAAAAAAAAAAAAAAAAAAAAAAAAAAAACCAACGAAAACAAAAGGTTTGAGGAATCAAATTCCTCAAACCTAATAACCCCAGCCACAGAACATATCCATACGCAGTGAGTCGGTCGTATTGACAGGATATCAAATATGTTTCACGGCACCGTGTTTCACGGCACTGTGTTGACGGGATAAAACTTGTTATTTAAGCCATTACAGACGGGATACAATTATAGTAGTATGAAACTACCGAGACAAAAATCTCTATTTTGTTTGTTTCATCGCGAAATTATATGTTGTTACCACTCATTTGAATCGTCTCGACGAGACGGTTCAAATGAGTGGTAACAACATATACATTTATTGAGTAATAAACAAAATAATGAGATTTATTCAAGACAATTTATTGTATCCTTAGACTGAGATGAATAAGCTAGAAAGTAGTTAGAATATCACCCACAGAAAATGTGAAAAGTTGCTCTCAGGGCTCTGAAATGTTGTTATCAGGTATGTGAGGAGAACATAAATATACCATCCCAGCTATGTATTATAGGGTGACACTGGATACTGCTATCTCCGAGTCAACATTTCCCGACTTTTACACCACCGCCTGCGCTAATCTTGCCAATAGTTTTCAAGGTTTTTTGTTTCGAAATACGTGATTATGTTTCTTGACATAAAGCAGCTCGATCGGCTGAGTTAATTAACCTGCTTGATTGCGAGTTCAGATTGCCAGTAGATGATAATAAACGCTGACATCTGTAGCCGATTTCATCAACATTGCAAAGTATATATATCTAGCAAAGTATACTTTGAGGGAGTAATAATGTTTTTCCCAAAATGCATTATTTAATATAGAACTTAACGACTGCATGATTAAAAGTATGCAGGATTATTATACTGAATGTATTACATTTTCACAGCCAAAACGGCTGTGATAATGTAATAGATTCAGTATAATAAAAGTTAATAAATTTATCCTTAAATTGAAAATTTCTCCGTCAAAGTATACTTTGCTAGATAAGTATACTTTGCAATGTTGGTGAAATAGGCGACTGGTCCAGATTAATGCAGGCGGTTGTGTAGCACTATCCACTGGGGATGCAGTGGCGGGTCCAGGATTTCGCCAAAGGGGGGGGGTGGGGGTGCAATCGAAATTCAAACGACTTATTTTCAGTACATAATGTTCATGTGATAAGGCACATTGTGAATGGGCTCTCTATAATATATGAACCTTGATTAGTTGCGAATGGTAACTCTTGCAATCTACTCACGCACCGTCCGTAGGCTACGGACGGTACGGGAGTAGATTACAAGAGTTACCGTTCGCAACAAGACCTTGATCTGATAATATCACCCTTATTTGACAGTGCTTGTTATTTGTTTTACAGATTGCAAAAATATCAATTGCCAAAAAGAATCTGGAATCCTGAAAAGAAAAGGGGGGGGGGGCGGGCCACCTGGGCCACCCACATGAATCCGCCACTGGGATGCACTATTTATAATACCCCCGGCATAAAAAGCGTGTCGAAGGGTATATAGTTTTCGTCCGTCCGTCCATAGGATTTGCGTTAATGTTTTCGGGTACCTATTACATGCATCTCGGCAATCGTATGTCATATTGAATTATCACTTCATATACTTTGATATCAGCATCCATATTTTCATTCTATATCCCACCCAAGTGGCTTCCATGACAGATGTCAATGCCAAATGAACATATTTCTTGCACGGACAAGGCGTCGGCCGGGGGTATCCGTGAGCCCCTGCTCAATTATCATCTCGACTCGGATCGGAAACGGTAGGAATTCATCGGCAAGACTCGGAATTCCTACGTGTTTCCTAACCTTCCTGGTAAACTTGATATCAAAATGTATGTATCTCTATCCGTGATGATGCCAATAATGCATACGCACGAACAATACATTTATTATTTTATAATGCACCCTATCAGAATAAAAACTGATTGCTATATTGTATTCTTAACGTGTATCATCCGTCTCCCCGCACGTCCGTACTTCACGTTTCTTGTAAACCACAGCTACATGTATACCACCGCCTGCACTAATCTTGCCATTAATATAGGAATGAATGGCCTTTTTGTGGAATTTATCGGGGTATAAACTTGGAAAAGTCGCGGGAATACTGGACGAAGGCCGCGACTTTTCCAAGTTTATATCCCCGATAAATTCAACAAAAATGCAATTAATTCCTTATAATTCCAGCATTTGAAATAAATTCATCAAGAAAATGTGTTTATTTTCCGTTTTCTTAAGAATTATTTTAACTGCGCCTCACGGTTACGGAAAGTAGTTCGGCGTGGGAGTTTACTGGGATATAAATTTTGGACAGAGACTTGCTACGGGCCAATCAAATGTTAGGGAATTGTGTAAATATTTTTGTGCTGTAATTATTATGTACATTTTGTATTTTGATTTCAAAATAATTGCATATTGTGTTTGAAATCAAGCAGATTGATTGGCTGAGCCTGAGGCTACAGCTGTGACGATTTACAACGGGCTATTTTTATAATGCGTCTGCTACGGAATTCATACAGCCTAATTGTTCCTGTGAACAATGATCGTAGATAGATGAAACTTATGATACAATCATGTGGATATCACAAACGTGTCCAAAAGAACGTGTTTCCAACTTTTGTGTCATCCAGTGCGTTGTTTCAAAAGTGAATGGCATTTTATAGCTTGAATTTATAAACAAACAGTCCGGGAACGAATTTGGAAAGTGGCGAACGTATACAGCTAATAATCAGTTTTGATCACATGTGCTGGTTTCAAGCCAAAATTGACATGGTGAATGATCATTACCGAGTTGATAGTGTATTCAAACACGGGGTCATGCGTCTTGATTTGTACGAGTTATTTCTCCATAATAGCGGCACCGTCTACTTTCACCTTTGGACAGTCATTAAAATATGTACACTACCATCCCAATGTTTCCTAAAAAACATTATCCTGCATGTGCATCATAGAAATATTATAAACTTACGTTTGACGTTTGCCATATAATAAGCCATCATATTTGCCAGCCAAAGATTGGCAACTGTGGAGTGCGGTGTTCCGTTTAGGCCATCCGTAATATCGCTATCGCTATAACGATATTACGATGACGATACCACGAGGTCGATAGCACGATATCACGATGATGATACTTCGGTGACTATACTACGATGCCACGATGGCGATAGTACGATAGGACGATGACGATAACGCGATATTGTAATATGTCATCGTGGTGTCTTCATCATGGTACAGTGCAACCTCTCTACAACAGCCACCCATGGGAAGAGGCAAAATTGGCTGTTATAGAGAGGTGGCTGTTGTAGGGAGGTTAATGCTGAATACAATTTTATCGTCTGATGTTTATTTATTTTCTTCAATAATTCTCAATAAAAACATGTTTTGACAGCATTTTAGAATCATTTCCAATGGAAATGATTCTAAAATGCTGTCAAAACATGTTTTTATTGAGAAAGAATGCAAAATCAACATCAAACGACAATGTTCATGCTCAGCAGTGTAAGGGTTAGATATAGATGAAATCATCCATTTGGGATATAAAATAGCGGCTGTTACAGAGAGGTGGCTGTTGTAGAGAGGTGGCCGTTCGGGGAGGTTCGACTGTATTGCACTATCGTCATCGTACTGTCGTGATATCATAGTGTCGTACTATTGTAGATTCGTCACCAGTATGGGGGAATAATACAACCTTTCAACCAACTGAATCCACAAGTGTTTGAACAGATGGTCATTACTTTGGTTGAATATGCGTATTTTGGTGCATTTATTGATGTTGGGTAACTTACATAGTTTTGTACAACTACTAATGCTCAAACTTTACACACGACATAAATCGCCATTTATCTACATGTACACATTCACCGTTCTGAACTTTCGGCCCCCCTTTATATTGTCAAAATACCCTTTATTATATACCTACCCATGCAATACATAGTTATGCGATGTAAATAAAAGTCAAATGTTCTCATCGATGAAATAAACAACTTCCTGTGAAAATACGACTACTTCCGCTATCTATATTCATAACGCGCATCTGCAGAAAACAGCGGAAACAGGCTGCAAATACACGTTCATTACCGTATACAGTCTAAAAAACTGCTAATTTCAATGGAGCGGTATATAATAAATAGAATATTCATATTTTTGCAACGAATATGACATATATGTTCATCGAGTGGAACAGACAGTAACTATATATATATACAACTGACATACCAGTGCGGTTTGAAATTCGCCAGCACATTTCGAATTGAAGGGGTCATTGGAAGAAGGGGATATTCCATCGACCCGTTCAATTTGTACATTGATACACTCTAACGATCAACATATGTAGATAAAGCGTCCCTGTCATGCTGTCTCCACCTGTGACAGCCAAGGGTTGCTTAACCCGCGTGAGCTCTAAACAGGAGCATTCCATTCCCCGAGTTCTGGATGGTAACCTCCTCATTGGCCGATATAAACAGAACAGAACCTCTGGTCACGTGTATCGGGTTGTCAACCGTCCCGTTGTGAAGGCGTCCGTTTCCCGAGATACATATGACGATGCTCGCGCTGTCCAGTGGTGACAACACGCATGACGTCACATTGTCTGGCACCTATAACAGGAACATGATAACATTAACCCTTTCACTGTTTCATACACATTTTCAGCTGTTATTCAGGACCCGTCATATGCAAGGTGTATGATCACGTGGTACTAACAACAACAAGTACCGATTCAAAGTACGTATTCTTTTATAGTGTTCTTATTACGTGACGGATTTTGATGAAATATGGCGCATTAAACGCGTCTTGTTAAGCTGCATTTGGTGGTCTCTGTATTTTCGCCCAAACGTCTGTCGTTTTTGCGAAGAATCGATTTCCGTGTCGGATACATGTAAGTCTGTGCCAAACTTCCTAGACCACCAAATGCAGCTCACGAAGACGCGTTTGCTGCGCCATATTTCATCAAAATCCGTTGCATATTAAGGAAAATATCAAATATTATTTACTTTGGAGTGGGCGAAAATACAGAGACCATCAAATGCAGATTAACAAGACGCGTTTGATGCGTCATATTTCATCAAAACCCTTTACCTAATAAGGACACTATAACAAAATACGTACTTTGAATCAGATGGATTCTGGAAATTTCAGTACTTGTTATTGTTGTTAGTACCACTTGATCATACACATTGAGTTTGTCATTTCCAAAATATCAAATGGGCATGTTAGACTGTGCACAGAATCAACTTCACTCACCTGATTTTAGAACTACGTGTGATTATGCAGTTGGGGATGTTGCGGCTTAGTAATTGTGCGTGATATGAGCAGTGATTCAGTGTTTGCAGGGTTGAACGTAACAAGCTGTTGCCCAAATAGTACTTTTATATATTTCGGTTTGCAATATTTCCCCTGCTTCATTAGGTCCGTCTATAACAATGTAAAGGCGGGTATCGTCCGCACACAACATATATTCAAGTTTATGGTGTCTACAATATCATTAATATAGATAAGAAACAATAGTGGTCCAACTTGGCATTGACTAGTTGCAAATATTCACACAGCTAGTGTCTTCGAAGCAAAGGATGGTGCTCTATGAAGCCAGTCCTTAATTTACCACTCGTCCAGATTGGATTTAAACTGGTACATTCCTATTACGCTTTAATGATTTTGCCACACTGTCTCTCCAAAATCGCCACTCATCCAAATCGAAAATTAATTCGCCAATACGAGCGGACGAGTGGATTTGCCGAGGCCTGCTATTCCATGAATTCAAAAACGTGGTATTTGTTTTCTCAGACTGTTATACAGTGGACGTTCCCAGGGTGTCCGGCTTAGAGAGGCTCCATTGTATATCAAGCATATGTGCGCCGCAAAACAGGTATATGCGGTTTGCGATCATGAACATGCGTTAATCAACTGTGAAGCATGACAGTAAACACATACAATTAAGCAGACATAGATTGTATGGGTGTCCGGTTGAGAGAGCTTCTACTGTATGTAATGTCAAACATTGCAGATCCTGATCAGATGGTTTTTTAACCGCCTCTTCTGGATCTACAATGTTTCAAAATGCTGGCTTATAACCTGTGTGTTTGAAAGGATTAAATGCAATACACATAACTACAACAGTTTTCACAGATTATGGTTTTCCAGTTCGGAATAATTTTTAAATCAGTTTTGTTGCAAACAACCCATACAGTAGTAATATTAATTTCTAGTGCTGCTGTTGTTTTTTTCATATGTCGGCAATATACTTGCTAGTAAATGCTAGAAATATTCATTCTTTCCTCTCTGAAATTAGGTATTCATGAGAAAAATGTGTGCGTGCGTGCGTGTGGTTTGATAGGAGGTTAATCTGACGCCACATGACGTTCACAATACGGTATGTATATTAACCCTTTGAACCCGAAATCCCGCTATAGCGGTTTATGCAAAAAGTGCAGATCCAGATGAGCCGGCTCGTAACGAGCCGTCTCATCAGGATCTGCACTTTTTTGAAAGTAATTTTAATATTTCTTAGAACAAAAACACCCCCTTTTCATAAATGGACGAATCTGAAAATCATTTTGTGACCATTGGATTGGTCGGAACATTTGCATATCACAGTCCATTCCAGTTCCTTAGGGTTGAAAGGGTTAATTCGCCAGTTTTGATCTGAATTCACACAGCACATGCACACTGGCAACATACAGTGGCACCTCTCTAAACTGGATATCAAGAACACACATGTGATCTTATTTTTGATGAGTTTCTTGGTTATTTATCTCATATGTTCGTAATCACATAATACACAACTATGGCTCAGAATGATCAAATGCCTGATATACAATGAAACCTCTCTAAACCTGACACCCTGGGGCCCTCCCAGGGTGTCCGGTTTAGAGAGGGTTCACAGTATAAACATGAAAATGTGATGACACAGTTAGATCACGTTCATCCGCATGTACGACGGAGGAGATAATTCACGAGCTTCAGCTTCCTCGTACATACGGACGAACGTTGATCCAACTGTGGTTAAGTACCTTCACACGGGTCACTGCAAAATCCGTAATGGGAGGTTCGAATCTGGTTATCAGACAGCCGTGTTCTGTCGAGTCCGTACCGCGGAGTAGCAGTTTGCTGACTGGTCGTGGTGTGAGGTCAACCATGTCCACAAACAGAGGCAGGTCGATATAGTTCGGGGTCAACCCGGCCCGTATTACATTGTCCGAACTGGCCATGCACTCGATACAATCTAAACAGAACGATACATGTAACAATAGTGTGGCCTGTCGGCACACACATGCCCCCCCCCCCCCGCCCCCCCCCCGCCCCCCCACCCCGGTGGCAACTGGGCAGGCTTGTTAACCGGACCCACACAGAAAGAAGGATAGACTGGCGCACAAACAACGGTATGCTTCTGAACAGGACCCATGGATACACGGTAAAGTAAAGTAAAGTAAAGAAAGGTGTTTGTTTATTATTGTGTCTCCAGCATTAATAGTATATTGAGCAGGTTAGCCAGTATCTTGTTTACGATATATTATTATAACAAATCTTTGAATAACATTAGTTCTCAAATTCTTATCTGTTATGCCAGATATCAGGCAGGCAGTCACTGCTGCAGGCTGCGGACTCACTCGCTGATCACTTCGGCCCAAGTGGAGATTCGAACCTTCAATCTCACTGTTGCGAGGCGGATGCCTTATTGCGGTGGCCTTGAGTGGGGTCGCAGCTGGGGCGGGCCTGCTTTGCATGGCGAGCAGACTGGTGGCCTGCAAACTCGATGCCAATAGTCGCAAGCACAACCGAATAGCAGTTCTCGCGAGGTTCGAAAGCAATAGCCATCAATGAAACACCCGTAATGTTTCTAATATTCAATATAGCTGGTTAACGGACTAATTGACAGGGGCCGTTCTAGAGGGGGGGGGGGGTTCCTGTGTTGCAACCGCCTACCCCACCCCCCCCCCCCCGTTCAGCCACGGAATTTACATAGATCACAGTTTACCACCAGTTGGAGTCTGAATTTAAATGCCCGTAACACACAGGGAAGTGCATTTCGAAGAGCTCAAAAATAGGACAACCCCCTAGTTGCGAACGGTAACTCTTGCCATTACTCCCGGGAGTAAATTGCAAGAGTTACCTCACAATTCCACATGTTTACAGTGTGGTTTCTCCGCAATACACGACGCGGCCACAGTATGAACAATTACCTCCAGAAATGTAGGCATGGGGCATGTTTGGTCCGAAGAAGATCGCCTCACCGGCCCGCAGTGTGATCACGTTCAACAAATATATGGCGAGGGCTCCCACGTTGTCCGGGAAATCGGTGTCCAACTGCAGCAGCACGTCACCCACGTATTGCTTTGTGTCTCTACCTTCTTTCTCTGCAAGTAATGGTAATCTACTGCGTCCAGAGAGTCATCATATTTCAAAGACAATTGCTCTGTATAAATATGCAGTACTATAATATATCGCTTTTCGAATTTTCGATCAAAATAAACAAAACTTTCGACAAAATATCAAACATTGATGTCGGCTCAAAATGATTTTGAGCTGGCAACAATCTGGTCGAAGTCGTATCGATGGTTATCTTGATAAAGGCATGACAGTTTGATCACGATCAATACGTATACAGCTAGGGCTCGCACGTGCTCTGGGTAATATGTGTCCAAGTGTCGAAGAACCTGGGGTCCGTTTCAACTAAACTTCGTACGACTAAAATGTTCGTAGGTCCACAATTATGATCATCTGTAAATTTCACATTAACAATGTTTTGTGTAAACAATTATTGTATTTACATTTATTGAGCATAGGCTGCATATGCAGCATATGCTCAATAAATGTAAATCCATCAATCGAAATTTCCAGACGATCCTAAATGTGCACTTACGAACATTTTTGTCGTACGAAGTTTAGTGAAACGGCCCCCTGACACATATATTGCATTGTGTCTATGCCTTCATTCTCGACAAGTATTGTTAATCTAATTCATAGAGAATACCAGGCTCGGCTAGGTAACGCGTAGACATTCCGAGGCGTGCGGACGAATTCCTACCGTTTCCGAGCCGAGCCCGATAACCTTGATATCAAAAGACACCAACCTGGTATTATATTCATCAGGTAACGTTTCATGCTCGAAAATGGCCACATATTACGTCGTTACCTATGGACAGAACGCGGATTTGTTTATTCGGTAACGTCACGTGACGTCATCCGATCAATGGAACGTCATTTTTCACTTCGTCGTAACCCGGATGTTTTTATCAGATCAATATGTTATCAGTCAGTACGTAGTCGGTCAATGCAGGGCAGGTTACCTGATAAATACATAGACTCGCTATACATGTACCAGGCCAGTGCCTTTTGATATCAAGTTTATCAGCCAATGCTAGGAAACGCGTAGGAATTCCGAGGCTTTATAAAAGGAATAACACGAAAAGGGTTAACGGACCTATCCGCCTGACTCTGTCCACGAGCCGAGCGAGGAGTTTCTGGGATTGTTGGCCGTGACGCCCCATCAGCGTCGTGAAGCAGGCCTTCATGGCGTCACGGTGACGTCGGACGTCGCTATGCTTGCTAGCATTGATAAGCCTGGTAGCATTGTGTGGATCCACAATCGACCGCAGCTCCTCCATGTCTGGTGAAGAGAATCGTTTCCATGTTAGTACTAAAATATGCTTTACGAAGTAGTAAGTACATGTAAACGTGTTTCATCATTTTCTGTGCATATTTGAGATCCTTAAACCCCTAAGTAATTGGAATGCATATTGATATGTTAATTTTGCAACCAATCTAACCGTCACAAAATGATTTTCAGACTTTTATGAAAAGGGAGTATTTTCTATTCTGAAAACTACTTTTAAAAAGTGCAGATCCTGATCTTTACGAGCCGGCTCATCTGGATATGCACTGTTTTTATAAACCTATAGCGGGCTTTAGTTCAAAGGGTTAATAATAATACATGTACTTGCACATTGTAATATTTACTCGACCGTAAAGCGCAGCCGTTAACACCATTTGAACCGGTAATGTAGCAGAAACATGCATTGCAACTGGAGAAAGGGGGCGTATGACATTCGCGACCAGTCGATCAACAGATACATGACAGTTACTGGACAAATGCAGTCTTACGACATTTGCGACCAGCATAGCTCCAGATATGTCTGCGCGTGCGCATATTTATATACATAGCCACCTGCGCTAATCTTGCAAATAGTTTTCAATATCTTTATTTAGAAAAAAAATACAATAAAACTGAGCTTAATATCAAACGGATTGATTTTCTGAGCCTGAGCTGTGCTACAGCGCGTGCTCAGCTCAGGCTCATACACTCAAAGTATTTGATTGTGTGAGTAGGCATTGCCACTATAATATCAGGGGCCCGTTTCACTAAACTTCATACGGCTAAGAAGTTCGTAAGGGCAAAATTGATATGAACAATAACATTTGCAGTTACATGCGATGCTGGCAAATCTTTTGTGGATGTGTTCACATTTAATGACGTGTCCACATAGGTGGAGAATTGTAGTATTAGTGACTCACATTAATGTGAGACACCGATTCATAAAAAGCTTCGTAAGAATGTTTTTACCGTAAGAAGTTTAGTGAAACTTAACCCTGTAGCCTATTTCACCAACATTGCAAAGTATACTTTTCTAGCAAAGTATACTTTGAGGGAGAAATCTTCAATTTTAGGATAAATATATACATTTTTATTATACTTAATTTATTACATTATCACAGCCATTTTGGCTGTGATAATGTAATAAAATCAGTATAATAATTCTGCATACTTTTAATCATCAAATTATGCAGTCGTTAGTCTATATGAAATAATGCATTTTGGGAAAAATAAATGATTACTCCCTCAAAGTATACTTTGGAAAACTGGGCAAGATTAGCACAGACAATTGTGTAGCACTACTAAGCACATTCGCGTTGATCTGCCGAAACAAGGGTCCAATAGCAAGGTGCATGATCACGTGGTTACAACAACAACAACAACGTAGCCTACTCCAAAGTAAGTATTATTATTAGCCGATATATTTATAGATCGACTAATATATTGGTCATCCATCGAATTCTGAAAAAGTTTGTAGCAACCCTTTTCTCCGCTATTCGGTAATCTACGAACGCGAATTTTGCTGTATCACTTCCAAATTGCATCAACCGATAAAGTTTGCATTTTTGGCAATTATCTCCGTTTAAAACTTTAAATATAGCCAAATAACACAATTTTGAATACGTAATGAGCTGGACGCCGGAAGAGATTGAACCCGGAAGTTGTTGTTGTTGAAGTCCATAGTTGGCTCTAATGGCCATATACGCCAACATACGCCGATTATTGGGCTAATTTAAACCTTTTATTTATTAAACAGAACAAGTTTCAGCCACGTATAATCGCGTAAAATGTGTTTATTCGGCTAATTTATAATCGACCTCTGCTCAAAATCTCCTCCGACTAGCAACCCCAGCATCTCGGGTTTATCCCATTGGGTCGCGTATGCGCGTCATTTCACGCTAGTTAATATTCACAAAAGTTTCCACCAATCAAAACGAAGAGTTGCCCTTCATAGCGAACTTTGATTTGTTTACGTATCATGCAGGGATGGCAGGGATGCATCCAGCACGCGCGATTGCGACAATCCCCCTTAATTATTGTCAATGCCGCAAATTATTGATTGTCTTGCGCCCGACATCGCTCAAAAATTCACGGATGGGCCCCTTTTTAAATTACCAGTGCGCACATTAAACAAACGTAATTGACTATTTAAACGCGCTGCGTATTTAAATCATTGGAAGGCGTGCAGTTCAATCGAGTTTGTGCGGCCGTTGAACGTAAGCTTCGAGTCGATTTAAACCATTTAAATCGATAAACAAGGGATAAACAAGTGACAACGTTATCAAGGCCAATCTGGGCATTTGCCTGAATACGCATAACGTCAATTCGACTGGTACATTTTGTTGAGTACGTTAATTAATGGTCACTTTGTTAAGTAAGATTTGTATTCGACTGGACTGACGAATGGGATATCACTTTGCTAAAAATATGTTTCTGCATGCCTAACTAATATCATGACCGTAGCTCCGTGTTTAACTAAAAATATCGATAAATATAGGATGATGACGTCACGCCTGTAAAGAAATCAGTGCGCGCAACGCATTGTGGGTTTGGTCAATTCGGCGATTTGCATAAATAATGTCAAGATCACCAAAACATCATTGGTCTGCGTGAAAATCATTTGTTGACTTTCGCGCGGTTTCTGTCACGTGGACGCTCTAGACCAATGAAAAACGATCACGTGGGCGCGCTTGGCCAATCTACGCATACCCTTTCGAGCGGACGATCAGCCATATTGTTTATCCAAGCGTTATCGAGGCAGTTGATTCCTCTCCTTCATATAAGTGAAGTAGCTTTGATCGAGTTAGTAGTATAGAGGGATTCAAAATGATACCACCTAACGAGGGTATCATTTCTCCACCCTATATACTACTCCACCACCCCCCGAAAAATCAAAAATTGGTTAACGAGGAAATTGTCTCCCACTAAAAATTGGACGTGAAAAAAAAAAAACATAATGTTTTTCAGACAGTAAATTTAAGTATAGAGGGATTCAAAATGATACCACCTAACGATGGTATCATTTATAACCCTCTATACTATTCCCACCACCCCCAAAAAATCAAAAAAATTAGTTAACGAGGAAATTGTCCCACGAAATATTCAAAATTGGTGTCATAAATACATCATGTTTTTTTCACGTCCAATTGAACATATAAATTTAATAGGTTATAATAAAATATTATAACAAAATGGATAATAAAATACACAACGAATTGGACGTTTATAATGATTTGGATGAAGGATTTTACGCTGTTGTTTCTACAGTATTAAAACACGGTAAAATGACAATACTATGTGATATCGAATACATGAAATATCAGCGTAATTTATTACGCTGCGATAAAAACGTTGCATTTACAATATTAAACCGGCATTATGTCGCCGGTATAAGTATCAAATTTATATAATGAAGCGACTAAATAGGATCGGAGAAACACTACCGAAACATTATCAAACTAATTTTATAAAACAGTTTAAAATCAAAGATTCGTTTACGGATATGCGTTTCTACAATATCGCTTTTAACGAAGAAATTGGAAAATTATTAGAAGAAATTGAAAATTATTGAACAGAACTAATTTATGTTATAAGCAGACGACAATGTTCCAATTACACGTGTTATGAACATGTAAATTAGGTGTCCATTTTATAGAGAGATTACACGATTACGTCTTCCAGGATGAAACATAAACACACTGTAATAGTGGTATCATTTTGAATCCCTCTATACTACTGTAATATATACTACACACACGTGGGTGTATTACACAACCCGCTATCGATATTCCGGAAGTATTTCTTACATTCTTATTGGTTGTCATGTTTTTTATTTTTCTAATTTTACTTTTTAATAATTTAGAACGTTATAACCTATATTATTAAATAAAAAATGAACTTGTTATATATAAAACAAATAAAAATAAACGAGTAAATATTTGGTATTGCACAACACGGTTTTAGCTTAATATATGTAAAATTAACAACAATAATTTGTCTGGGGGGACGCCCCTGGATAAAAATGAGCGCTCAGTGCTTCCGTGCAGGCACTTGCTTCCGTGCAGACACTTCCAAGGTTGCCTAGAATTTCGACACTGATTCCTAGATCAGCTGATAGATGGGGGTGTACTGTACGGGTAGCTATTACACCCGGCTAGCCATGAGATGAGAAAGAGAAAGAGAAAGAGAAAGAACAAAAAAAGATGGCTAGCCGGGTGGGCCCAGAAGGGTTTTGCTGGCGCGGGTTCGAGCCTCGGTTAAACATTTGTTTTTTTTGTTGTTTTTTTTTAATTATTAATAATTTTCTTAATTAATTCTTTAGAATTATCAAAATTATTAATAATTAATTATTTTTTAAAACCACATTTGTAGGGATAGAAATAAAAAATAAAAAATGTTTAGCTCCAACCACGGCGCGAACCCACGACCCTCGTCTCTATAGATTATCTCCTTAACCCACACGACCATGTAGGCTGTTATGATAAACATTACCTAGTGTTGTACAATTATCAATTACGACAATGTTTCAATTACACGGGTTATGAACCATGCGTAAATTAATAGCAAGGTAAACAGAGCCGAGTGTATCAATTACACAGACGGTGTGTATAGTGTAATCCTCGACTGAATTTATAATTTTCAGTGTAAATAATTAATAATTTTGATAATTCTAAAGAATTAATTAAGAAAAATTAAGAAAATTAGAAAAATTATTTTTTAAAATATCACAATGGTGCTGTAACATTTCCTCCGACTTTATTTCCAAGTTTTACCCTAAATTTATCCCAATCAGTACACTCAATTTTTGGCATGGTGGCGCGCGCCTTGATCCTTATATCATTTTTTAATTCTTCATATCTCCCCATTTCTTCCACCACGGATTCAAACTCTAAATTGATATTTTCTTATCGGCCAACGCTTTGGACACCATAACGTCGATGCTATTTTTCTTAGACCTAGCGAGAACGGATATTCTATCATGTTTTCTACTTTTTTTCTCGAGTTTTCCACCCGCCGCCCTAATTACCATACAAAGTGTTCCAGATAAAACGGTAATTCCACTCAAAACCCCTGCAAGTGGAATCATTACAATTGTAGATAGCGTTGCAGCAGTCCCCGCCCCACACAACACAGAAACACTTGCCAGAACCGTACTAGATGCTTCAGCTATGTTTGCCGCGCGCCTATATTTATTAGAGTGTCTTTTTCTATTTGCACATTCTCTAACTAAAATATCCTGCATAGCGACGATATTATTCAACCTAAAATCTGAACTTTTTTCGTTAATTGAATACAGTGTTGGTGGAGTTGAATACAGTGTTGGTGGAGTGGTATTGAGAGTTGGATACAGTGTTGGTGGATCGGTATTGACAATTGGAAGCGGTGATTCGTTCAGTAGTTAAATTTATTTCAATATATTAGTATTTACACAATAAGTTCAATTAACAATGAGACAATAGTGGAAGAACTCTCTGAGTCACCGATTTTCGTAACAAAGTTAATAACACTACCTTGGGAAAGTCTAATTCGATCATCACCGGAGAACGAAACCACCGTCGAACTATCTCCAGAGATTTTAGTGACTCCAACCCCCCGTTCTTCCCCATCTACTACAATATTTATCGCGACCGCGCCCACAGGTTTACCACTAGCATTAACCGAGCAGACCGCCATTTGGATAACTTCACCTGCAGCTGTCATAGTGTATCCCCCATATTTATTACTCGCTTTGGCACCGAACGAATATTCATAGTGCCCCACAACCAATGGGCCCCGCTTCTCAGCCCAAACTGTTATGACACGTTTTGGTGTTTTCATTGTTTTCACTATTCCGGCAAGCGCATTGTTTGCGTTATATGCCTCAGTACGAATCTCATAAGAGGCCTCCTCAAGAGCTTTGGTCGCGGCTATACGATCATGTTTCAGTTTATCGGTTATTTTTTCATCTAGTTCAGTAAGTGTCGCTTCTCTGTTGATAGAGTCCTCTGAGCGCAACGCATCATAAGCTCCGTAATGGTTGCCTGGTGGTCTTCTAAGGCTTTATCAATACCCGACCGGGTCTCTTTTTGAAATTCGGTTATTTTTTCATCTAGTTTAGTAAGTGTCGCTTCTCTGTTGATAGAGTCCTCTAAGAGCAACACCCTATAAGCCTCCGTAATATCCGCCTGGTGGTCTTCTAGGGCTTTATCAATACCCGTTCGGACTCCATCAAGATCAAACCGGGTCTCTTTTTTAAATTCGGATTATTTTTTCATATAGGTCAGTAAGTGCCGCTTCTCTGTTGAGAGAGTTCTCTGAGCGTAACGCCCCATAAGCCTCCGCAATGGCCTCTTTGTGGTCTTCTCGGACCCCCTCAACCCCAGACCTGGTCTCTTTTATAAATTCGGCTATTTTTTCATCTAGTTCGGTAAGTGTCGATTCTTTACTGTGAGAGTTCTCTAAGCGCAACGCATCATAAGCCTCCGCAATGGCCTCTGCAAGGTTAGACTGGTGGTCTTCTCGGACTTTATCAATACCCGACCGGGTCTCTTTTCGAAATTTGTTTATTTTTTTTATCTAGTTCAGTAAGTGCCGCTTCTCTGATGAGAGAGTCCTCTGAGCGCAACACCTCATAAGCCTTCATAAGGTCCGCCTGGTGGTCTTCTCGTGCTTTCTCAATACCCGACGTGGCCTCATTTCGAAAATCGATTATTTTCCCGTCTAATTCAGCAAGTGTAGCTTCTTTGCTGAGAGAGTCTTCTAAGCGCAACGCATCATAAACCGCCGTAATGTCAACCTGGCGGTCTTCTCGGGCTTTATCAATCCCCAACCGGGCCTCTTTCTAAATTTGGTTATTTTTTTACCTAGTTCGTTTAGTTCCGTATGCGTTTCTTCACGACTTTGTGTATTCACAGCCAGGGCATATTCTCTAAGTTGTGATAGTAGACTCTTGTGAATCTCGTCCGTGGCCCTCGATATAGTTCTATTAATCAAGGCCTTTGTTTTTTGGGTAGTTAAAAAGTCGCCTCTGTCGGGATGAATCCCCCTTCTGCAGGTTCCAAATTATTTGAATTTGTCACCCAATCGGAAGAACTACCTGGTCCGATATACTCATAATGTTGATAATATATATTACGAACATGCGTTTAAATTCTAATTTTCTTAAAATTAATTAATTTGAAATTTCTAGGACGACCGAAATCGGGTAATCGTTCTTCAACTCTCGCCCTTTATCATCAAGAATATAAATCTTCAACTCGTGGATGTGTCCCGATTCCAAAACTTTCATCTCGGGGTGTGGGAAGTCTAACGTTACAGTCTCACCATAGAAACAATCGCTGGCGGGCACAGTTTTCAGTAATGTGCTGGGGGATCCGTCTACCGTGTTGTACGATGTGTTCACCCGATCAAGGTGCACCCCGAGAGTTTTCGTGAAGGCGAAGTTTACTGGGGTATCGCCGCGGTGATAACCCACGGGAAGACAAAGTCCAACGGGTACATTCGCCCTTCATCCTCGTTGTAAGGGGGTGCAAATTTAAATCCTAACATTGAGGCCAACCCCGGAGTGATCTTTATTTTTTTATCAACGGACAATTTCGCAATCCCCGTGGCTTTTGAGACTGTGAGTGACATTATCAGGCATATTCCTTGCGATTAAAGCTTGGACATCTCTGAAAACCCCAAAGGCCAGGACGTAATACGACAGCTGCTTCCCGAATGCGTCTCTCTACTTCTGTAGGACTATCGGCGGTCTCTAGATCTAGACCCTCTTCGGAATAGATAACCTCTTGCCGTCCTTCTATTACATACCCTTCTGGGTTGATATCCTTATACAGTTCAATGTTTTTCCACCCGACCGTGAAGGTGATTGATCTAAGACCTACACGGCGTTTTCCGCAGCAGTTGTCTATTAATTTTTGAAGTTCACAACTCCCTTTTTGAACATTAGTTATAGTAGCAAACATAATAATATCTTTCAATGGATACCAAAGCATTTAGCTTTAACTCTAATGTAAAGTACGCGGTCGGAGGTAAATACACACAAAAAGACGTTGTTAACCGCCTTGTACACCCAACCGTAACGGTTAGACGGACAGTGGCTTTGCCACCAACTTCCCTAACATCTTTGAACAATATAGGTTGCCCAAGATTACTACGATGGAGGTGGTAAAACGGCTGGAAAGCAACACCGATGCAGTTTTGGCAGAACCAAATAAATTTCGCTGTATGGTGCGCAACAGCCGGGTGTGGAGATTTCATATAAAGACCATCTGACATCCAAGAATGTCATGCTCCGAAGTGTCTACAACTTTCACGTGTATTATACTATTAGGAGGATTCTCAAAGAACTAGGTATTTCACTACCTCAAGACGACGCCTGGGATCCCATTTCCAACACATATAACCGTATGGCCTTTGAAAGACTGTGTAACGAATTTTACGTTTCAAAAGACGCGGACTGGAGACAGAAAGCATTTCCTACCAGCACCGGCCTCGGGGACGTTCTCATTCACGGCCAGTCCGGGAATTGGACACAGACTGATTTTAGACACGATCACTCCGGTGACCACATCGTCATCGGAACGCCGGGAATTTTGACCCCGCGACTATGACTTTCGGGACGGAAGTGTCTGGAGGTCGACACTGTGGCGTGTTTTCTTGTAAAATGTTACCTCCGAAACTGGCTCACGTCGATTACATACAGCAGGCTGCTGAGGTTTCAGAACGCGTGGGGTACATTTATGTTAGATACGGGTCTAGGGTTCACGCAGGCCGGGGTTACTCGCGTCAACGACTCCATTCGCACGTACGTCTGCCATTCTCGGCGCACAGAAGCAAACTCGCAGTTCTATACTGGGCATGGGAACAGCGTTTGATGCACAAAAACAATTTTTGGCACTTGTAGAGGACGCCATCTCAGCTAGGGTGGACCTGGAGAAGGCAATCCAGAATTAATCAAGACGTTTTGCAGACTGCCAGCACCCCAGTAGACTATGTATTTGGAATAGGTCTTTATATGGCGCCGAGCAATATGATACTACGAGACGACCCGGTTGACGGTTACAATAATCAGATCGTAATCGCCACCGTCAATCAAAAAATTGGCCGCAACGGGAACGTGAATACGGATATCATCAAGCGCACCCCAACAGTGGAACCGATTTCATAAAACACAAAATGGATACACTCCCCCAATTCGTAAATCGAACCCAGTACCCCCAATTCGTAAATTGGATGAACCATCGAAATCCATCAACAGACCAATCGCGATTGGAGAAACACCAATCAATCGTAGATTGGATGAAATTGGAAGCACAACACACGAGGAGGAGAAATTGGGTCTCGTCATCGCCCTCGTGGCGATCGGATTATTTACGCTTTGGTTGTAGGAACTCTCTGACAGAGAATAATAGGAGACCAGCGATTGCCACGATTAAAGCCCAGGTATTTTTGGCTAGCCATCCGGCCGTTTTTGATAATATAGATAGCAAGTAAGAAACGATACTTCCGATCAGTCCAGGTAGTGCGGCAGCCGCCTTTCCAGCTAATTTAGCTAGAAGACTGGCGAGGGCTTTTAGTTGTTTTTTTATCCACTCCTTGGCTCCACCGGATGGAGAGGGTGCTGGTGCTGGTGCTGGTGCTGGAGCGGGTGGTGGCGCCGCACCACCAGTGAAAGTTAGAAACTATGGTCGATATAGTCATGCCGATAGCAACGAGGATGCTTGCTATCGTGACGCCCTGCTCTCTGAACAGATGCGCAAGACGCTCACCGAGTGTCGTCTCCTCGTGCAGGACCCTCGAGATTGATTCGCGGATCCGACTTATTTGTGTGCGGAGAGCCTCACGGTTAGCCGAGGCGGCCTCCAAGCGAGCTTCTCTTTCATCCCGCAACGACCGCAAGCGTTTGTTGATTCGCTCGGTAGATTCTCTATCACCACCAGCTTCCTCCAGTTTTTCTTTCTTCTAGCGCGATATGTTCATCCAGCGCCGTGAGTTTGGAGAGGTTAAGGACCAGTTCGCCCCGGACCGTTTGTAGAGCCTTATCGAGGCCCCGGAGTTCGCGAAGAGGTAACGGTGGGTCATCGTTGAGTATTTCCCCCAATTGTGATTGGACGCTGAACGTGGTCTCCATCGTGTTAATAACGTCGGTGGCTATTTTAGGGACCATCGCTGAGATCAACCGTTTCTATCGCGGTGGCCGTCTTCGCTATAGTTTCGTCGGTAGACTGTAGGGCCTCTACAGCGCGGCCGGCACAATTGTTTTACCACGCGTCCAATCTGGAAATCCTAGTTCGTTCTTTATGATTTCGCCACCGCCCCGGTTTCCGGCAATGGTGTTTAGCGATAGGGGTTTACCGGTATTCGTGTTGATTATTGGGAGATTTGATGATTTTAGTCGCAACCTACCATGCATATCCAATTCGAACTTGGAGTAGTCGCGACCGACAGACGGACCAGACCGATTTCTGACAAATTGTTGTAGTAGTCGTTTACAGCTCCCTCAAGTAATTCCTGACTTTGACCAACGCTGCTGGTAGCGCCACCTATTTCCCCAATTGCGATTGGATTGGAACTGGAGTCTCTATGAAGGGCGTTTCGTTATCATCATCATAATCATCGACGAAATCGTCTCTGCCTATTTTATCCATGTTAATATCGTAATCAGCCATCTATATAATTTTCTTAAAATTAATTATCTATTAAAGACAAAACCATACAGGTAATAGTTTCAATAATTTTTGAAAAAATTAATTATGTCTTCGAGTCAATACGGTCGCAAACTCAATCCATACCGCAGACTGCGTGAGCCCCTCGGGGCAAAAGGCGTGAGACAGAGTGTCGTTATTACGAACAACCCATCGACGATCGACCAGAACCAGCAGCTCTTAGTCCGCTTCCCCAACCTCGGAGCTAACGACGTCATTGTTCCGGGTACTGTTCGCCTCGCTTTCACTATTTCGCTAACGTCGACGGACGCGGACCGAACCGTCGTTCAGAACTTGGGTCGCGCCATAGTCAAGAAGACTATGATAAAGATTTCTGGTAATGAGGTGATGTCGATCGATGACAGCGACGTCTACCATTGCTATCAGGACCTGTGGAAGACGTCACACGAGCTTGAAAACGCTGTCTATCAAGGTATTGACACCAGCAAAAATAAGAACGTAACCAAACTTAGAATCGGGGCTGCTAACAAGGCAGATAACAACGCGAGTGACAACGCGGTCGCGGGCGCTTACGGCAACCGCTTCTACATTCCGCTCGACTTTGAGTTGCTAGAGAGTCACATGCCCTACTATCAGAGTGCTTTGGCTGACCGCCTCGAATACGAACTAACGTTCAACGACTACGGCCGAGTTCTCATAGCCACCGACCAGTTATCGACGTATACGATCGATAATGTTTCGCTGGAGTACGACATGGTCACGATGCCCGAACTAGCGCGATTGATCAGAACCCAGTACGCCGGCGCGTTGCCATACTTTACGACCGAGTTCTTCGCCATCGCAAGATGCCGAAAAACAAAAGCGACACATTGTGGAATATTAACGTCAACGTACCCGCCCGCTCGATGAAAGGTATACTGATGTTGTTCGAGGATGCTCGGTTCGCGTTCGGTGCTAGAAAAACCGACAGATTCTATAACCCCAAAATCACGAAGGTAGAGGTGACGATCGAGGGAGTCCCCAATCAACTCTACAGCGCGGGTCTTCGCGCGCACCAGCAGTGGGATGAAGTAAGAAAGCAGTTTGCTGCCGGATCTAAGCGCTCTCCGGAGGTTGCAGCAGTTGCTAAAGACCTGCATCTCTCGGCCGTCTCCCTCGCGGAGTTCCTGAATACCAAATACGCGTTATGGCTAGACATGCGAGCCAGCGACGATGACCAAATACACGGTAGCGGACGCCAAGTTGAGAACGCTAGTGAGGGTGTGACGATCCAGATAACCAAAGAGGCGGACGGAGCCGGGCCATTGAACGTGTACTTATATATAATTACAGACGCACAACTCAACATCGAAGATGGTCGATACGTATCAGCGATCTACTAAATCTAACGATTTATTAATACATAATTTTGAAAAAATTAAGAAATCATCTAACGATTTATTAATACATAATTTTGAAAAAATTAAGAAATCTAGCAATCAATACCAATTCACGATTGGAGATGCTCACTCCGCCATAATATGTGGGCAGACAGGATGTGGAAAAACGGTTTTCATCCTCAACTTACTCGAGGGATCCTACCGCGATGCCTTTCGTCACATTGTGATCCTATGTCCCACTGTGCGACACAACGATACTTATCAGCGGTGCCCGTGGATATGGACCGACCCTGAGGTATACGTTATTGACCCCGGTGATAGGCTTCACGATTGGTTGCGTGGTTTATACCAAATATTTCAGGGCGAGCCCACCCTATACGTGATTGACGATTGCTCAGCCAAGGCGGCGATGACCAAAAAGAAGGACATGCTCTCCGAGCTCGCATTTTCTGGCCGCCATGCGAGGCAAAGCGTATGGATATCCACTCAAAAATACAACGCCGTCCTCAAGGATCTGCGCGAGCAAACGAAATGGGTCGCCCTCTTTCACTGCAAGGACCGAGACTCATTCGATGACTGTCTTCGAGAGAATGACGTTATCCCAACGCGCGAGGAGCGCCTGGAGGTTCGACAGATACTTTCGAAAACTAAGCACGCCAAGCTTCTGCTAAAGACTGATCAACCAACTGCTTATAAAGTTATCAATTAAATCTAACGATTTTTGAAAAAATTAGGAAAATTGCAAAGTAATAAGCTATTGCAATGCTTAGCAATTGCTGAACAATGCTGAACAAATACTGAACAATGCTTAGCAATTGCTGAACAATGCTTAGCAAATGCTGAACAAATGCTGAATAATGCTGAACAAATACTGAACAATGGTTAACAATGTTAACAATTTGGTGCTCCGCTGCGAGCTTTGTTGCGAGCATAATGGTGATCATAAGTATCGGGTGGTGCGCATTTATTATTTTAATAATTTTGAAAAAATTAAATAAATATGTTAAAGTGATGAGACTTGTTAGAATAGTTAAATTACTAATTTGAAAAAAAATGAACTGCGACGAACTTCTCGATCAGCTAATAGAAGAAACCTCAACTCCGACTGCCAACAATAATGATCCGACAGAGCAATCGGGATCTGGGTTGAGTGCAACGACTCCGAATGAAAATGAAAATGCGGCGCGACGAGAGCGGCTAGCTGCGCTGGTTGCTGGGGGACAATCGGAGCATTATCTCGGTAGGCGTCTCTCAGTTTTTCAGGTGGATAAGATGTCAGATGCGGAGATCGATAAAATGTATGCGCGATACGAATCCAAATTGGGAGCAGAGATGACAAAAACTCTTGGATCGGCGGCTATTCATTTGTACGCTACCGCCGTTAGTAGACTTCTCCCTATACCAAACACCGAAGGGTTGATTCACGATCTAGAGACTGACCCTTTTATAGGACACACTTAGAACGGCATGCTGCTCAATTTATCACAAGTTTGGAATGTACTTAGCTCCACTAACAACCGCGTTGACCACGGGTAAACACTGTCAATTTGGACATATATGCCCACGAACTATAAGCTCTAATATTAATACAAAATATAATTTTGAAAATGATGACACAAGACACACCCACGAGAGTGACGGAGTTGAACCAGATTGCTCCAACACAATCGAACCAGAGTGTTACTCCGCCACTGGATGACATACCGCATATAAAAAATCCCAAAAGACAGGCAGCTGGGCGGGCGGCGGCTGCCACCCGAAAAGTTAAACAAGATAAAATACTCGCCGAGCTTCGAGAGGCTAAACTCCAATCGAGATTGGGGACGGAGACAGCAAAACATCTGAATACAGAGTTGAGTAACAACAACACCCCCAATTCACGAATTGGAAGCACACTCAAATTCAAAGAATTTGTCACCCAATACCAACTACCGTTGGAGTTGGCGAATCCGATTGAACCCAAATTCGTGAATTGGAGTTGGGTGTTGGTGGTGGTCTGGCAGTTGTTGGTGCCCTGTGCGTGTGGAAATACCAGAAAAAACAACCAGCCAGTGTTCAGAAGAAAGTTACTAAACACCAATCATCAACAATGTTGAATTTGGATGCGCCCCATTTAAACATTGATCGCGACCCATTTTATATGCAATAATTATAACAATGGCTGAACAAGATGGTAAAATGTTAGTGAATGCGCTTTATCACGCCGTGGTGATATCGGGTTTCAGTATCGGGTATGCTCGACTATCAAAGATGGCCCTAGGAGGAACCGCTCCCAAATTGGACTTTACTGTGAGAGACGTAGGGCTCGCGACCTTAGATGTAGCGGCCGCAGTTTGGACCCGAGATTATCTAGTTAAAGCTGGAATTCTACCAGTTAATATATGGAAATAAATGGCTTCAATCGCAGTAATAGTAGGTGGTGCGCTTGTAAACGCATTGGCGTTCAGCGGTAGCAACTTTATATTCTCTAAAATGAAAAGCTCGAACGTGGATGAGGAGCGTAAGCGTCATGATTTAGCTGTAGAACAACTCAATAGCGCAAAGGAAGCATGGTCGAAAAAACGAACCGCCCATCTGGACTGGGTCAATGAAGAGCTTCGCCGCGAAAAATCACGCCGCGCAAACTTTTCAGAACGTTGAAGAAGCCAACCGCGAGTACGCGCTGGCATATCCGCACAAAAGTCTCGATCCAATGGATCCCGAGCCCCAACTTTCAGATTTCTATGTACCGTCAGAGCCCCAAAAGGACCGCGAGATCGCGTTCATCATCGTGGGAATGGGTGTGGTGGGCTCGCCGGCTATTATATTCAATCGAGATTTTAAATTATAATTAAAACATTTTTTTTTATAAATATATATATATAGAACGATGTTAGTTGACGAACTTATAACTGCTATGATTGATGTAGGCTACACTGCCCAAAAACATCGTTTACCTGGTGCAAAGAGTATGATTCGTCTGGCCCGAGATTGTCTCGAGGACGAAAAAGCGGCCACCCTTTTCGCAAAGCGGATGTTAGATTCCTCCACCAATCCTGGGAGATTGGGTGAATTAGATTCCCCTCTCCTGTTCCAACCCAAACGCGATTGGGGCTGCAGCGACAATCGCAATTGTACTTCCAACAAAGGTTTATTATTAACGACGCAGTTACCGGACGAACTGGCGAGGGCATGTTGGAGATTGTCCGATATATTAGAATACTTCGCATACGATGAACACGCGCAAACTTGATACCAAACTAACGCGCAAGCTGTCGAATACATACTATAGTCCACGCGGCTACTGGAAGGGACTCGCGGCCATCAAGAACCTCGCGGCGGCGACCAAGGTTTCAGAAAACGCTGTCAAGGAATGGCTCAAGAAGCAGGCCATCTGGCAGATCTATTTACCCGCGCCTCACAATATTCCGCGGCCGAAATTCGACGTGCCGGTGCCGAACCAAGTTCACCAAGCGGATCTCCTGTTTCTCCCTCACGATCGCGTCGGTCGCAAAACGTACAAGTACGCACTGACAATCGTTGACGTAGCGAGTCGTTACAAGGGGGCTGAGCCGTTGGCCACTAAAGAGTCTAAGGAAGTGGCCGAGGCTCTTTCCCGAATATATAGGAGTCCTCTCAAATGGCCGAATCTTCTCCAGGTCGATCCCGGCCGCGAGTTCATGGGCGCGGTCTCTCATCTATTGTCTAAGCATAAAGTTTCTATCAGACGCGGCCGCGTCAACATCCACCGGGACCAGGGGATCGTGGAACGCTTCAATCGAACCCTGGCTGAGAGACTGTTCGGACACCAATACGCCAAAGAACTTGTAGACCCCCATTCACGGTCGACCGAGTGGGTGGCCAGACTGCCCGCCGTGGTCTCCGCACTGAACGGAGAGGTGACCAGATTGATAGGTAAGAAGCCTGTAGATGCTATCAAGTTTAAAAGGGTGACGAGCAAGCCCTCTGCCGTCTCGCGCGGGCGACCCGTTGGTTTAGAGGAGCAGCGGCTTCCATCAGATATTGACGTCCGGTACCTCTATCAACCGGGAGAGCTCGAAGGTGGCAGCCGCCGCGCGACTGATCCATGTGGTCTCTCAATGTATATCATCTAGATCGATCTATTACCAAACCCGATGAGCCCGTGTCTACTATTTGGATGATGGGCCATCTCGAGGGTTTGTTCGCGAAGAACTTCTTATAGTGTCTTCTGACACCCAGCTACCCCCGATTACTTAAATCAATAGAGGTTCTGTATGTATTCCGTCTGGTAACACGCGTCTTTTATCGTAGTATGCCGAGAGTCCTAATTTTTGTTGACAGTACGTTTTCATAACGCCGTCTTTCATTTTAAATCCTCTATTTTGTGCTACATCTATAATGTGTTTTCCATCTTCTGTAGTTTCACTTAGTACTCGTTTATATCTATCCCAATTTAAATTGTTAGTTCTCTTGGACATTCCTTTCGCAGAGTTTTTATTAATTTTAATTTGTTCCAAATTATCTTTAGTGAAATTAATTTTTTCTACAAAATAACACTTACTAGATAACGCTATCGCCCTATCCCCGCTAAATTCCATTTTGAAAAGTCCGGGCTCTCTTTCGCTCCATTTATCCCAAGCCAACCATTTATTTTTTTCTTTTTCAAACTCGTCTAGTAAGTTAGGTCTAATCAATTCCTCTATCGTTTTTCCACTAACTCCTATATACATACTATCTGTATCCATCTGTATTAATTCAAAGTCTTCTCTTTTTATGTATTTATCTAGAAATTCGTAGTAAAATTCCAACATTCTCAATTTAGCTAGTTGATAAACCGCTATTCCACAATGGAATGGTCTCTTTAGCGCACACACCTGGGTTTTCTTGAAGATATTTCGTACGCATATCCTATCTCTTCCAAATCATCAAATACGCGATCTTAATGCTTTGTCAACACAGGTTTCGTCTCGCGTATATGTCGTATTTAAATGTCTCTCCGTTGCCTCTATCATTTTTCCACACACGAGTTTCCTAATAATTTCATTATGTCGGCTACTGGTTTCTTATTTGGTTCTACATCGCCTGTTCGTCTTGCGGCTGTAACTTCTTTTGCGAACCATTCGAAGGGTTTACCACTAATATAATCTATAACACGATGAACTCCCGTTATTTCTAGGCCGTGTTTTTAAATACCATTTCAACAGTGGCGCGTACAGCAATACTTTAGTGGCGGTCATAGATCCCACCAATTTTCTTCCATTTCCTCTAGTTCTTCCAGTATCTTCCAAATATTTTAACATGTGTGTGGGAACTTCATCAACCTCTACTTCTCTGTTTATAAATATTGGGGACATTTCAGAAAACTTATGTTTTTAAGTTGTGTGGAACTTCTATATCCACCTCCGCAAACCCAAACCAGTCTCCAGATAAAACTCTTTTACAAAACTTTTTAATAAATTTAGGGTTATGATGTGGGGGTATCTATATGGTGTATAGTTTCTCTCCCACACGGCATCTCTTTATTTAACGTAGATAAATATAACGCGTTTGCATCGTACCCCAAAACAGCCTTGCAAGGTTTGTTACTTTCATTTGATCTAATATTGGAAACACCGACTTCTGCATAGCGTGTAAATACTATTGATGGACCACCAACTAGAGCGTCCTTCATCATTTCGTATGTTTCTTCTTTTGGTGCATATAGAGCATCCTCCGGTATAATCGTCTTTGAAGATTTTTGTTCTTTAATGGTTCCTCTCAATAAATATTGTATAGCTACTCCAGGTAGTGTTACCGCATCTTTGAAAATATCCACACCTCTGTGTTTATAAAATTCACACATTTTTTCCACCGCTTCTAGGAACGGTGCTACATCTAAATCGTTATAATATTTCAACCAATCTCTGAAAGTTTTCATATTATTTTCTTCGAAAATTCTACGACATTTACTTAATTCTGTTTCATCTATTAACATTTTCCCAGATAGTTTGGAATACCAATTCTCTATATCGGGTAGTCCTGGGTAATCCAGTTTGTCTGGAGAATCGAACCACTCATAAGGAAAGAAAGATTTCTGTCCTTTGCAGTCGTAGGCTTTTATCCAACTATCGTAACTTACACCAGGTCCTAGATAAAGTATTACATCAAGAAATCTAAATTCTGGAGTAAATAGAAATATTGTTGCGTTTGCACGTTTTCCGACCATTACTTTCTTTGTTGTTGCAGATAGTTCACCTACTAAATATTTCTTTATTAGGTTTATATCGTACTTACTGCTGTTAAAACCCATAACCGGTACTTGCTCTATCCACTGTTCGATCTTAGCGATTTGGTTTTTACTTAAATGTTCTGTATTAAACCCATATCTTGACCACACTTCTTCTCTTATAGCTTTTCCCCTGACTTTCAAATCTTCTACAAATTTTTCTATAAGTTTTGCAGGATCTTTATCACAAATATGAGTTACTGTTCCTGAGAAATTATCTCCTATACTAACACTTACCGGAACGTGCTCAGCTTCGTACTCTAAACTATTACCGGTAGTTTCAACTTCTGACTGGAGATATGCCTCAAAATCGTATACTATCTGATATGGATAAAGAGTAGTGTCGCAACCGATCTTTATATCTTTACCCGTTCTTTGGAATTCACATTCCACATAACTACTAGGTTGAATTCTTTGCTTTTTCTAATAAATGTATCTCTTCTCATAGTGGATGCGCGTTCTTCTTTTCTATGCTTTGCATGAATCTCACACCCGTGCCAGTAACAGCCGTGATATTGATATACGGTATTGGTTTCTGGACAGTATCCATCTACCGGAGCTCCTAAAATCCATCTTTCACCTCCGTGTCCGCACTGTTCGTGGTGAATGTGAATTCCCTCCCGCTTTTCCACAGAATACATCCAATCGATCGCCCCATAACTGTTAGAACCTTTTGGGTAAAACGCTTTCTCGAACGACGAACGCGGGCGCTCTAAATAATTACCATCACATATTACTTTTGTCTCACCTCTCATACATGTTGGTCCGTGTCTCTTCATATTACTCGCTGTCGTGAATTTCTGTTTGCAATTATCGCAGGCGTAAATTTTAGATAGGTTTTTAAGGTTTTTTATCAGAAATGCGTGATTATTAAACAGTCCTATTGTCATTGGTTTATTACCTATTTCATTATAGTGCGCTGGTACCTTTTTCAACCACCATACATTACATTCGGTGGGTTGATATACTTCTATACCGATTTTAAAAAACTCTTCAACCTTTTTCAGATCTGAAAAAGGATTGGTGAAACCACATTACTACCAAAATATTGCTTACTAAGTTCTTTCGCCTTTTCTGTACATCTGTCGGGTCTTTTATCTGTCATATGCATAGCTAGACACCTGAACAGACAAAGGTCGTCATTATACTTATCTAAAGAATACATACCTTTTTTATTCTTCAGCCATTCTGGAAGTTCTCCTCCTGCCGCTTCTTTGGATTGTAGTCCCAAATCTATTCCCCTACTACCCTGTATTAGCTTTACGAAAACCTCTACCCATCTTACAAACTTCCACTTTGTATTCGGTCTGTCTATTTTATCGGACATTATTCGTGTTTGCTCCTTATCTGACAGCCATTTTTTAACGGTTTTCATTGATGATAGTGGTTCGCTACCACCGAGATTTTTGTGAAATATTATAGTTTTAGGTTTTCCATTTTTAATTTCCTCCATATGTTCTAGCTTGTAAGAATATGAATATCTCAAATAAAAATTGGTTGTTAGATACGGAGCGAGTTTATCGGACATGCGTTCAGACTCGTTAATGTTAATGTTTTTACGAAAGGATAATGTAACTACCCGTCTTCCATTTTCTACATTTTCCAATGTTTCATCGTGAGCCCCCAATATTTCTTCACCTTTTTCCACTATCGCGCTAACGATAGATTTTTTCTTATTATTATTTTGGCGTCTAATTTGGGACAAATTATTTGTGCTTGAAGGTTTGATTACACTAGCCCTTAACCCCGCAATACTTTCTTTTTGAATTCTGTTACCAACTTCCTCCGCTTTGGATATGTCATTAAATGCCCCTCTTTTATAGGCGCGGGTAAACCGCTTCATAAACGCCTCATTCTTTGTGGCATTTATCAGCTTTGTCAACCCCCTAACTCTCAACCGTGTACTATAAGTAATCCCTAGAGATTCGGCTTCTCTTCTCAACTCTATTTCTGCTCTATTTTCTGACGTTATCATATTTTCTGTAAACGCCTCATTCTTTGTGGCATTTATCAACTGTCAACTAACTCTCAACCGTTTACTATAAGTAATCCCTAGAGATTCGACTTTTCTTCTCAAACTTTCTATTTCTGCTCTAGTTTCTGACGTTATCATATTTTCTGTAATATACTTTTGTATAACCTATAAAATTTATATGTTCAATTGGTCTTGAAAACATTATGTTTTTTTCACTTCTAATTGAATATAAACATAAACATATACATATATAATGGAGTGTGAGACTTGTTGTAAGACGTTTACGCGTAAAGAATATCTACGAAGGCATCTAGCGAGACGTAGAAAAATTCCTTGTGTCCCCCCGCAATTTCAATGCCCCAGATGCCCTTGTAAATTCATTAGTGCCCAAACTCTTTGTAGACATAAGCAACTACACTGTCAGGTGGCTACAGGTGAACGTGGTAGACTAGAGCTGGTAGAATTAATTGCTGATCTGCGAAATAAATTATCTATATTGGAGGAGAAAAATGGGGTGTTGGAATATAAACTATCACTCGTGGGCACATTTAAATCAGAAACTTATTAGAATAAATTCATAAATTGGTGTCAAAAATAAATCCTTTTTAAGACTATTGTTTTATCTGGTCAATTGGACGTGAAAAAAACATGATGTATTTATGACACCAATTTTGAATATTTCGTGGGACAATTTCCTCGTTAACTAATTTTTTTGATTTTTTGGGGTGGTGGGAATAGTATAGAGGTTATAAATGATACCATCGTTAGGTGGTATCATTTTGAATCCCTCTATACTTAAATTTACTGTCTGAAAAACATTATGTTTTTTTTTTTTTCACGTCCAATTTTTAGTGGGAGACAATTTCCTCGTTAACCAATTTTTGATTTTTCGGGGGGTGGTGGAGTAGTATATAGGGTGGAGAAATGATACCCTCGTTAGGTGGTATCATTTTGAATCCCTCTATACTACTGAGTTACTTTAATTGTGTAAATTACGCGACTACACTGTTTATCTGGGGCACTGTATGTTGTGTGAAACTAGTCATGTACATAAAGAATATTCAAAACGTATATTTTTCATTACTGCAAAACTATGCAACTTGTCAATTTCATGATGTTACATGGTGCAATAAATTAAGTGACTTACAATCACCCACATAAGAGAGCAGGCATTCCGCAGCCTGGAAATCCATACGTTTGCATAATATTGAATAACTTGTAACCTTATATGTACCACTGGCATTTATTGATGAAAATGGGAGCATGCGATGGGTAATTTAACGATCGGGGTTCATCCTTACTGGAATGCCGACCTACATGGTTTGGCCCTCATGCACCGTTTCGGCTGCCTTGGTACTAGAGAGCTAAATCCTGGTAGTATAATATCTGTACGCAGGTCATATTGCTTTTGGGGCTAAATGGGAGCTAAAGCTAAGTGACTCTGGTGCGGTATTGACCTGGCACCAGGTCAGGATAATTTCAGGACTTCTAATTTCAGGACTGACTATATAGTTCTGTAAATATTGAGTTTTGATTTTGGGAATTTACCTCATTGTGGACAGATGTGACGTAATTTATACAGCTTGTTAACTTCCAATATCTTTGTATAACTACCTCATATATATACGCATCGAATACAATTTTCTGATTTAACGCGAGACTCACTTCAGGTTTATTTCCAATTTCGCAAGTAATAATTCAGATCACGTAGAGCACGCGAATAACTTTAAAATAAACCTGAAGTTGAGTCTCCCGTTAAATCAGAAAACTGTACAGGAAGCTAACTGCTACCACAATGCTCATACACTAGAGTGTTAGATGAGTGAGTATTTCATCATCAAAATCTGAGGTAGTTATACAAATACGGTATGTTCGAAGTTAAGTAGCTGTATAAAATACGTCACATCGTTCGGCAATATTCGGAAACCACATGATCCCCCACCTTGAATTTATTTTAGAAAGTAAATGTTTAAGCCTCCAGTGTGGGAATATGTCTTTAAATGTAAATTATGTGGTTGTGTACGGTTGTGTGTAATAACATACAATACTGTTGCTTGATAGTTTACCATCTAGAAATTTTATTTTTTAAGTTGAATAATAAAAATACATTATTATATTGGTTTTTTGGATATTTTGGGTTTTCCTCCTTCATACAGCTGAAATACATATAGCTATGATCCAGCTACTTCAATTGCGTAAATTACGTGGATACACTGATAACCTGGGGCACTGTTTGTACGGCGCTGGCTCGACGACCTAACATACCGTATCAGGGCACTAGCTTGACGACCTTACATGCCGTAACGGCGGCACTGGCTCGATGACCTCTCATTTTTCCCTTGGGTGGTGGTTGGGAGCAGCGAAGGGTAATTTAACGATCGGTTTTCATCCTTTGCGGAATGCCGACTTGCATGGTTTGGCCCTCATTTACATGCCCCCTGTACTTGAGAGCTAAATCCTGTTATGCTCCATTAAGAAGTAATAAGATTATGGCAAATCATATTACTTTGGGGCTGAGCTACTAAAGTGACTGGTGTGGCATGGAAATATTGAGTTCTGATTTTGATAATTTTCCTCATCGTGGACCCGTTTAATGCGGGATAGTACAACCCGTTGGCCCGGCCTTAAATGACCTTAGCTGTTGATAGGCCGTTAAACACCAATACTCACTCGCTCATTCATCCCCCCCCCCCGAGACTCAGTAACTACTAAAATGCGGACATATATTGAACCCTGATTTGATCGGCTAATAACATCATGCTCTGCATGACTTTTCATTTGATATTTTCCTTAATATGCAACTGATTTTGCTGAAATATGGCGTAGCAAACGCGTCTTCATGAGCTGAATTTTGGTGGTCCAGTGAGTTGGGCACAGACTTATGTCGTTTTTTGCGAAGAATCGATTTCCGTGTCGGTAGTCACGGAAATCGATTATTCGCAAAAACGACAGAAAATACAAAGACCACCAAATGCAGCTTAACAAGACGCGTTTAATTCGCCATATTTCATCAAAATCCGTTACGTAATAAGGACAATATAAAAGAATACGTACTTTGAATCAGATGGATTCTGGAAGTTTCAGTACTTGTTGTTATTGTTAGTACCACGTGATCACACACCTTGATACTTACCCTGCATAAACCGGGCCACTTCGTGGATCGGTCGGAAGCCACACATGCCACGGAAAGTGCCGAGCGCAATAACCATCTCCGGTTTATGGTTACTGTCAACATAACGCTGGGGGTCGCGTCTGTGTAACTCCACCGCCAGTCTCTACAGTACATATTAGTTATACACGTAGTTGATATATCGAATGTTTAATAACATAATTTCGAGCAAGTGCAAGCGAGCGAAAAAATAGTTTATTCAAATCTCAATATGTGAACTATAACTGTCTTATTGTTTGGCCCGCCCCGTCGCGTACACATGTTCGTTTGAATGTAGCGCCGCCCAGAAAGGCGCTGTCAAATTACGACACCATTACGTGATTGGCTGTGTGATGCCGAATCGATCGCGAACACGCGGTAACATGGTGCGCGGCACGTGGCGTTATGTCAACAAGGGGAGACTGTCAGTTATAAATATAACTTTGTGCTTATTGCAACATTTCAGAATTAATTTATTGGCGAAATGTGGCAATATGCGATTAATTGAGATGAACTATTGCGTTTTCGTTGGTCAAGAAACTAGGACAAGCAATAAATGACTGATGGGACGCGGTGTTACTAAATAATATTTAATGATATCAGTAATTTGAATATATGATATGAATAAATACATTTAGGTTCTCAATTTTCATCTCAACGCTGCGTAGAAACGAACCAACTAAAGTTAAACGTACATGCCCACTCAGTAGGCACAACATGTTATGTATATGAATTAAATAAGTGTATACATGTAACTCTGTCACTATTCCACCAGTTCTAAAACATACGAGTGCCTGGTATGCACCATTACCCGACGTATTGATTGACATTATTATACATTTGACATCAAACGTAAATTTTCACACTTAAAATGTTAACGGACAATTACCATTTATTCTCTGTGTTTTGTGTGTTTTTTTTTATGTGCAATGACATACTTTATAATCCGTCGAACATATTTGTTTGCATCTTGCATCTAATGTTTTGGTGCAGCAGTTGCAGATTAAATTCAGTATTAACAAACATTTTACATCACGGTTTTAAACATACATTTATAGACTGTAAAGTGTATTTTGGCCTTAAGTATCTGTAACATATTTGGGTTAAACGTTGCAATTATGTATAATAAGTGGAGCACAATGCTGCTCACCGACTGGCTTAGAAGTAGGGCGAACTATACAGAGCCTTTTAATGTTCAATTCTATACGGCGTACATGTAGATACAAAGAGACAAAATATCCACCACGGGACACCACACTTACACAAGCACCTGCGTTAATTTTGCCAATATGTCAATTGTTGTAAGCACACATTGGCAATCTCAACTCGCAGTCAAGCAGTTTGATTGTCTGAGCCTGAGCTGTAGCACAGCTCAGGCTCAGCCAATCAAACTGCTTGTCGTTAAACACACTATTCAAGTATTTTGAAAAAAACATACTGACAAGTATTGGCACGGTTAGCGCAGGTGGTGGTGTAGTGTTGTTTTTGAGGCCAGTCTACGTATGTGTTGCATTTGTATTGAATATGTTATAAACGCAGTTTGCATACAAAATACGAAGTCAAAAGTTCATACTATATTAATCGAATATTCATACTCAATGTCGGTCGTATATTGACCTCAGATTACGGCGTTACAAGTACACGTACACTCGTACATCTAGGTTCCCGCGGACAATAACCTCCGCCGCTGTTACATTGTACATGCCCACTCAGTAGGCACAAAGTGTTCTTTATAGAAATTAAATAAGTGTATAAGTGTGTCACTATTCCACCAGTTATATAAATTACGAATGCCCGCTATCCATATATAACCATTTAGTAATGTTCATTTTACTGATACATGTAGTGACGCGCGGTGGTATCAGGCTATTTTCATAGGCAAATGAAGCATGATATTTTTAAATTATTTATAATAATTAAATGCGTCACCTGAAAAATTGCACATCAACAATTAATACAAAGAACAAATAGTAATGTCCGTTAACAGTTTAAGGAAACACGGTTATCGCCCCTGATATCAGTGTGGACATTTATGTCCGATATAACATGTATAATAATGCCAATCAATAGGTGGGGTAATGGTGAATTAATGTTTTTTTTATTGAAAATGTCTCAGATGATGTCACTGATATAAAGAACATTTTGTATCTACTGAGTGGGCATGTACCTTTAAAATTGGACGTAATTATCACTTAAAACTATCTGGCACTAGGACGCTTCCATATATAGTGGAACCTCTCTAAACCGGACACCCTGGGAGGTCCCCAGGGTGTCCGGTTTAGCGAGGTTCCACTGTAATTAAGCACTCCATGAACAGTTGTTGTCTGTTTCAGTCATGAACATACACGACAGTTACATACACGACAGTGAAACCCGTGTAAATTAAGTACAATGGGGTCGCCAGGGTGTCCGGTTTAGAGAGGGTCTATTGTATCAGCTGGACCGTGTCCGCTCACCTTATCAGGATGCGCCTGAATCGATAGCGCCTTCCTCACGGACAAGACCTTGAGGAGGAACGGAAGCTGACCCCCCGCAAGGGCATCCATTCTGGTTCCCAGCCGGTCAGGATTCCGCTGGACCCAGTCCGCGAGCGGCGTATCAGGCTGGCCGGGTACCACCGCGGTAGACGGTCCACTGGAGTGGGTTCCCATCCATAGCTGGAACGGATAGATATGACGATAATTGAGGCACAGCCTGTGAGTTTGTACCTCAGAACATGTGCGATTGTAAAGAAGTTGCATTTTTCCGTAAAGCGTGGCGTCACAGGGTGCGCAAAACATAAAATGGACATTTAGATCACGTGACACATAATACGCTTTCACTTACAACAAACCGTGCAGTAAACGTCCTCATGCTAATCATATGGCCCAGATAAAAATAATTTAAATTGGATTTCAACACAAACATTCCTATATGCTTTAATGTTTACGCCGCACTGTCTCTTCAAATACCACTCGTCCATATAGAACATTCACTCGCCAATACGAGTGGATTTGCGGATATCTCACTGGTTGATCTGGATCTACACTGGTCGTAAAACCCATACGCCCAATTTATCCATTAACAGCCGCAATTGCAGGTGAATGACACGTAAAAGATGCGTGTGATTGTGAAATCACTGACCGTCACAGACGTCGGAACATAGGCTACTCGCCATGTGATTTTGTACTTTGAGACATCTGCGTAATTTCATGAAATACGTTTACAAATTTTACAATATTTTCCGTAAACGGCGTCAAAAGTTGACACAATTTATATTCCGCATGTACTCTGAAATTTGTGTCAACTTCTGAAGTAATTTACGGAAAATATCCAATTTTCTGTAAACATATTTCGTGAAATATCTAAAATGTCCGTAGGTACTAAATCGCATGGCGTGTCTCATAATTATTTATGGTACATGTACATGTAGCTGGTTAGGGGCATTTCACTTCGTCGAGTCTACGTTGAATGGTAACGAGTTTAGTAAATGTGATGTTAAATCAACACACATAGTATATGTTACTTATTAAACAAGCACACCACCGTAAATTGAATCTTTTACGATCACACAATGCGCATGTACTTTTGCAGCGGTTTAGTTAACATAGTTATTACGTTGGTTTAGTATGCGTGTTAAACATTGGAAACACTGGGCAACTTTTTCAATATGCAAATTAGTGGCCGCCATTACCGGTAAACCTATTTCCTGTCATAAGTCAATAACTATGCACTATAAATTCACAAAAATGGTGTCTATACCTATACTTTCATGGTCAAGGATTACGATATTGGCATTTATAAAGTTGTTACATGCATACGCTTTCATTTTATGCAAATTAGTTGTCGCCATTACCGAAAACCCTATTTTTTGTTTAGATAACTTTGCTACTATGTTGAATAATTTAGATTAAATCAACACACATAGTATATGTTACTTATTAAACAAGCACACCACCGTAAATTGAATCTTTTACGATCACACAATGCGCATGTACTTTTGCAGCGGTTTAGTTAACATAGTTATTACGTTGGTTTAGTATGCGTGTTAAACATTGGAAACACTGGGCAACTTTTTCAATATGCAAATTAGTGGCCGCCATTACCGGTAAACCTATTTCCTGTCATAAGTCAATAACTATGCACTATAAATTCACAAAAATGGTGTCTATACCTATACTTTCATGGTCAAGGATTACGATATTGGCATTTATAAAGTTGTTACATGCATACGCTTTCATTTTATGCAAATTAGTTGTCGCCATTACCGAAAACCCTATTTTTTGTTTAGATAACTTTGCTACTATGTTGAATAATTTCTCATAACTCGTTTCAAGACATATGTTTTCATGGTCGAGTATTACAATAAACGAATTTATAAAGTGATGGCATGTATGCGTGTTGCCTTTATGTAAATGAGTTGATAGTATTATTATAGTATTATTATTATTGTTCATTCCTATGGACTATATACACTGCTGATCCAGGAGTGCACGCACAGTAGTGCCTTATTCAGGACTCCATGACCACCGCTGTACACGTGCCATAATTGCTATGGTACTGAAATAATATTATTGCCCCCCTCCCGACCCCATCCCCTTTTTTTGTGGTATAATATATGATATGCCTTTGTTCATTTACTCATCATCATCATCATCAATGTTTGGATTTTCTCTGTAGTAGTGCAGTTTCTTCAACTCCAATGCAAGCACTGTAGTATCAATAACCAGCAATGCACTACAGTTTTAAATTTTGGATTCATTAAATAATAATTAGATAATTTATAGCTGCTGCAATTTCTTCGGTATGATACCACACATTATTCCGGCTCGTCCACATCCTCCACATCCTCATCCACAGAATCGACATCTATCTGATGTGCACCTCCCGTTCCATCATCCTTTACAGTGAATGGATTGCAACATCCATCGCCAGCTGTTCATACGCAATAGATGGTACACAACAGCTGATGTCTATGTCAGCTACAACCCTCTGTGCTGCATGCCTTACCGTCTGCTTCACAGCCACAGCTGATGACGTCAATCAAACCTGCATGTGTCGGGGGGCCTGATAGTGACGGGATATTGTTCTTGACATGCCACACAAACTGTGTGATGTCCACATCCGGATGGCCCTGCTGATGATCCGTCTTCCACAACTTCATCAGAAGATGTGCCCTGCGCACATGGTGAAGCAGGTTATTGTCTGTCGGAGGCAACGCCATGAGGTTCATTGGCTTCTCTTTCTTCTTGGAATATATCTGGTAGCGTGCCTCGTCCATTGATATTCCTATTTGATGACCATACTGAGCTGCGAAGAACCGCTTACCTGTTTCTGTTTCTAGGAGAGCTGCATTAGTAGCATTTGCTTCACCCAGTGTATCAAACAATCATGCAAATTCGCCAGTCTTCAGAGCATTCAGTGCACTAATTTTCCCTTTGCTGAATGGGTATGATAGAGTGTCACAACCGCTAAGCGCATGAATGCCCAACAGCTGCAGACACTCAGATGCCAGCTGTATACATGTCACATTAATGTTAATCACTATCCCATTCCAGCGTTCCATCTGGACACTACAGCTAGGAAGTAGTTGCAGCTCCCAGACACAGTAGACCAGTAGCACAAATACATCTGTATCATCGCTGAGGATCCGGACAACAGCCTTGTCCAATTCGGAAGCTTGCAACAGATATGTAATCATTGTGACATCTGCCTCATCGTGTGCAAAGCTGCTGTCTTCCCGACAATCTATGGATATGTGAGCACCCATATTGAATGTGTTGTGCTTATTCTTTAGAATGGCATCACGATTGGGTAAGAGACCGTTTATTGTCAGGTTATATGCCGCCCACCTTCACGCCTCTCTTAGGTTGCTCCATCGTCTTGACTTGCCTGGAAATCTTGGCATGGAAGTCAAATGGCAGAGAGTTGCGGAAGGATGTGGCCATTTTCACTCCAATGACTAGTACATCTTCCACATTTACCTCCTTGGGAACTACCTGACTATTAGCAACCACCGGATGGGAATGCCTTGCTAGCTCTGTGGCAATCCGCTGCCGATCGCCACTGTCCAGCTTTCTTCTCTTATCACCTTCCTCCTTATGCTTGCTTGGTGGTGATGAGCAGTGCACTTCATCGGAGTACAACTGTTCCATATCATCAGAGAGATACGCTGAGATCAGGAATGAATCAATCCATTCAGTGACCAACTCAGGAGAGCGTCAGGCCCTTCAGACCCCCCACCCTTTACCGTCCTGATAGCACTGGTCACTGGATACTGAATTCCAACAACCTGCCACGTGGCGGCATACATGCGCTCCAGCGATGAGATCTTGATGAGCATCTGCTGACAACAAGTGGCACATCTCTAGCAGGTGCCAGCTGAAATACCGAGAGTGGTCAACATGGCCTGCACTGAAGAAGTACGACAGCATCCGTTCCAAACAAAGCTGCTGGAACCAGGAAGAGCCAGTCTCACCTCTCAGCGCGAAGGAACTAGTGAACCAATAGCGTCCGTTTCACAAGATTATCCACCCAGTGCCCACCTGTTGGCTGATATCGTACTCCTTCCACATACAGTGATGATAATCTGAGATTTCATTGAAGGTTTTCTCACCGTTTTGGAGACAGTCTTGCAGCAGGGCAGCCGTCACCATGCGGAATGCCCTAATGGCACGCACCCATGCCTTCCCATTCATAATCCCCGTCAGATCACCGAAAGCTGCACTAATTAGAACATCAAAACCAGACCCCTTCATGAGTGTCACAATGGAACCCATGCTGGTGTTGCATCTATGAGCGGGCCAAACAGGTACACAGTCGCTGGTTTTGTTGTGGGTGGCACTTGGTCCTTGGCCAATTGGTTGTTGAAGCTGTACCACTCTAGGCTATGCTCTCACGAAAGTAAATTCATCCACAGGGCATCTTTGAGCTCTGCAGCAACAATACTCTCTGCCCTGTATGTCATTCCTGAAGAAATATGAATTGCAGGAGGGTTAACCTTATTTGGGCCAGTATAGTGCTGACGTGGTACATACTGACTTCTATTGGTTCTAAGACGTTGTGCAACGGTCTGCCGCAGCCGTAGGATCACAAGATTCATAGCTGTATGTCGATCGCTAGCACTACCCAGATATACGATGCCAGCGGGATGCTGTTGGAATTCCTGAGCCATGGCATGTGTCTGTCTACGTCCATAGGGAGATGAAACCAGAAGATCAAAATTGCCTGGGATTCCGGAAAGGATGAACCCATCGTTAAATTACCATTCGCATGCTCCCAACCAACCACCCGCTGCAGAGCTATGTAAGTTGGGGTTTACGTATTGGCAGCCACTAATAATCCTCGCAGAAAGGATCCAAACTGTCAAAAAGAAATAAAATATTTAAAATATTTGCATGTAGTCACGTAAATGCATGTATTGAAATCCTAGACCAGAAAAACATGGGTCTGAAAACCATTTTCATAAAAAGAAAATAGGATTTTCGGTAATGGAGGCAACACATTTGCATATAAATGAGAAAATGTATACATGTAATCACTGTAGAAATGCCACCAGTGTCATCCTTGACCATGAAAACATAGGTATAGACACCATGTGTGTGAACTTGTAGTGCATAGTTGTAGAGCTATGAAAGGAAATATGTTTTTCGATAATGGCGGCAAATAATTTGCATATTAAAAAAGTTGCCCAATGTCATCAAGAGGACAACCAATCTGATTTGCTCCAAGGCACCCGTGGGAATGCAAATCCACCAAAAAACCTTGTACTATAGACAATTCATATGTCCGACATATAATTCATAAGGGCAGCAAATCGACTAATATGACTTTCCTCATACAAATGCAAAACCCATGTGTCATCAAATATTATATTTCATGTTATTACATTAGATTCTACGGAGCCCCGCAGAGAACATATATCGTTTCCACGGGAACGAATTGTTAATTCGTGGGAACGAATTGTTATGTCGTGGGAACGAATTGTTAATTCGAGGGAACGAATTGTTAAATTGAAGGACGAAGCGATACAAAATTACAATTTTACATTTTTTTAAGTTTTTTTTCGAAAATTGTAATGTTTTAAGGCCTCGTCCAGTATTCCCGCGACTTTTCCAAGTTTATATCCCCGATAAATTCCACAAAAAGGCCATTAATTCCTTATAATTCCAGCATTTGAAATAAATTCATCAAGAAAATGTGTTTATTTTCCGTTTTCTTAATAATTATTTTAACTGCACCTCGCGGTTACGGAAAGTAGTTCGGCGTGGGAGTTTACTGGGATATAAATTTTGGACAGAGACTTGCTACGGTCCAATCAAATGTTAGGGAATTGTGTAAATATTTTTGTGCTGGAATTATTCAACAATATTTATGTGTATTTCCCAATGTTAATTTATAGTCCAGCGGCACATACACAGCACCTTGCAATTTACTAAAATCATTTCTTGGCATTTTTCATTAGTTCAAGTCATGAAGTAATGCGATCCAGCTGGCCTTTTTTTAAATCCAAGATGGCCACCGATATACTGAAATAGCATAACATCTGAATGAAATGATCAATACAATTAATAATATAGTCTAATAATTGGCGATTATGGTCGGTTAGTCAGTCGCTGTGGTACAATATATATTTATAACAGTATTTTGACATATGTACACAGAAATGCAAACTATTTGGCTGCCATCTTGAGTATCTGTATTTTAACCGGGAATCATTCATCTGATCAATTGCTTCCTCAGAAAATCCTTATATTAAAAAAAACCTCGGTCACATAATTATTGACGCCACTAGTTAGGAGCACTGGCTTTTAAAAACCCGAGTGTGCATCCCAGCTTTCCTTTTTCCTTATTTCCAGAAACAATTGGGTTTTCTCGGAATAATGCATAACCAGCTAAATCTACGGGACGTTGACATCGGCATGTGTTGCTATTAAATTATCCGGGGTTTCTTCGCTTTATCGCCTCAACATCGCTTCAGCAGTTTTTGAGATATTAAATAAAGGATGGTCTAAAGTGGAGATTTTACTTTTACCTTGGGCCCGTTTCTGTAAACGTCGTACGACCAAAATGTTTGTAAGTGCAAAATTAGGATCGTCTGAAAATTACAATTGATGGATTTACATTTCTTGAGCATAGGCTGCATATGTAGCCATTGCTCAATAAAAGTAAATCCAATAATTGTTTACAAGAAAACATTGTTACAATGAAATATCATAGTCATAATGTTGCACTTACGAACAGTTTAATCGTACGAAGTTTAGTGAAACGGCCCTCAGATTCAGTACACCCCATCCAAATAGTAGGTGCCCATGACATACTATACTACGCAAGCCCATTAGGGCCACTTCACTTTTTTTTTTATATTTTCTTGAATTTTCGAGATCTTTTCTTGAATTTTCAAGATACAGTCTTGAATTTTCGAGATCTTTTCTTGAATTTTCAAGATGTTTTTTCTTGAATTTTCAAGATCTTTTCTTTAAAATTCAAGAAAAGATCATGAAAATTCAAGAAAAGAACTTGATAATTCAAGAAAACATCTTGAATAAATGGAAAATAAAAAAAGGGAAGTGGCCCTAATGGGTGGGTGGTGTAATTAATTTAAATAACATATTTGTAAACAACGCTTGAAAAAAACATGTTTATACTGCGTTGCAGTCAAAAGTTAACTGAAAGTACATATACATGTACGTCACCTTTAACAAATAGGGATGGGTAAAACATGTTTACAGTATAATATATGTACTTATTATTCAGTATAATTAACTTGTTTTTCAGTAGAAGGTTACTAAGCGTTTTATATAAATTAAAGGTACATGCCCACTCAGTAGGCACGAACTGTTCTTTATATCAGACATATCTATTCACCTGAGACATGTTCTGGCAAAATAAGAACTTATTCACCATTACCCCACGTACTGATTGGCATTAGTATACGTTTAATATGCGAGGTAAATGTCTATACTGATTATACGTTTAATATGCGAGGTAAATGTCTATACTGATTATACGTTTAATATGCGAGGTAAATGTCTATACTGATATCAGGGGCGATAACCGTGTTTCCTTAAAATGTTAACGGGCATTACTATTTATTCTCTGTAGTTATTTGTTGATGTGCAATGATCATACTTTATAATCTGTCGAAAATATTATTTTTTTTCAGGTGACGCATTTAATTAGTATAAATAATTAAATAATAGCTTGCCGCATTTGCATATGACAATAGCCTGATACCACCGCGCGTCACTATCAGCAAAGTAAATATTACTAAATTATTATATCTGTACAGCTTTACAACTGGTGAAATAGTGACACAATTGTACACTTATTAAATTCCGATAAAGAACATGTTGTGCCTACTGAGTGGGCATGTACCTTTAATTACACTTAGTCTAGCGTCTATAATTGGAACTACTTTCTATATTTGGCACATAATTTCACAACACAATATAAATACATTTCACGGTGTTCCTTACTGGTACATGAAATACGAATATGCCAAATTATGCTCAGCCAAATAACCTCGCCTGCTTATCATAATTTCTGACAGTATGTACTTGAATATAACTCATGTTTTTCCGAATATGATCAAATAAAATGGTGCGATTTATTTATATTTATATATGTCATATGCTGTGCCTGAAGCGATGCAATCATATATGGATGTGACTCCAGTGAAGCTCCTGATCAAATAGCATACTCTTTGAGGCCGTTTCACTAAAATTCGTACGGCTAGACTGTTCGTAAGTGCAAATTGAGGATCGTCTGGAAATTTCAATTCATGGATTTACATTTATTGAACACATGCTGAATATGCAGCATATGCTCAATAAATATAAATCAAATAATTGATAACAAGAAAACATTGTTATTGGCCCATTCACAGACGATCATAATTTTGCACTTACGAACATGTTAGTCATACGAAGTTTAGTGAAACGGGCCCCTGTAGCCTAACGACAAATACTGCGTGTTAGAAGAGTGGTGGGTGTTCCATTGATGGAATAGCGAACAGTACAGATCCTGATCAGACTGTGTGGATACACAGAATCTGCCCATATGTCACAGCCACATATTGTATATTTTGGGCATCATCTGAGGCAGCCACTTTAACCGTATTCATGCCGAGGATACGCCACTATGTTTGTGGAAAATGCTAAATAGTTTCCTTCAATATGCTCAGAAGTATATGTCGTGACCAACATTTGAACCGTCTCGTCGAGACGGTTCAAATGAGTGGTCGCAACATATACAAGCCAAATTGTATAATGCGGTCGCATGTATTTGCTGGAAATCCCGAGCCTGCTAATCCACCTGCTCACGCATTTGTACAGCATACGGTCGCATTAAGACATCAATGCTGTCAGTATTGATGAGTAAAATGCTCCGTAAGCTGTTGTGACCGTGGGCCGGGGGCTGAGCGTTGGTCCGGTCATTGTCCGGTAAATGCATGCAACCAGACAGAAACTCATGTTGTGCAAACATTTGAATCAAGTGAAACATTTATGTTGCAACAAGGTGACATATAGGTCCAATGGGCCGGGTGTAATTAGTATGATTATCAATGTTATATTTATTCTGGTACGTTTACACATGTCACTATAATAAACAAATTACTTACTTACTTACTATATGTTCACTGAGAAATAAAAAAAAAATATTTAAAAATATTCATACCCGTAAAGGTGTATTCGGCATGTACATGTAGCGGGTTAACGAGCCAAGAAAACCAATTTAAATGTGTTTGGCGGCGAGTGACCAGTGACCTAGGTTTCGATTCAATTCAGGACAGTTGCTGAATTATTAGAAATAAATTATAGGTTTATTGTAAGCCGCCTTTGTACGCTATGCATAATTTAGAACAGTCTATAAAAGCGTCTTATCGACAAAAGTTACATGTATGTGTTTTATGAGGTTCGAACTCTCGTTTAGATATAATGAACAACAGTTCTGCCAAATCGTGCGTATACTTCCGCTTCGATACTACTGAGCCACCGTACATGTCTACATTATTATAGTGACATGTATGCACGTGCACTCTATCTTATATTTAGTATACACGCAAACGAGGCTGTGATATGATATTACACCTGTTTTACCTATTTTTGAATTTATCGATTGACCTCCAGCAACTTATTATCGTCATTTATACCTACTAAATTTATTTTAAAAATGTTATAATAATAAATGTATAGGAGATTCGTATTAGATGCAAGTATAGTCTCATTAAAGTGGGCTTTTAAAATACTGACCATCGACTTCACAGCATAGAAATTGTTTTTTGGTTTCTAAAAGCCAACTGCTGCATTCGGATACATTTGACAACAACGTGCACCTTCAAAGTATTTGCCCAGGAGCTAGTTGTTGTCCAAACATACCCGAATGCAACAGTTGGCTTCTAGACAAATATTAGAAGCGTGTTTCTGAAAATTGGCATCGTGCAACACAATGGCGAACCTCATTTATATATGTGGCTGTGACTGGCGAAATGGGGCATATTGGTTTTGCGACCAGTGTATATCCTGATCTCAGCCTGTGCATCCGCACAGTCTGATCAGGATATGCACTGTTCGCCATTCCATCAATGAAACACCCGCATTGCTTCTAACAAGCAATATATATCGTTATCAGGCTACATGAGTGTAATATGTGACCAGGAGCTACACTGGTCAGAAGTCCCATAAGCCCCATCAGTCACAGCCGGATATAAGGAAATCCGACTGGCTCCAGAACATTTGGTTCGAACCCATCGACCCTCCCCTGACGAAGCACTTGGCAAAACATGGTTAGTACGAACACATCAACCGTCCCCTGACGGCACCCTTGGCAAAACAAGGTTCGTACGAACACATCTACCCTCCCCTGACGACGCCCATGTCAACAAATATTCGTACGAACACATCGACCCTCCCATGAAGATGATATTGCCAAAACAAGGGTTCGTACGAACACATCGACCCTCCCATCAATATGCCATTGCCAAAATATAAGGTTCGACAACGTCCAGCCGTAGGTAAACGTTTGCCGTGGCACGAGGGGACTGTTTGAATCCCAAGGAGGTAGGCCGCGGGTTCAAACAGTCGACGAGAGCCACGGCAAACGTTTACCGACGGCTGGACATTGTCGAAAGTTATTGTTACATTATCGTCTGAAATATCGTGTAATTTCAGCATATATGCAGTACTTTCGCTACTTTGATAATCGGCTCTATTCAAACAGATGATTTACACATACATATTCCGGGGCCGCAGTACACGTCACCTGATGCAGCGGCAAATTTCAGTGCGACCGTTGTGAACTAGTTTGGTTACGTAGTGGCGCGTTATAGTAACGTCACGAGACACATGCATTAAGTATGTGTTGCCTTGCCCCTGGAATGAGCATTGTATACAGCCATGCTCAAACAGCACGCGCTGTTCGTTTGAACACGGCTGTGAGCGGTGTCGAACAACGGCAGTCAAGTAACAATAATATGCCCATGTCTACAAAATAGGTTCGTACGAACACATCGAGCCTCCCATGAAGATTCCATTGCCAAAACAGGGGTTCGTACGAACACATCGACCATCCCTTCAATATGCCATTGCCAAATTAATCGTTCGCACGAACACATCGACCATCCCCATCAATATGCCATTTCCAAAATAATGGCCTACCTCTGCATATGGTAGTTCGGGGTGGACAGTGAAGGACCGATCGGCACAGTACAGGAGCCGGGCCACCTCACTCGCCCTGCCCAGTCGGCCCCAGTGTTTCATGGCCACGGAACAGCGCAGCTCGAACACTGGAAATACAGATGAACCTCTGCAAACCTGACACCTTTACCACTCCATCCCACCACCACCCCACTACACTGCATCCTACCGTACAGAACCCCACCTCATCACACCCCACCCCAACACCACCCAACGACCTAGAATAGGTACAGTAGAACCTCTCTAAACCTGACACTCTTGTGATGTCATTGTGTTTAATTTAGATGGGTTTGACTGTAATTTGTTTCATTGTCGGTGTGTCTGTTCATGACGCAAATTCTGTAAATACAGTCGAACCTGTGAACAACGACCGGCAAAGGGAAGTGGCCAAAGTGGTCGTTGTTGACAGGTGGTCGTTGTTCCAAGGGTCGAACATTTTCCCGGTTTCACGACAAAATCGGCCATGTATTTCGCATTCTATTTTAATATATATGCATGCATAGAAAACGTCTTGGCTGTATACACTTCCACTTGACGATTCGCTATTGCACGATCGTGGAGTGCATCTGCTTAAAAATTGCACAAAAATGGCTAAAATAGTCAATTTATTTTGTTTTGTCATCTTGTTGTTAGTGTTCTGAACCCAGCCTCGCTTTGGAAATTATATACAAAGGTATCTTCACGATAAGTATATCCCGCGGCTTGCTTTGTATATGTCAGTTTTGGTTATCGTAGCATGAAATGCATTTGAATAGAATGTTTGTTACACGCATCAAAGAACATTTAAAGCCACAAACATGTGCAAATATGCAAGGCGCGTTAAGGTGAACACAGTAGTGCTTTTCTGCTCCTTACCTATTTGTATATACTAATATCGTATATATATCGTAATCGTATAGTATTGGTATATTTAATGAGCATATCGTATGATCATATAATATTGGTATGTTTGTACCGTACATCGTATAGTACAAACGTACTATACGAATATTATACAAACATACGATATCCGTTCGTATATACGATATATCCGCACGGATATGGTATGAATATACCATAATCTGATATGTTTGTACGATACAAACGTACCAGAATTATACACATGTATAAAAATCGTATAAACGTACGATTTGAATGGTATATCTATACGATATTGGTTGGTATGTACGGTGCAAACATACCGTACGTTTATATTATATGCATATCGTATAGAAAACATATCGTATTGGTATAGTATACATATAGTATTGGTATAGTACGTATAGCTGACCTGCAGAAAAGCGCTACTGTATATGAACTGCATGAAGTAACCGTTTTAGGGATGTTATATAATTAGACCTTGAGTCAGCAATAACCCTCCTCCACCATGTGGGATTTTTGGTGAGTATGATTTTCGGATTCAGTAGCATATTGTCTATCAATCCTGGTTGTCTGCGCTCAAAAAGCCGCTGGATGAACAAATGGCGGTCATTTTACAAGATGGCCGCCGAACAGTATTATATTGTTTTATTAAGGACTGTTAACTTTCAGTCTGATCAATATTAACCGGATAAATTGCTATGAATGTAAAATGATTTAGAATACATCTTACATTTAATAATTACATCCGTAATTGGCAATACATGTATATTTCAAAATGGCTGCCGAAATAGGCTGTTTTACAATAGTTTTCTGAGGGTCAACAAATACAGATATTCATAAAGTTAAAACACACATACATTGCTTTACTTCACAAATAAATGGAAAATACAGGAGATAGTCATGTAATAGCCTTCCACAGAAAATCATTGTGTGTGTGAATATACTGTTGAACCAAGGCTTCCTAACGTTGAAGGCATTTGTATGGAAGCGTCCTGGTACCAATGCTACAAAATACATTTATCTCCTAATTTAGCTCCTAATTAGGAGCTACTACGTCCTAATTAGGATATGATCTCTCCTAATTAGGACTTAGTATCTCCTAAGTGTGACTTATTATCTCCTAATTAGGAGTTATTATCTCCTAATAGTAATTAGGAGATAAACAGTTTTTAGCATTGACACATATAGTAAGTCCTAATTATGAGATAGCAGGTTCTAATTAGGCGATACTAACTACCCATTATGAGATACTACGTCCTAATTAGGGGATAATAAGTACTAATTAGTAGATACTAACTCCTAATTAGGAGATACTAACTCCCAATTAGGAGATACTAGCTCCCAATTAGGAGATACTAAGTCATAATTCGGAGATAGTAAGTCCTAATATCGCATAGTTAGGAGATAAAAATAGTTTAACATTGGCACAAGGACGTTTCCATACATTTGACATCTGCCATAACAGTCCAAGTTTCATTCAGGCCTGATCCACTTATCAGGACCCGGTTGTTCAAAACATCAGTTAGCTTAACGGACTGTTAAATCCTTAACTGAATGGTTAAAATCTCTGTTAAAACAGAGATTTTAACCATTCAGTTAAGGATTTAACAGTCCGTTAAGCTAACGGATGTTTTGAACAACCGGGCCCAGGTTGGTGTGTTGACTCAGCCTAGAATCGGCCTATGAAAATAAAAGCAAGGGCTATTAATAGTTGCTATTCCATGAAAAATATTTGAAAAGCGTATTATCTCCCCTCGTAAACGGACTATGTATCGACGGGCGTATATTGTGACCTCGGCACTCTTGCTCTATGAATTTTGGAAGCTTTGGTTTATTTGGTTGCTCAAGGACATGGCAGCTAAAATGCCTCTCACATATGTCTGGTTGAAATGCCTTCTGTAAATTTGCAAAATGACGGAACAATCGTTACGTATCGATATAAAACAATAATAAACTGGTTGTCCACCGACAAAACAACAACAACAGCAACACAAAAATACAAGTTTCAGTGAACAGACGCCATTATATATCTAGTTGAATATCTCCATAGATAAAAATAGTTTTAATTCTAGCAAAAATGTATTATAATTGCCATATTACAGGTTCCTGTTCATTGTAGACACGTCCTAGTATTACCAAATGGGAACACCTTATAATAATTGCAGTAATTTTACTGAGTAACTGACGTTTCTAATGACGTTAATATAGGGTTAACTGGATTGTAATTTAGCGTCGCCTTTAAACAGATTGTCCGACCTATCATTTTCTGATATACGTTGCAAATTTCAAAATTACAATGCTGTTAACCTATTTCTAATGCACTCCTTCACTGTTTTGCAAATGTCATATAGTCTAGTTGGAAAATCGTACCGGAGTGCAAGCTGGTTGCATGAATGTGTTAATTTTATGTTGCTGCTTTCATTATATTTTATAATAAAAGCAATAAATGCATCATCAGAATTATAACTCTTTACTACTTTGCGCTTTTAATGTTCCTCCGGGGAGCAACCTCTAAAGCGGCTCTCACATATCAGCCGGCGTCCGCGCGATTTTTCTATTCGCAGGAGTCGCCGGGGGATTTAGAGCCCGTGGATGAATCGGTCGAATTTTAAGTCTGCGACGTGTGCCCTCACATATTAGACGGGGCCCGGGCGGTGCCCTTTGAACATTGGATCTCAGTGGAGACAGTGCGCCCGCCGCTAGATAATCTGGCGGACTCCGGCTGATCAAATAACAAATCGGTAGGCGTCCTACGTTTTGGTCGGTCAATTGGTGGCAGAGTAAATTGATCGACCACCAACTTAGTATTGGCGTAAAACAATGATATACCTGTAATGTATGACCATCAGCCAATCTAATTCCACTATATTTATCACATGAAATCCTTGTTATGGCGTGTTTTAACCCAATTCATAATTGTGTAATAACACATGGAGCGCATTTGATTGGCTGGCCGCCTCACTCTAATTATATGTACGTATTCGTATTATGCGCCAACGTTATGTCAAATGAATAAAATAGAGACGTTCCAAAATTAATGACGTGCGTAATGGCGCGACAAAGAAACGATGTTTTGACGTTGACGTCATCATGTTTTAAACGTCGTTAGAAGCGTCCGTGTCTTATTAAACGTACTGCAATTGGCAGAATGGGTTCCCGTTTGGTAGTATGAAGTGTTTACAAAGAACATGAACCTGTTTTATCCCGTCAACACAGTGCGTATGTGCCGTGAAACACGGTGCCTGTCAATACGACATAATCACTGCGTATGAATATGTGCGGTGGCTGGGGTTATTGTTTTTTTTGCATTTTAAAGCCATTTGTAGGTGTTGACGGGATAAATAGAATACTAGGTTAGTGCCGTGAATGGGAAAAATATCTGGCGCGGCACGTAAACGGGATGTGTTCGACAGAGTCTCGCCCATCCCGTTTCCTGAGCCTTGCCAGATATGTTTTCCCATTCACGACACTAACCTACATGTACTATTCTCTATATATGGCATAGTTATAGTAATTTCATCCCGTTTCCTGAGCCTTGCCAGATATGTTTTCCCATTCACGGCACTAACCTACTATTCTCTATATATGGCATAGTTATAGTAATTTCATCCCGTTTCCTGAGCCTTGCCAGATATGTTTTCCCATTCACGGCACTAACCTACTATTCTCTATATATGGCATAGTTATAGTAATTTCATCCCGTTTCCTGAGCCTTGCCAGATATGTTCAATCACGAACACCTACCTATGTTTTCCACGGCACTAACCTACTATTCTCTATATATGGCATAGTTATAGTAATTTCATCCCGTTTCCTGAGCCTTGCCAGATATGTTTTCCCATTCACGGCACTAACGTATTCTATATATGGCTAGTTATAGTAATTTCTCCCGTTTCCTGAGCCTTGCCAGATAGCATAGTTATTTATTTCACCTTCTTTTCTGGAGGCTAGCCAGATTATGTTTTCCCATTCACGGCTATATACTGTTATGTAATTTATCCCGTTTCCTGACGATGTCCCATTCTACGGCTAATATCTATATGGCATTGTTATAGTAATTTCATTTCCACCGTTTCTGAGCTTGCAGATATGTTTTCCCATTCACGCACACCTACTATTCTCTATATATGGCATAGTTATAGTAATTTCATCCCGTTTCCTGAGCCTTGCCAGATATGTTTTCCCATTCACGGCACTAACCTACTATTCTCTATATATGGCATAGTTATAGTAATTTCATCCCGTTTCCTGAGCCTTGCCAGATATGTTTTCCCATTCACGGCACTAACCTACTATTCTCTATATATGGCATAGTTATAGTAATTTCATCCCGTTTCCTGAGCCTTGCCAGATATGTTTTCCCATTCACGGCACTAAATACTCTATATGGCATAGTTATAGTAATTTCATCCCGTTTCCTGAGCCTTCCAGATTTTATTTGTACTATTTTCCGTCTGGCTAGTAATTTACCCGTTTCCTGAGCCTTGCAGATAGTTTTCCCATTCACGGCACTACTACTACTTTCTATTATTGGATATGATTAGTAGTAATTTCAATCCCTTTCCTGTTTGCTGAGGCTGGCAGAATTTATGCCTTTCCATATGTTTTCCCTTCACGGCACTAACCTACTATTCTTATATATGGCATGTTATAGTAATTTCATCCCGTTTCCTGAGCCTGCCAGAGCCTGCCACATGTCCCATTTCACGCACTACTCATACTCATTTTCCTATATCATTGGCATAGTTATAGTAATTTGATTGCTAGGATTAAGACTATTTTTCTCTATTTCAAATATATGCGAAAATAGTCAATGGCGTTTGCTTACTGAAACGTATTGCCTATCTGCAAGTTTTCTGCTCTTTGGGGGCTGAAGTCATGTGATAAACAGAATCGTTTCCAGTTGATATGAGATTTATGAAACTCGTCCGCAATTTAATACACCTCGCCAGAGGCTCGGTGCATAAATTGTGCATAACTCGTTTCATAAATATCATTTCAAATGGAAACTCGTTTGTGGTCCTCTATTTATATAGTACAATAGAACACATGATGATGTGAACGTCAAAACATCGCGCCATTGGAAAGTCATTTTCATCTCCTTCATTTGTCAAAAAAACGCTTCCGCACATGCAATTATAATACGTATACGAGGTGCAGTCAAAAAGTTATCGGGCACTCGTGCTAAAAAGTTTCATATACCTACATGTACCACATTGTTCATCTTTATAAATTTAATGACATTTACATCTGGTCAAATCTAATTTGTTTTGAGAATAAGAACACACTTTTTGACGAACCGTTTGCACGTATATTTGACCAAATTTCACGAAATAAAAAGAAGGCTCATTCTTAAATTTTACTTTAATTTAAGATTATCGAAATAAATATTGTTTTTGAATTGTTTATATGGCCGTAAAATTTGGGCAGCTTTCGTGAAACAGATCATAATAACGTCACTGCGTAGAAATTGTGAAATCTAACATTCGTGAAATATACAGTGAACCGTCTCTAAACCGGACACCCCCAAAGAACTGTCTGAGTTATGCACTGGCCCAGATTCGACTGTGTTCGTTTGAAAACCAACATATTATGTAACACTGATGAAATATTCTGGAAATTCGAAGTCAAAATTAATGGCAATCGTGTCAATAGACGGAGAAACGGTCGGTGATTATCTATGTGTTTTGTGACATAGTGACTTCAATTTACACGTCTATGGAAACGTCCTGGTGCCAATGCTAAAATATTTTTATCTCCTAGTTAGGAGATAATAACTCCTAATTAGGAGATACTACGTCCTAATTAGGAGATTAATTAGGAGATAGTAGCTCCTAATTAGGAGATACTAAGTCCTAATTAGGAGATAATATATCATAATTGGGAATTTATATCTCCTAATTAGGACTTACTATCTAATTAGGAGATACTAAGTCAGTATCTCCTAATTAGGACTTATAAATATAGGTTAGCACCAGGACGTTGCCATGCATGTCTTCATAATGATATCGTGGGGAAAATATTCTTAACGGTTTATTTCACCTGTGTTTTATTTTGTATACATGTTTTTAATTCTTGGTGGACAGTCTTAAGTGTTGAATGGCATTATAATATTGAGAAAAAAAGCCCAGGTAATAAAACACTCGCTAAACACAGCAAATATACACGTGCCACTCCGTCAAAATTCAGTGAGTGCATTTAATGAAAATACTTAGATACATTGAAGCAGGTTAATGTACAAGATAAATAAATAGCGCATGTGCGATGAAAAATTGTATTTGGGCTTGCGGACAGCACTTCGAAAGCGAATACTGCTATTTGATCATTTACTGTATATTTACGTAAAGTTAGCCGACGTCAACCGGCTGCGTGGTTGCGTATATGTCTGCGAATAATTGACTACGGTTCCGAATATAGTGAATTATCCCGTCAACACAGGGCGTATGTGCCGTGAAACATGGTGCCGTGAAACATTTTTGATATCCTGTCAATACGACAAACTCACTGCGTATGGATATGTGCGGTTGCTGGGATTATTTCTTTGTATTTTAAAGCCATTTGTATGTGTTGACGGGATAAATAGAACAGTAGGTTAGTGCCGTGAATGGAAAAAAATATCTGGCGCGGCACGGAAACGGGATGTGCTCGGCAGAGCCTCGCCCATCCTGTTTCCTGAGCCTTGCCAGATATTTTTTCCCATTCATGGCACTAACCTACTTTTCTCTATCTATTTTCCTTATTTCTGAACCAAAGTATATATTGTGACCACTCATTTGAACCGTCTCGGCGAGACGGTTCAAATGAGTGGTCATAACATATACTTCTGATGAGAAATAAAGAAATTATTGAGACTTGCCGGATATTTTTTTCCATTCACGGCACAAACCTACTATTCTCCATATATTAGCAAGATTAGCACAGGCGGTGTTGTACCGATATGTTATTGTCTGTAGATAAGAATCGGGGGAAGGGGTGGGGGTCCGTTTCACTAAACTTCGTACGATTAAAAAAAAATGTTCGTAATTACAAAGTTATGATCGTCTGGAAAGTTAAATTGATATATTTACATTTATTGATTATTAATTACATTGCTCAATAAATGTAAATCCAATATTGTTTACAAGAAAACATTGTTAATGTGAAATTTACAAACTATCATAATTTTCCACTTGCGAACATTTTAGTCGTACGAAGCTTAGTGAAACGCCCACTGATTTCTAATGACATATTTCACAACTGATTTGGCCAACTGGTTCTTCAGATACAAACACAGTCCTACAAGGTTTTGACTGCATCTCGTACATGTATATTACATGCATATAAATCGCATTGTGCTACGGTTTACGACTCTTAATAGTGCGACATTTAGGGCATGTCAAGTAGTGACATATACAAATATAACGAAATACAAAAGCAGTTTTGTCTTACCGGAGCTTTTATCGTCACCTTCTATAGAATCCACGGATGACATTTTCGTTATACAAACTTTGGCGGCATTAATAATCAGTTGTCACCAGACTGTATCACCTCAACACCCACGGATATGTATAGTAGACAGCGTGTCAGCTCAAATGTGGGTAAAATTGGAACAAGCCCTCGTTCATCATGACGCGCTCAAAGCCATATGTAGCGATGACTGAATTAGTTGGGCTTATAGGGTTTGCGGCAAGTGTAGATACAGATCATCCCGTGCAGCCACATAGTCTGATTAATCAGGCTCTGGACTGTTCGCCATTCCATCAATGAAGCATCCGCCATACTTCTAACAACGATATAGATCGTTGTCAGGTTATATGAGTGTGCTATTTGATCAGGAACTACACTGGTCACAAATCACATAATCAACAATTCTCCAATCACAGCCACACATGAGTCGCAACGAAAAATGGGCTTATTCAGTATTTTACAAACCTGTATCGCTCATGAAAATAAAACACTCAATGACATACAACCTGCCACGGATCTGGAGATTTCGCCAAAACATCAGGGACGGTTCTGACGTTCGACAGCGGACAGTGTAGCCTCTGGTCAGACTGCGGACCAGAGGCTGCACTGTCCGCTGTCGCAAACGTAAATAGTAGTGTTTGCATGGATGATTTTTATTTGTGTCTCCTCTCCTCAAGCGTGATGACGGCATATCAATCATTACTTGATCAGAAGTGTTTCTCGAATTTTCATTTGCTTGTAAATACTAGTATCAGTGTACTTGCTGCATGTATGGAACGCAATAGCAGTCATGTGTAGGCTTACATCATTATGCAATGTGATCTTCTAATGACTTTTAAAACATGATGGCGTCAACGTCAAAACATAATTGCTTTGTCGCGCCATTAAGAACGTCATTTGGTACGTCTCCTTCTTATTCATTTAACGCTATCAAGTTTATCAGGCAAGGCTATGAAACGCGTAGGAATTCCAAGGCTTGCCGAGGAATTCCTACCGTTACCGAGCCGAGCCTGATAAACTTGCTATCACAATACACTAGTCTGGTATTCTATTTATCAGTTAACCTTTTATGCTCGAAAATGATCACAGATGACGTCGTTATCTATGGACATAACGCGGGCTTCTTTGCGTTGCGTCATTACACTGACGTCATTCGGTAACGTCATGTGACGTCATCCGACCAATGGAACGTCAGTTTTCACTTCGTTGTAACCCGGATGTTTATATCAGGTCAATGCCTGATACAAAAATATGTTATCAGTCAGTACGTATTCGGTCAATACAGGACAGGTTACCTGATAAATAACGTTGACGCATGATGCGAATACGTAATTAGGGTGATACGGACAAGCCAATCAAATTCGCTCCAGGTGTTATTACACGTGTGTCTATCACACGTATGACATGTGTAACAGTACGGCATAACAAAGATTCAATGTATATTTCACATATTCCAAGATCTAACCCCAAATTGCATCATTAATTGTTCGACAAGAAATGGAAAATCAATAATCGGATGGGAGATGCATAGTAAAATTTGGCTGAACTATAAGAATGTTATTGTTCACATATTGGACTTTTAAGGAACCAAATGCTGCGGTACATGTAGCTAGCGCTCCTTAGCATTTACTTCCTTAAAAATCCAATATGTGAATAATAACATTCGCTTAGTTCAGCCAAATGTATTTAATACATACTTTTCACGTCCATTTCGGGTTTAACTTAGCTACATGTATGTCGTCAAATTTAGCTCGTCTTTACATGTTAGTAAGTAGGTCATGACTGGCGTGGTACGGTATGCTGGAGGCTGATTCCGTGCTTTTGTAGTTAAGAACCCGTGGGATCATCCTATGATTCATGTTTCGTAAATGTGGTGGGAACATTCTATTCTTACTACATCCTACACGGTGTATGGAGTTGCCATGTCGGAAACTTAGTGTGTACAAGCCATCGGCCAATTCTACCTCTTGTGGCGTTTGAAACATACCACTAATAATATGACAAACACACGCATACAATTTAGCGCAACATAATCGGAAGATATCAGAGTTCCACGTGCTATTTGTTGTTTTCATCAATATATACAACGTTGGATATCTGAGGGGTTTGTTGACCCTTTGTTCAAATGTTCGAGAATTCAGTAACGACTGTGTAACAGTAAGAACGAACGATACACTTACACAGTTCAGTAAATATATACCTCTATTACCATACATCGAATCCAGTGACTTGTAAGCTTGTCTGAGTGTATTGTCACTATTGTCTACTTGCCTACAAGGCTTTGCTTGTGGTAGATGTACTTCTAATAATAGACAGTGCATTAGTTTGACAGTGTATACATTGAAAATGTGTCCATTGTACATATTGTGAGTGATATCTAGCTTTTTTTGTAGTTTGCTTAAATAATATTTATATGGCGTTATCGTCATATATATCTGGGACGTATTGTTCAAAATTTTATTAGATGTTATGTCATATTATTTGCGCTCCAAGTGGTGAAACCGTCCGATAGCATGTACAATCTAAAATGGCAGAGATGGCAACTTAATGATGTGTATAATATACACTAAGTAAAACAGGGTGAGCTATACGTTATATAGTATGTTAAGTCAGTCCTTAAGTCGACTTATACTATGTATGAATACGATTTACCTATCGTGGTATCACGTTAAAGAGATGACATAAATATGCCACCATACTAATGCCAATTTGATGTATTACTACGATATCAACATATACCAAACACTACGGACACCAGGGGCGGGTAGAGGATTTAGTCTAGAGGGGGCATGGATTCTCATTTGTAAATCAGACATACATGATCACCAACATTCCTGAAACACTAATAATTGTTTTCCTGTGTTTTGTTTTCAATTCTCATCAAACGTATATGTTGTTAGCACTCAGTTGAACCGTCTCGACGAGACGGTTCAACTGAGTGGTATCAACATACACATTGGGTGGAAAATGAGAAAAATAATCAAATATTTCCATGTAAAAAGATGGGTTAATATTATAAACTCGACAAATTATATAGGGGGCGTGGGCAGAACACGCGCCCGCCTAGATTCGCGCCTGTACACAGTGCAATGAACCATTCATTCTCACTTGAGTCTTGGCTGGTAAACACATGCGATATCTGCGTGAGACGGAGGTTAGTGCGGACAAATATGGAGAATTATAATCACCATACATCTATCGATGTTAATTGGTAAACTAAGTAGTATAGTAGTATATTGTGTATATATACTTTATATAGTACGTCACGGGCACCTGCTATTTGGATGGGGTGCGCTGAATCAGGTAAGAAAAATCGTTCACTTCATACATGTACCATACTTTATTTAATATCTCAGCAACTATTGAAGCGAGTTTGCGCGATAAAGTACAGATACCCGGGAAAATTGGTTATTAGCAACACGTGACGATGTACCCCTCCTCGTAGATTTAGTCGTTCAGGATTTTTTTTCTCGAAAACCAATATATTTTGTTGTAAATAAAGAAAGATGGGACAGTCTAGGATTTCAATTTCAGGTTTTCCTGACTGATTGGCGAATGTTCAGTATTATTGTATGTCAACGCAACTTCGCGTGCCTGTTTTGGTGGCTATCAACTGCATTTTAGAACCAATTTCGGTGCATATTCTGGATCCGAGTGCACTCCATCTTTCCATATTCCCAACAACATGTAAGTTTTCTTGAAAAAAATCCTAAACGGCACGTATTGCTATTCAATTGCCCGGTGTATCTGCTCTTTAGCGCGTCAAAATCGCTTCATGAGTTGTTGAGATATTAAATATAGAATGGTCTGAAGTGGAGGATTTTTCTTACCTGATCCAGAGCAACCCATCCAAACAGCAGGTGCCCGTGACGTATTATCCCCACCGTGCAGTACACATTGTGAAATGCTTTACTCTTTTGTTGTGAAATGATAATACTATACCATCTTTAGAAAGAGTTTGCCATTACAAGTATAAACGTTAGACGTTAGTGTAATTAATTTAAATAAAATAATTTTGTAGCCATCGATTGAAAAACTTGTTTATAATCCTGAACAATAAGTAGTGTGTAGCAAACGCTAGTTATATTTATGTATTGTGAACATGTTTTGTACCAATGCCCACTTTTTTACAGCCGACTTATATGTACAATTGTGTTCGAAAATACGATACAAATTGACGACAATTAGGCCATACCCTATCTATTCTATGCTAAGCGTCCATCCAGTTGACTAAAACCTACCTACATATCCGGTAAAAACAAACAAGGCCTTGAAAAAAAGGAAGTGTTTAGCATAAATTTAAATTTCAGTTAGAAAACGTTAGAAAAAAATAACAAAATACTCTTAGTAAACTTATTAAGTGGACATTCATGAACGGATTTAACCTTTTGAACCCAAAATCCCGAGCCGGCTCGTAACGAGCCATCTCATCAGGATCTGCACTTTTTAAAAGTAATTTAGAACAAAAACACCCCCTTTTCATAAATGAACGAATCTGAAAATCATTTTGTGACCATTGGATTGGTCGGAACATTAGCATATCACAGTCCATTCCAGTTCATTAGGGTTGAAAGGGTTAAACGTTGAACAAGTCCCCCAATTAGTGTTCATATCACTTTACCAGTACAGAGTGTAAAATAGCATACACATTGTGTTGTTTTTTCACAGAACCACTTTCAAAACCGACCCGCACGAGGACGCTTAACAGAGCATGAACTGGCTATGGCTTTAATATATTTATTACTATCCTGTTGCATCACTTTCTATGCATATTTGAGACCCAGTGCATACATGTATAACGTTGTATACATGCATTCATCAACGTGCACAGACAAGTTACTCATTTCACACATTAGATGCCACTCGTACTGCACTAAACTGTTTTATGTCGAAATAGGCGCCGGATTCCTGACGAATTCCCATTTAAATACATGAAAATTAATAATATAATATTAAATAATCACTCATATAAGATCATCTATGTATTAGCAGTAAGCACATTATAATTGTACACAGCAAGGTGAAACTTCCTCTTTAAATAAACTGATCTCCGTTGTCCTTTCTCTGTCCACCACATAAATAGAGGAGTTTACATTTGTGATGATTTAATACGATATTTATTAAACGAGATTACTGATTTCATAAGAAACGAGAACTTACCGAAAGTTATTCTTGTTTTTTTATAATATTTAATCGCACCGGAAACAAATTGTTCATATAAATTTGGGCATGTTTTGTGAAACCAATAGTGTTATGTATACAGCATTAACGAGCAAGACTCCGCTGATTCGAATGCGGCAAAAGCGGCTCAGGCTCCTGGTATGAATTGTCTGGACGTCCTAGATTCTTCTAAACGTGTTCTAGTGATCGGCGACCTTGTCCTCGATAAGTATGTGTACGGGACATGCTCGAGACTAGCCCAGGAATGTCCGATGCCGATATTCGCCGAAGAGTCACAGGAGTTCCGGCTGGGCGGCGCCGGCAATGTCGTCAACAACCTGCGCGCCATGGGAGTCGACGTGGATTTACTGACCGTCGTCGGAGAACACGCCGATACTATCAAGGAGCTTCTGTCTGACATAAATGTCAGCCTCAATGGTCTAGTAGAATTGCCTGGTTACCAAGTAAAGACCAACACACGATACATTACGAATGACTATCAATGTTTCCGGGCTGATAACAACGCAGGCAGCGAAATTTCGCGCCACATTAAACGAGAGGTAGCTGAAAAGACTGAACAATTTCTAGAGGATGCAAAGTACGAAGTCCTCATAATATCCGACTACCAAAACGGTATTTTCGATTCTGAATTGGCACAGAAACTAATAACTCTTGCTAACAAGTGCAATACCTTCACGCTTGTAGACGCACATCGAGGTGGTTATGAGAGGTTCCTCGGAGCAACTTATATTAAAACTAATGCTGACGACGCGCGTTATTTCTCTCGGCCATGCACGGACAGTAATACTGTGCAGGACGTGTGCAAAATATTATGTGAGAAGTTGAATATCCGCGCGTGTATTATCAGTCTTAGAGAGCGGGAAGTATATATGTACGTGCACGGCGACAAAAAGTTTGGAGTAACACCGGCCCTGCCTGCTCAAACCAGTGGCGGGTACAGTACTGATGATGTCATTGTCGCAGCCCTGGCGTTCGGAATCGCGCACAAACAAACACTGACAAGCACATGCCGCTTTGCACAGCTGTGCGCGGCAAACGTCATTCAACGTCCCAGCGCTGTGGTAGTCATGGAAGGTTTGATATCGTCCAGAGTCCTCTACGGTGAGAAACACGTAAGAAACTTGAAGCGATTTCTAACCAAGGATAAAGTCGTTGTTCTCACCACTGGTTGCTTTGATATTCTCCATGTCGGTCATGTGGCATTCCTACAAGAGGCCAAGGATCTTGGAGACTACTTAATAGTGGCGCTAAATTCCGATGTGTCTGTCAAGAAGAATAAGGGAGCCACAAGGCCGATATTCCCGCTCCAGCAGCGCCTACTCATGCTGCAGGCGACCAAATATGTGGACTTTATTGTGTTATTCGACGAGAAGCGGCCGGAGTGGGTGGTGGAGCTGCTGGCCCCGGACATTCTGGTGAAGGGAACGGAGTACACGGAGGAGCGGATACGGCGGAGTTACCCGACCCTCTGGCGATACGTGGCCATCCCTCTCGTCCCGGCCATTAGCACCACTGCGACTATCAAGAGAATAAAGCAAGCATAGGTGCGAATAATTAAGTTATTATTCATTAAAACATTATCGTAGTTATATATACACGAGCAGTGTTTTATAGAGGTATAGCTAGATTTGACTATCAACCTTATTTTGATAGCATTACTATTAGGAAATTTCGTGTAGGTCTTACACAGTTGAGAGTATCCTCACACAGGTTAGAAATCGAGGCTGGTAGATGGCATAAACCTGTAAGCACTCCAGTTGATAGGAGAACATGTTCTATATGTAACGTTTTACAGGACGAATTTCATTTCCTTATTGAATGCCCTTTATATACTGAGTTACGTCACACATATATTCGTAATTATTATCTAAGAAGACCAAGTATGTATCAAGTCGTTGAGTTCTTTTTATCTGCTAATAGGAGCATTATTAGAAATCTCGGAATATTTGTTCCGAAATCGTTTGAAAAACGGTCTGAATTCTTGTTGCAGCTGTGAAATACATGAAGATAAAAAATACAGTTACTTCATATATGTAATTATAGCACTATATTTCTTTGCAGCTTCAGCCATTTTGTAATTAAATTGTCACATCGGATAATCCGCGACGTATCAATGGATAACACGGTTTCGCCAATCCTGGATAAATCCGAGGTCATGACAATCAAAATAACCACACCTGTTCCACTATGGCTGAACGCCGGGCCTGTGGGAGTTGAATTTATATGACAATACCGCCTTTACTCTTGTGAAATGAAACAAAACTGCTGTATTCACTGTAGACTGAAATGATCGTTAATGTGCGGGTGCATACTTACTTACTGTCACAACATAATGTTACATGCATAAAAGAGATGCACGGATGTTTTGCAGGTCAACATTGACTGTTACCAGTCTATAGTTTAATATTACATGTTAGTTTCTATGGGTATATATTCAGTATATTGGGTAGGACGCCACAGTAATGAATCAAGATCGCACTGTGAAACACGACACCAGAAACGCGTAAGAATAGAGTCTTTGAAATGCAGAGGGGTAGATAATACTGTCTGTTTCACGAGACCTATCCAAAGTACACGACTATACAACCAATACAAGAATAATAACTATTTCGATAGTATAAAAGTTTATCAAAATTTAGCCTCTTTTTTCATGAAATTTGGTCTAATATCGATTTTATATGGAGATTTAACATCGGGATTTATTTTTACAATTTCAGAAATAGTGGACCGATTTTCGATTTTTGTTCGATTTTTGTTTTTCGACTACTCCACCAGCTCTTTCCCCCATGTTAAATTCTCATAGTGAAATAATTTTTGGCAATAAAATCAATATTTGACCAAATTTGACAAATTAAAAAAGGCTCATTCTTAAATTTTGAATAAATTTAATAGTATCGAAAAAATAATGTTTTAGCAATGTTTATGTAACCGTAGCATTTGAGCCTATTTCGTGAAACGGACAGTAGGATTAGCGGCAAGAAATAGAAAACACAAAATTCTATTTTTTTCTTAGAAACTGCTTCTAACATGTATGATTATAGTATGGACATGTAACAGTAAATTTCCACTCGCAAAACATCCACTCATGTTTTCTTGCACACGTAGAATTATCGCGTCAGAGTACACGTACATGACCGTATGTCTGGTAAAGAATATATAATGGTTGCACGTTGTTTACGAATCATAGTAGCGCGTTGTGTTAGGAAGCATACACTACAGCCTCCGTTAATCATACCCAGGTGCCAACGATTTTTAACATATATTGGCCATTTCACCTCGCAGTCAAGCAGATTGATTGGCTGAATGATTGTACTACAGCTCAAGCTCAGTCAATATATAGAGAATACCAGGCTAGTGTCTTTTGATATCAAGTTTATCAGGCAAGGCTAGGAAACGCGTAGGAATTCCGAGGCTTGCCGAGGAAATCCTACCGTTTCCGAGCCGAGCCTGATAAACTTGATATCAAAAGACACCAGCCTGGTATTCTGTTTATCAGGTAACTTTTTGTATGCTCGAAAATGACCACATATGACGTCGTTATATGTGGACAGAACGCGGACTTGTTTACATAAAGTCATTACACTGACGTCATTCGGTAACGTCACGTGACGTCATCCGACCAATGGAACGTCAATTTTCACTTCATTGTAACCCGTATGTTTGTATCAGGTAAATGCCTGATACAACAATATGTTATCAGTCAGTACGTATTCGGCCAATACAGGGCAGGTTACCTGATAAAGCTGCTCGTGTTCAATAACAACGTTCAAGTATTCTGAATAAAATAATTCAAATATTGGTAAGATTAGCGCAGACGGTGATGTAGCAGTACTTTGTGATTGACAGTCATCTATCTTGCGCATTATCCACCCCACCCACCCCCGCACCCCAGACTCGCAACCTCGTGCACGTTACGGTTTGACAGTTCGCTCCTGACTGCACATGGACAACAGTAACACTATTAAATGCAGCGATATATGACTTTTATAGCAGGGCTTATTGAGAGGAATACTGATACTGATGTTAGTCATTTATACTGAATGTTTCTGGAACAGTTAACACGTCGTCAAATTCATATATATTCATTCGTCTGCTGGACGAAGTGGAATTTAATGAGAGGCATACTGATAGTAGTCATCTCTACTGGGATTGTCGTAAAGGGCATTATTTTTTGTTATTAAATAGTTAAAACGTCATGAACATCATGTATTCATTCATCTGTTGTAGATATTGCTGGGCCGTCACGCATGCTGTGCACGAGATACACATACTACTAGACTAAGTGGGAACAGAGTGCGGCGATAATTTATGTCGGCAATACATAGTCAATCAACATTAAGCAGATCATAGATAAGACAATTAATATATATATATACATATTGTTTTATTGGCATATTTTCTATACGAACAATATGGAGTACAGTCACCAGAATGGTGTCGTTGAAACTAATGGGGTTGAAGATCACAATATGAGGATTCTGGACGTACTGGATTCTTCTAAACGTGTTCTGGTGATCGGAGACCTTGTCCTCGATAAGTATGTGTACGGGACATGCACGAGGATAGCCCAGGAATGTCCGATGCCGATATTCGCCGAAACGTCACAGGAGTTCCGGCTGGGCGGCGCCGGCAATGTCGTCAACAACCTGAGCGCCATGGGAGTCGATGTGGATTTTCTGACCGTCGTCGGAGATCGCGCCGACATTATCAGGGGGCTTCTGTCGGACATAAATGTCAGCCGGGATGGCCTAGTCGAGTTGCCTGGTTACCAAGTGAAGACAAACACACGATACTTTGCGAATGACTATCAATGTTTCCGAGCTGATAACAACGCTCGCGGCAAGTTTCCCCAACGCATTAAACGAGAGGTAGCTGAAAAGACTGAACAATTTCTGACCGATACAAAGTACGATGTGCTAATAATTTCCGACTACCGAAACGGTCTGTTCGATAATGAATTGGCGCAGAAAGTAATAGCCATTGCTGACAATCGCAATGTCATCACGCTCGTCGACCCAAAGCGCGGTGATTATGAAAGGTTTCGAGGAGCAACTTATATTAAACCTAACGAGGAGGACGCCCGCTATTTTTCTCGAGCATACACCGACAGTAATAACGTTGAAAAAGTTTGCCAAACGTTCTGTGAGAAACTTAAGATAACTGCGTGCATTATGACGTTGTCCGAGCGAGGAATGGCGGTGTACAACCAGAGAGGGCGAGCCTATAAGACGATACATTCGGAGCTCGCTATTGCCCGCATCGTAGACGTGTGCGGCGCCGGCGACACAGTGCTGGCGGCCCTCGCTCTGGGAATCGCGCACGGACAGACCCTCGTCGACACGTGCCATTTCGCCAATTTGTGCGCCGCAAACGTCATCCAGCGGCGGGGCACCGTGGCTGTCAATACCGTTGAAGTGATCTCGGACAGAGTTCTATATAGCATGAAGGAATTACAAAACTTGAAAAGAATTCTGCCAAAAGATAAAGTCGTTATTCTGACCACCGGTTGCTTTGATTTGGTACATGGCGGTCATGTGACATTCTTAGAGCAGGCAAAGGAACTGGGTGACTATTTAGTGGTGGCGCTGAATTCAGATATTTCTGTGAAGAAGCTAAAGGGAGCCACACGGCCGGTTTGCTCTCTCCAACAGCGCCTGCTGATGCTGGAAGCGACGAAATATGTGGACTTCGTTGTTGTCTTCGACGAGACGCGACCGGAATGGGTGGTAGAACTGTTAGACCCTGACATTTTTGTGAAGGGGGCAGAATACTCTGAGGAGTTCATAAGAAACTCGTTCCCTTCAATACGGAAATACGTCGCCATTACATCTGCCTATATCACGAGCACGACTGAAATTATTAAGAAAATTAAGGAAACATGAATATACAATCAACACTATATAAATAACGTCAGGTACATTCCGCTACTCATATACTGGTTATAACTTATCCCGTCAACACAGTGCGTATGTGCCGTGAAACACGGTGCCGTGAAACATTTTTGATATCCAGTCAATACAATTTTTGCATTTTACAGCCATTTGTAGGTGTTGACGGGATAAATAGAATAGTAGGTTAGTGCCGTGAATGGGAAAACATATCTGGCGCGGCACGGAAACGGGATGTGCTCGGCAGAGCCTCGCCCATCCCGTTTCTTGAGCCTTGCCAGATATTTTTCCCGTTCACGGCACTAACCTACTATTCTCTATATTCTGTACTTTACTATGAAAGTCTTTGATTATTTATCAGCTGGGTATACTAGGCTGCTTTCTATTGACGTAATTTCGCTTATTATACTACATTGAATACATGTTGCAATTGTTCATGATTGGACATAGAGGATAGTAGGTTAATTAATGCCATGAATAGGAAAAAAATATCTGGCAAGGCTTAGGAAACGGGATGGGCAAGGCTCTGCCAAGCACATCCCGTTTCCGTGCCGCACCAGATATGTTTTCCCATTCACGGCACTAACCTACTATTCTATTTATCCCGTCAACACCTACAAATAGCTTTAAAATGCAATACATGTATGTATGTATTTATTGTATTTACGTGTCACATTTCTTATTTACATGACAAATAACAGTACAACATTACACAATACAAATAAGAAACCCGGCCGATATCGACCTACGAGACACCATATCAATATTTACAAGTATAAGACGATAAATGAACATGCGATTGTTACAACAGTTTTGTTCAATTGGTTAACAAGTGATAAAAAAATAAAATAATTCACAAATTTGACTTAATATTGAGTACATGAGTTGAATAAAAATGGGAAAAAAAAATAAATAAATGTAGCTAGATTAGATACATAAAACAAATTAAAACACTGTAAGTGTGTACATGTATCAACTGACTCCAGCAAAAGTGTTCTTGCTACATTATGGTATTGGTTGCGCATATTGTTGGTATGCTTGAGTAAGCGCCATGCATGATTGTTTCTATCATTCATCTGCTATTGCATGAACGAACAGAGTGGGCTATGTACTGGTCACATACCGATGTGCTCATACAAAGTCAACTATGGTCTTACGTCACACGATTGCTGGTCGCCGTGATAACACTGAGAGTAATGTAAATAGATAGTGAGCGATCATGATAATATTGTTAAGAGTGATTATGATATTATTGATACGACTGATAAAATATACAATTATAAAATGATAAGAACTGTTTTCTTCTTCTATACATATGATAGAGTGTTGATGATAAAACATGGGTCAAGTTTACTTGATTCATTAAAAATATTAATTTGTCATGTGAAGCCATACTGACAAAGTTGAGCCTTACATAGCAACGGACGTCTGATGTCCGTATATAAATCACAATTGATTAAAAAGTGCTCTTCATTTTCCACCTGATTTGAAGTACAGAATTTGCAAATACGCTCAGGTAGTGGCACCCTACTATATCTACCAGTTTCAACGAAAAGTGGTAAACTACCACTTCGAAATTTAGCCAGGATGCTGCGCTGATAACGGGGCATGTTACATGTGACATAATTTTCTGGGCAAAGTTCGGTTTTGTATTGTCTATATGTTCGTAGTTTATTGCCATTTGCATTGTTACGATCATTAAACAGGTCTGCATGCCATTTATCTCTATCTAGAGTCAGTAGTTTCATTTTCACCTGCTTAACAACAGCCTTCACACTTGTATTGTCACTGTCAATAATGTTGCCTAATCCAACGCCGTCAAAATAGCGTTTAACCCGTCGCTCCCAACCTTTACCGTTTGAGGACGACCAGTTGAACACTCTTTTGATCGTTCTGTTATCACTCAATTGTTTTAATTTACAATAATTACGACACACTTCAATTCTCTGTTTGACACAGCAACTGGACCAGCCCATATCTCCCTGTGAGGCCGTGTTGGCAGAATTTCTGCCGAGGCCTAGAAACATTCTACATGCTTTATTTTGCACTGACTTTATTTTACTATAGTCTGACAGGCCCCAGACAGAACTCCCATAATACAATACAGGTTCTACCAGGGACTCGTAGAGCTTTGTGAAAGTTGTATAGCACATGCCGCCTAAGTACAAGTACTTTGTGTATATAGCAGATAGAGCTCGTCCAGCTGATTTAGCCAACTCTGTCTTTGCGAACTTCATGTCTAAGTTTTCATGAAACCACAGCCCGAGGTATTTATACGTTTGGGCAACACCAATACACAAATCGCCGCACGTGAAATTGTTTTGCGTTTGGTTAGTCGACACTGGGCGGAAGTGTAAAATCTTAGTCTTTGTCTGATTTAGAGTCATTCTCCATTTGTGACACCAGTCACCTACTTCGTCCAACATTGTTTGTAGGGATTCTTCGTCAGGGGCGATAATCGCGATATCGTCTGCGTACAGTAGCACACATAGTTGGTAACCATCGATATCGATGCCGCAGTTCAGGGATTTCAGTCTATCTGCCAGGTCGTTTACATATACAGAAAACAGCGTCGGGGAAATTTTGCAGCCTTGTTTTAATCCAATACCAACATCGAAGAATGGCGTCGTGTATTCGTTCACCTTAACGGCACATTTCACATTGTCGTATAGTGACTGTATAGCGTTAACAATTCTTCCGTTAATCCCAATCGATAGCAGCTTATACCACAGGCAGTCGCGTTGGACACGGTCAAATGCCTTCTTTGCATCGACAAAGCACACATAGGTAGAACGCTTCTGAAGTTTGCGTTTGTTAATCACCGAGTATAATGTGTATATGTGCTCATTGCACGAACGTTTACGCCTGACGCCATTCTGTTCATCTGCCAAAATGTTGTGTTGTTCAAGCCACTTGCTGACTCTGGCGTTAAGTACGTCTGCGTATATTTTTCACGGTATGGAGATGAGCGTAATACCGCGGTAGCCTAGCGGGTCTCTCGGGTCCTTGGAATCTGGTTTGGGAATCGGTTTAATCAGTCCACGGGCCCAGTCACTAGGAATAGTCCCACTTTCGAAACAGTAACAGATGATTTTGTACAAGGCTTTAAAACACACATGTTATTTCGTAATACAGATGCTTGTACATTGTCTAGTCCAGGTGCGCCTCGAATCCTCGCTTTCAGTACACTCGTTTCTACTTCTTTAAATGTGATTGGACAGTTCAATTCCGTGACGTCACGGTCAGTGGTGGGAATGGCATTACGCTGCATATCGTTCTTAATACATTGTAAATGTTCGTCGTCGAAACTCCCAGCGGTATCGTTGTCTTTGAAGAGACTGGCATAGTCCGATTTCCAGCGCGTTAAGACGTCGTCGACGTCACGGGACACGTCGCCGTTCTCACCAACCACCTCCATCGGGATGTCGCGTTTCCGGTCGTTCTGTATACCGATTTTGCCGATTTCCTTCCAGAAGCTACGATTGTCCGATAAATCCCCAAGGTCACCAATACGCGTCTGTTCTGAGAGTTGGTACGTACGTTTGGCTTTTCTGTTCATTTTGTCAAACAATTTGCGCGCACTATTGTATTCTTCGCGTAAAGTGCGTTTTCTAGAGGAATTGGCGCGTAGCCAAGTTTTTTCTTTAGTGCAGACTATATCCCATTGTGCCTGTAATGTATCAGTCCAGTATGGTTTGTACATCGACTTTGACGTTTTGGATTTACGGTTCGTTGTTTTTGTGTGGCGTTTAGGAAAATGCAGCTCCATTTCCGTTGATAACATTTCCAGGAACGAGGTATACGCATTGGTCACGTTCGATTCGCGTTGTAAATCACACTCAATTTTGTCTATAGTGGCCTGCACACGCAACACTATTTGTTCGTTAAGCATAAAATTCTCAAAACCTTGTGATGTATCGAAATATGTGCGGGAGGGGGTATTAGACGTGATGTTTATGTCTAAGTCACTGTTTGTACTGGACGGAAGGGACATAACCCATGTTATCAATGAGTGGTCAGGTATTTTCGGGTTACCTTCCATATGCATGTCCGAGGCTAATTTAGACATCAACTTAACATTAAAGTCGCTCACGAATTGTAACTGCTCATATGGAGTCAATACATAATCCACGACTGATCGGCCTCGAGGCGACACATAGGTGAACTCGTCTGTCCCTACCCGACCGTTAACCATGCACATACCACAGTCCACCAGGAAATCGAGCAATAGGTCACCGTTAGCGTTCGACGTGTGATCTATGACTTCGCGACGAGTGACGTCATCAACACCTTCGATGTAGTCGGTATCATTCCCTACACGTGAGTTCAGATCACCACAGATGTACATGTGGCCCATGTTTTGATAGGCGTATACTTGCTCCAGTAAATTACAATAGAATGTTTCCGAGTCAACATGCCTAGTTGAATCCGCCGGTGGCAGATAACACACACATAACACAATAGAGTCGCATTCCCGTTTTGCCGCTAATTTTAACCACAAAATGTCTTCGATGCTATTATCGAGGATTGACACATTATACGCAGACAGTAACTCAGTTTTTACAAAGGCTCCAACCCCTCCACTACCCCGCCTGGCATTGTTATGTAGAACCGTCCGGTTATGGCGGAAAAATGTATATCCGGGTACGTTAATAGTTTCATTGCCTCTCAGAAAAGTTTCAACAACGCATAATATGTCACAATTCACATTTATTGTTGCTTGTTTGCGGAATAAGGAATTGTCATTGTCTTTATTAGACCAGCCCGCAACGTTCCAGCATCCCAGGTGCACACCGTCCTAATTGTTGTTTGTATTCTGGCGCTGGGATGAAAATATTCTACCCCCGGAAACGTGAAACTTTTTGTCTTTCCCAATTTCCTTCAAAATCATACGAAAGTTGGAATCACGTGCTCGTATATCTGGGGCATAATCATTTTCAATGTACACTTTTTTGTATTTCTGAGTGTTTTTTAATTGAGATTTGCCTTTCATAACTTTTTGTTTATTTTCAAATGTTTTAAATGTGGCGATGATTATCCCTGGGTATTTGTTTTTCGACTGTTTGCGTATGACGTCACTGACGTTAACGTCGGGCACCCTGCAGCCGTCTTTGATCAGGGCGTTAACCTTGTCGAGCGTGACCTGTTGTGATTCGTCTTTGTCCTGTACTATGCCTTTGATCACAACTCGTTTTTTCCGCTGCTCAAATTCTACTGACGGGTCGGGTTGATTACTGCTACTTTTGACTACTTCGGCGTATGACAACTCGAGTGAGCGAATTTTAGATTGCAATGCTTCGATCTGTTCGATATGTTCAGACCGTAATTTGTCCACCTCGCACTTTATGGTATCAGATATCAATTCAGTCATTTTGCAAATAATTTTTCCTTCGAGATCCTTTTCTAGGCTATCTATGCGTTTGGAGAGTTTTTCTTGCGAGCTTTGTATATCAATGGACAAGTTTGTAAATAATAATTTGATATCTGGAGGCACAAACAGAGGATCGTCAACAGAGCTGGGTCCCGCCATAACATCCGCCATGACACTTGGATCCTTTGTGTTTCCCTTGACTTTTTTCCCATTCAAATTGTCACTTTCACAAGATTCCGCCTCCAATTTCCTCTTGGCGTTTGAATTACTCATTGTTTATGTGAAATATGAACGTAAATCCAAGTGAAAAATAAGTTCACAAGTAATTAAATTTTGATAAATTTATCACTGATTATCACTGTTAGAAAAAAGCAAACTTTCTTGCGCATGCGCAGTCAATACACATACAAATAACCCCAGCCACCGAACATATCCATACGCAGTGAGTAGGTCGTATTGACAGGATATCAAATATGTTTCACGGCACCGTGTTTCACGACACATACGCACTGTGTTGACCGGATAAAACTTGTTATTTAAGCCATTACAGACGGGATACAATTATAGTAGTATGAAACTACCGAGACAAAAATTTTGTTTATTTCATCGCGAAAGTATATGTTGTTACCACTCATTTGAATCGTCTCGACGAGACGGTTCAAATGAGTGGTAACAACATATACATCTATTGAGTAATAAACAAAATAATGAGATTTATTCAAGACAATTTATTGTATCCTTAGACTGAGATGGATAAGCTAGAAAGTAGTTAGAATATCACCCACAGAAAATGTGAAAAGTTGCTCTCAGGGCTCTGAAATGTTGTTATCAGGTATGTGAGGAGAACATAAATATACCATCCCAGCTATGTTGTATAGGGTGACACTGGATACTGCTATCTCTGAGTCAACATTTCTCGACGGTTACACCACCGCCTGCGCTAATCTTGCCAATAGTTTGCAAGGTTTTTCTTTCGCAATACGTAATTATGTTTCTTGACATAAAGCAGCTCGATCGGCTGAGTTAATTAACCTGCTTGATTGCGAGTTCAGATTGCCAGTAGATGATAATAAACGCTGACATCTGGAGCCGATTTCATCAAAATTGCAAAATATACTTATCTAGCAAAGTATATTATACTGAATGTATTACATTATCACAGCCAAAATGGCTGTGATAATGTAATAGATTCAGTATAATAAAAGTTAATAAATTTATCCTTAAATTGAAAATTTCTCCCTCAAAGTATACTTTGCTAGATAAGTATACTTTGCTATGTTGGTGAAATAGGCTACTGTTCCAGATTAATGCAGGCGGTTGTGTAGCAATATCCACTGGGGATGCAGTGGCGGATCCAGGATTTCGCCGAAGGGGGGGGGGAGGCAATGGAAATTCAAGCGACTTCCTTTCAGTACATAATGCTCATGTGATAAGGCACATTGTGAATGGGCTCTCTATAATATATGAACCTTGATTAGTTGCGAATGGTAACTCTTGCAATCTACTCACGCACCGTCCGTAGGCTACGGACGGTACGATAGTAGATTACAAGAGTTACCGTTCGCAACAAGACCTTGATCTGATAATATCACCCTTGACAGTGCTTGTTATTTTTTTTACAGATTGTAAAAATCTCAATTGCAAAAAAAAAGCTGGAATCATGAAGGGGGGGGCGGGCCCCTGGGCCACCCCCATGAATCCGCCACTGGGATGCACTATTTATAATACCCCCGGCGGCATAAGAAGTGTGTTGAAGGGTATATAGTTTTCTTCTGTCCGTCCGTAGGATTTGCGTTCAGGTTTTAGGGTACCCATTACATCTCGGCAATCGTACGTCAAATGGAATTGACACTTCATATACTTTGCTACCTTCATCCATATTTTCATTATATAACCCATCCAAGTGGCTTCCATGCCAGATGTCAAGGCCAAATGAACATATTTGTTGGACGGACAAGGCGTCGGCCGGGGGTATCCGTGAGCCACTGCTCAATTATCATCTCGACTCGGCTCGGAAACGGTAGGAATTCATCGGCAAGACTATGAATTCCTACGTATTTCCTAACCTTCCTGGTAAACTTGGTAAATCAAAATGTATGTATATCTATCCGTGATGATGCCAATAATACATACGCACGAACAATACATTTATTATTTTATAATGCACCCTATCTGAATAAAAAATAATTGATATATTGTATTCGTAACTTGTATCATCCGTCTCCCCGTACGTCCGTACTTCACGTTTCTTGTAAACCACAGCTAAACCACCGCCTGAACTAATCTTGCCAATATTTTAATATATATTGATTTAAAAATAATTGCATATTGTGCTTGAAATCAAGCAGCTTGATTGGCTGAGCCTGAGGCTACAGCTCAGGCTCAGCCAATCAAACTTCTTGATTGCGAGTTCAGATTACCAACAGACGTTCAGAAACGTTGACATCTGGGCAAAATTAACACAGGCGGTTGTGTAGGTGCGAAACGTTAATTCGACTTTTCATTCGAACTGTTGTTCATTGGTTACATGTAGATCCGCCGTTTAGACATAGACACTGGTCAAGGTATATGATCACGTGGTACTAACAACAACAACAGGTACCGATTCAAAGTACGTATTATTTTATAGTGTCCTTATTACATAACGGATTTTGATGAAATATGGCCCATCAAACGCGTCTTGTTAAGCTGCATGTGGTGGTCTCTGTATTTTCGCCCAAACGTCTGTCGTTTTTGCGAACGACACGGAAATCGATTATTCGCAAAAACTATATCAAACTGTGACAATCTCCATATGCCACCAAATGCAGCTCATGAAGACGCGTTTGCTGCGCTATATTTCATCAAAATCCGTTGCAATTAAGGAAACTTTGGAGTGGGCGACGTTGTTGTTGTTGTTGTAACCACGTGATCATGCACCTTGATGGTGTCAATTCTGAAGAAAGAAAAGCTGATACATTGCGATGGTTCGCCGTTGACTTTCATCTCCATGTATTTGATACTTCTCTACATTATTTATTTCCTATAAACAGCTTTTATGTACCCCGACAAACAGTTAGATGTACAATGTACAATGAGTCCATCCGAAGGTTCATCTTTACCGGAATTCGCCCTCACATAAGTCTTTGGCATGTTGTATGTGACAGTTGAATCTGGTTATACCACTTATTTGAGTATTACGATTATTTGTTATCCCATTTTATGGGAAGATGCCAAGTGACTTTGGTGTGGTATAGACTTGGCACCAGGTCAGGTTATTCTAATTTCAGGGCTGAATATATGTTTTTTCGATGTAAATATGTTAAAACGGGATCGAACCCGTTTGTCCGGCCTTACATGACCTTAGCTGTTGATAGGCCGTCAAACACCAATAAACAAACAAACGGACGGTTCATCTGTCTGTATGTATGTCCGAGAGTTGCGTTAAAGTTGTTGTCTACCGGCAATCTCAGACACCGTGAGTCGGATTGGTTTGAAACTTTATATGCTTATTCGTCACCGTCCATATTTTCATTATATAGTCCATCCGTCCGGCTTGTGTTCAAGGAAAGGGCAAGTGACTTAGAACTTATGGTTAAAGTATTGAAAACACACCACGGACATGTTAAAGGTAAATGCCCACTCAGTAGGCACAAAATGTTCTTTATAGGAATTAAATAAGTGTATAATTGTGTCACTATTCTACCAGTTCTAAACTTACGAGTGCCCGCTATACAGATATAATCATTTAGTAATATTTATTTTAATGATAGTTACTCTCGGTGGTATCAGGCTATTTTCATATGCAAATGAGGCATGACATTTTCTTTTATGTATACTAATTAAATGCGTCTCTTGAAAAAGTATGATCATTGCACATCAAAAAATAAATACAGAGAATAAATAGTAATGTCCGTTAACATGTTAAGGAAACACTGTTATCGCCCATTATATTAGTGTGGAAATTTCCGTCTGATATAAAATGTATAATAATGCCAATCAATACGTGGGGTAATGGTTGAATGAATGTTTCTGTTGCCTATAATAATGCAGTGGAGATCATTATGCTAAAATCTCTCAAACTAGGACGCAACGGGAACCTCGTACGGTGTCCATGTAATGGAAGTTCCCTACGTTTCATAAATATCCAGGTTTCATGTGACCTTCGAGGCATACGTCCTAATACAGTTATTTTGTGTTTGTCTCCCATACGTAATGGTGAACAGTACGTGTAGATAAAATCATCAAACACTGATCTTACGCTACGTTGGTTGCCAGATAAAAATGATACTGTCGTGATATCGTAGTGTCGTACTATTGTAGATTCGTCACCAGTATGGGGGAATAATGTAGCTTTTGAACCAACTGAATCCACAGGTTAGTCGGTCTCAGATTCAGGCAAATATGGGAAATGGTGTTCACTTTATGTTTGATGTCGGATCTAAATCGATTTTTTCTTGCGCACACGATGGCACCGGCCGATTGTTTTTAGAAGGTGCCCAAAGTTGTCCCCCGGGCCATTTAAAGACCACACCCAATGGGCGTGGTTTTCAGCTAGTGGGGATTTGTACAATTGTTAAATGGTAACCGATTTTAATGATTTTGGTGTCGATTTGTAGGTTTTCAGGTGTGCTGAGGCCGATAAAACAAAAATCAAAATCAAATATGGCCACCATAAGGTGTAAAATGCAAAATGGCCGCCAAATTAATGCAAATTTGCGTTTATTAATGATAATAGCTGAAATGGGTCATTTAAATTCATTTGAGATGCGTGTATTCCTTGTTCTTGACATAGGAGCTCAGTAATAATAAATACCAAACTTAAAAATGGCATCCAAAATACTATATAAAATTCAAAATGACCGCCAAATTAATGCAAATTTGCGTTTATTAATGATAGTAGCTGAAATGGGTCATTTAAATTCATTTGATGTGCGTGTATTCCTTGTTCTTGACATAGGAGCTCAATAATAATAAATACCAAACTTAAAAATAGCTTCCATAATACTATATAAAAATCAAAATGGCCGCCAAAATAATATGATTCTGCACGGATTGGTGAAACTTGCTTATTATATACATTTTGTAAATTACTATCTGCGCCTATTGGGTGAAATATAGTCACGAGATGGTTAAACAGGGACTCTAACACTAATGTGTGAATAACTGCCTGCTCTTGTGCCTATTGGGTGTAATATACTAGTGGTCACTAGACGAGTACACAGGGACTCAAACACTAATGTGTGGATTACTGCCTGCTCCTGCGCCCAACTGGTGCAACATACTAATGGTCACAAGACGGGTACACAGGGACTCTAACACTAATGTGTGAATTACTGCCTGCTCCTGCGCCCAACGGATGTAATATACTAGTGGTCACTAGACGGGTACACAGGGACTCTAACACTAATGTGTGAATTACTGCCTGCTCCTGCGCCCAACGGGTGTACTATACTAGTGGTCACGAGACGAGTACATATGGACTCTAACACTAATGTGTGAATTACTTCCTGCTCCTGCGCCCAACGGGTGTAATATACTAGTGGTCACGAGACGGGTACACAGGGACTCTAACACTAATGTGTGAATTACTGCCTGCTCCTGCGCCCAATGGGTATACTATACTAGTGGTCACTAAACGGGTACACAGGGACTCTAACACTAATGTGTGAATTATTGCCTGCTCCTGTGCCCAACGGGTGTAATATACTAGTGGTCACAAGACGAGTACACATGGACTCTAACACTAATGTGTGAATTACTGCCTGCTCCTGCGCCCAACGGGTGTAATATATTAGTCCTAACGAGACGAGTACACAGGGACTCTAACATTAATGTGTGAATTACTGCCTGTTCCTGTGCCTATTGGGTGTATTATATTCGGGTACACATGTAGGCTATGTCTTGTACAATGGAATGCGTTGAGAGTGTAACAGCGAAATGTCTATCAATGTAAACCTATTCACCTTTCATCGTCAGAGCTGTCCTCGCTTTCTGGTGCTACACAATCCTCATCAGAGTCTGCAGCATCAACATCAAATTGAAAACCGTCTAGAATGTCTGGAATGTCTTCTGGGGTGACAGCCGCTGATGTTTCAGTCAGTGGTTGCTGTGGATGCTCCACAGACGGCATGCGGTCCAGTTCGTCATTGTGAGGTAATGCGTTCCCTTCGTACCAAATCGGCACAGGGATGCCATTCTCAAGTTCCCAGCCATATTCCAGTACATCCAGTTGATGGTATGTACTGTTCAAACAATTTACCATCCCGTTTGCAATGAGGTTGGCACGCTGGATTGCATATTTCAGAGATAGTCGATCTGGTGGTAGCCTCTTTAGTGGCGTGAATGTACGCTTACTTCCCTTCCCGGAAAAGAGCATAGCATATCGACTATCTCCTGGTGTCTTCTCTTTCTTCGGTCGGTTGTAGATAACATGGAGGACAAAGTCTGTGACCTCGTTGACATCGGCCTTAGTAGTCTCCAAGCTTGTCAACAGTGACAATGTATGTGTATTCTGTTGCATTTTCCTGAAGCATCGGTATTTTGACCGACCGTAGAAAGGCTGTGTAAAGTCACATCCAGTCAGCACATGGAATGCCGGAAGACGTTTACATATATCATCTCCCAGATGTTCTGCTAAAGCTTTGACATTGTGATATGGTATACCACATTTTGATGACGCAGTCCCCTGTCTGAAGTATAAACTGCTATCACATTTGCCAGAAACAAACAATAGCAGTATATACACATCAGTGTCATCAGCTACAACACATACACCCGCATGTCTTGTGGAAGCATAGACTGCGTGATGTGCCAGTCTGGGATCAGCTTCCTTGTGCTGCGAACACAGTTCAGGTACGTCAACTGCGGGCTGAGAACAATCTGCCGCCACGTACATGCATTGATTGCCTTTCGTGACATACACGTCCTTTCCGATCATTGATTCGCCTCACAAAATGAAATCCGCTAGCAGATGTGTAAGCTGCATTTTATTGCTCTCATTCGTAAGGAAGTCGTTCCAATCTTGCACCTTTGGTAACCTTTGCCCAAGATCTGCTATGTGTCTCTTTCTTCCCCTGTCAGGTCGACCTTTGGACAAATACATGTTTCCATCGGCTGGACGATAATCATCAAATACAAGGTGAATGGTTGAGCAGTTGCAGTGGCAGTTGGTGGTTCTGGGGAAAGGTTCTGTAGATAATTTCTGAACAATGATTTCGCTGATATTCTACTCCGACCTAATTCACTGCAAATAGCCCATGGTTTGCTTGTAATCGGTCAATCCTATCTGACTGAATGTGACTTTACACAGCCTTTCTACGGTCGGTCAAAAGACCGATGCTTCAGGAAAATGCAACAGAATACACATACATTGTCACTGTTGTCAAGCTTGGAGACTAATAAGGCCGATGTCAACGAGGTCACAGACTTTGTCCTCCATGTTATCTACAACCGACCGAAGAAAGAGAAGACACCAGGAGATAGTCGATATGCTATGCTCTTTTCCGGGAAGGGAAGTAAGCGTACATTCACGCCACTAAAGAGGCTACCACCAGATCGACTATCTCTGAAATATGCAATCCAGCGTGCCAACCTCATTGCAAACGGGATGGTAAATTGTTTGAACAGTACATACCACCAACTGGATGTACTGGAATATGGCTGGGAACATGAGAATGGCATCCCTGTGCCGATTTGGTACGAAGGGAACGCATTACCTCACAATGACGAACTGGACCGCATGCCGTCAGTGGAGCATCCACAGCAACCACTGACTTAAACATCAGCGGCTGTCAACCCAGAAGATATTCCAGACATTCTAGACGGTTTTCAGTTTGATGTTGATGCTGCAGACTCTGATGAGGATTGTGTAGCACCAGAAAGCGAGGACAGCTCTGACGATGAAAGGTGAATAGGTTTACATTGATAGACATTTCGCTGTTACACTCTCAACGCATCCCATTGTGCAAGACATAGCCTACATGTGTACCCGAATATAATACACCCAATAGGCACAGGAACAGGCAGTAATTCACACATTAATGTTAGAGTCCCTGTGTACTCGTCTCGTTAGGACTAATATATTACACCCGTTGGGCGCAGGAGCAGGCAGTAATTCACACATTAGTGTTAGAGTCCCTGTGTACTCGTCTTGTGACCACTAGTATATTACACCCGTTGGGCACAGGAGCAGGCAATTATTCACACATTAGTGTTAGAGTCCCTGTGTACCCGTTTAGTGACCACTAGTATAGTATACCCATTGGGCGCAGGAGCAGGCAGTAATTCACACATTAGTGTTAGAGTCCCTGTGTACCCGTCTCGTGACCACTAGTATATTACACCCGTTGGGCGCAGGAGCAGGAAGTAATTCACACATTAGTGTTAGAGTCCATGTGTACTGGTCTCGTGACCACTAGTGTAGTACACCCGTTGGGCGCAGTAGCAGGCAGTAATTCACACATTAGTGTTAGAGTCCCTGTGTACCCGTCCAGTGACCACTAGTATATTACATCCGTTGGGCGCAGGAGCAGGCACTAATTCACACATAAGTGTTAGAGTCCATGTGTACCCGTCTTGTGACCATTAGTATATTACACCAGTTGGGCGCAGGAGCAGGCAGTAATTCACACATTAGTGTTTGAGTCCCTGTGTACTCGTCTAGTGACCACTAGTATATTACACCCAATAGGCACAGGAGCAGGCAGTAATTCACACATTAGTGTTAGAGTCCCTGTTTAACCATCTCGTGACTATATTTCACCCAATAGGCGCAGATAGTAATTTCCAAAATGTATATAATAAGCAAGTTTCACCAATCCGTGCAGAATCATATTATTTTGGCGGCCATTTTGATTTTATATAGTATTATGGAAGCTATTTTTAAGTTTGGTATTTATTATTATTGAGCTCCTATGTCAAGAACAAGGAATACACGCACCTCAATTGAATTTAAATGACCCATTTCAGCTACTATCATTAATAAACGCAAATTTGCATTAATTTGGCGGTCATTTTGAATTTTATATAGTATTTTGGATGCCATTTTTAAGTTTGGTATTTATTATTATTGAGCTCCTATGTCAAGAACAAGGAATACACTCATCTCAAATGAATTTAAATGACCCATTTCAGCTATTATCATTAATAAACGCAAATTTGCATTAATTTGGCGGCCATTTTGCATTTTAAACCTTATGGTGGCCATATTTGATTTTGATTTTTGTTTTATCGGCCTCAGCACACTTGAAAACCTACAATTCGACACCAAAAACATTAAAATCGGTTACCATTTAACAATTGTACAAATCCCCACTAGCTGAAAACCACGCCCATTGGGTGCGGTCTTTAAATGGCCCGGGGGACAACTTTGGGCACCTTTTAAAAAAAAATCGGCCGGTGCCAGCGTGTGCGCAAGAAAAAATCGATTTAGATCCGACATCAAACATAAAGTGAACACCATTTCCCATATGTGCCTGAATCTGAGACCAACTAGGTGTTTGAACAGATGGTCATTATTTTGGTTGCATATGGGTATTTTGGTGGATTCGTTGGTTTTGGGTAACTTACATAGTTTTGTACAACTACTAACGCTCAAACCTTACACACGACATAAATCGCCATTTATCTACATGTACACATTCACCGTTCCGAACTTTCGGCCCCCCTTTATATTGTCAAAATACCCTATATTACCGTAGTGTGTAATTCGCGGGAGGTGACGTAAATTGTATGTTGGTAACAATGCCCCGAAACCACCACACCGAAATATGAACCGTTATTCAAGAACCTGTGACTCAATCCACACGATTCTGATACCGTAGAACCTCTCTAAACCGGACAGTCTGATGACCCCATTTTGTTTATTTAGATGTGTTTCACTGTAATTTATTTCATTGTCGATTCTGTACACGATTACAAGCGACAATAAATGTTCATAGAGTGCTTAATTACAGTGGAACCTCTCTAAACCGGACACCCTGGGGACCCCCAGGGTGTCCGGTTTAGAGAGGTTCCACTGTACTGTGTATTTATCATGGTCACATCAAAACATCACTTTAAAACATCATTTCGAAACATCGAAACATCACTGCGTTAATCCTGCCCAGAAGTCATCGTTTCTGAACCTCTATTGACAATCTTTTAACTGAGCCTGAGACGTAGCACAGCTCAGGCTCAGTCAATCAAACTGCTTGACTTCAAGCACAATAGTCAAGTATTTTTAAAGAAAACATTGACAGAAATGTTGCAGGATTAGAACAGTCGGTGGTGTAGCCAGTCGCGACATGGATTATGTTTCTATACAATTTTATGGCGGTGGAGTTGAACAAGATTTCAGAACACGGGCGTAATTAAATTTCCAATTAAAAGAAGAAGACTCGATTATAATCGAAAAAATAATACATTGCAAGTGCGAGTTTATTGCACCTGTTCATTTGTCACAGGTCATGACACAAACGCCTCCTAGCCCAGGTTTAAGCATAACTCAATGCAAAGATGACACAAATAGTAACAAAAATAGGCAAACTACATGTATGCATGCATAACTGTCGAAATGACAGACGTGTTCAACGACCACTAAGGAAACGAAAAATAACGACATGACTGTAAGCATGCACGGCAAGACTTCCTACAGCCACCACACGACACTGAGGTATAGCTGATGTGAGTATAAATAGAGAATAGTAGGTTAGTGCCGTGAATGGGAAAAATATCTGACAAGGCTTAGGAAACGGGATGGGCGAGGCTCTGCCGAGCACATCCCGTTTCCGTGCCGCGCCAGATATGTTTTCCCATTCACGGCACTAACCTGCTATTCTAGTTATCCCGTCAACACATACAAATGGCTTTAAAATGCCCCCAAAAAAATAACCCCAGCCACCGCACATATTCATACGCAGTAATTAGGTCGTATTGACAGGATATCACAAATGTTTCACGGCACCGTGTTTCACGCATCGTGTTTCACGGCACATGCGCACTGTGTTGACGGGATAAAATTACAAGTCATAGTCCAGCGAGCCTTGATAATCGCCGATCACGACTACCAGAAAAATAATATATTGCAAGTGCGGTTTTATTGCACATGTTCATTTGTGGCCGGGACTGGAGAAATGGGGCTTATGGAATTTGTAACCAGTGTATCTCCTGATCAAATAGCACACTCCTTATGTAGCCTGATGACGTTCTATAATGTTTGTTGGAAGAATTACGGAATGGTGGAATTGATGGAATAGTGATCAGTGCACATCCTGATCAGACTGTGCGGATGCACAGGCTGATATGGATCGACACTGGTCAAACAACCCATAAACCCCATTTATCCCGTCAACACAGTGCGTATGTGCCGTGAAACACGGTGCCGTGAAACATTTTTGATATCCAGTCAATACAATTTTTGCATTTTACAGCCATTGGTAGGTGTTGACGGGATAAATAGAATAGTAGGTTAATGCCGTGAATGGGAAAACATATCTGGCGCGGCACGGAAACGGAATGTGCTCGGCAGAGCCTCGCCCATCCCGTTCCGTGAGCCTTGCCAGATATTTTTTCCCATTCACGGCACTAACCTACTATTCTCTATTTCTCCACAAACACATATGAGTCACGGTCCTTGACACAGACGCCTCCTAGCACCGGCTTATGCGAAACTTAATGTCAACGTTCGACATTATTTGCTGAAATTGTAGCAGTTTTCAAAATCAATGTTGATGATAATGACAATACACTAATGGATGTGTTTCAACCACATACCCATTACCGGAAATTTCCGGCTGTGACTGGATAAATATATGTCTTACGGAATGTGTGACCAATGTAGCTCCTGATCAAATAGCGGACGCATGTAATCTGATAATAACGCTCTAGAGTGCTGGGTAAAAGCATGACGGGTGTTTCAAATGTATTAATGGAATGGCGAACAGTGCAGATCCTGATGAGACCGTGCGGATACACAGGCTGATCTGGAGCTACTCTGGTCGTAAATCCCAAAAGACCCATTTCGCCAGTCACATCCACATTTGATTGATTGACTGAACGTGTCACGTCGGTGGAACAACAATGTCATACAGAAACGCATACAGCACTGAACTTACAAAACTACTATGTAGTCCTAGGAAATTGAACACTGACACAGTGGATGTAAACATACTGTACAGTCAAACCCGTGAATAAAGGCCAGCCAACTGATGAGAAAGATATAGAGCAGGCCCGTAGCCAGACCTGTTTGAAGGGGGGGGGGTCGTTTCGAAGGCTCAAGGGGTCTGAAGTATCTACCTGTTTGAAGGGGGGGGGTCGCTTCGAAGGCTCAAGGGGTCTGAAGTATCTATGGGGGTCTGAAAAAGTGGACATCAAGGCTAAAAAAGTGAACCTCGAGGCTGGGCGGGGGGGGGGGGTCGTCCGACCGCTCCGACCCCCCTGGCTACGGGCATGTAGAGGATATTCATATTTTTGCAACGAATATGACATATATGTTCATCGACTGGTGTGAAATGTCCATACGGACATTTCACACCACTCGATGAACATATATGTCATATTGGCACTCGTGAAATATGGACATTTCACACCACTCGATGAACATATATGTCATATTCGTTGCAAAAATATGAATATTCTATTTATTATATACCGCTCCATGGAAATTAGCATTTTTTTTAGACTGTATACGGTAATGAATGTATATGTGCAGCCTATTTGCAGTCCGGCACTACAGGTGCGCGTTATTAATACAGATAGCGGAAGTAGTCATATTTTCACCGGAAGATGTTTATTTCATCGATGAGAACATATGACTTTTATTTACATCGTATAACTATGTATTTCATGGGTAGGTATATAATAAATTGCCTTTGTTCACATGTAGTCTTTGTTCGCAGGGTAATTTATGTGGTAATTGGGTAATTGGGAAAACAAAAGCGTAGCTGTTATAAACAGGTAATTGCTATAATTCGGAGGAGGCTTTTTCTACAGTTTCGACTGTATTTAAAGTAGTATCCGGTCGGTACTCATTTTAACTATGTCTAAAACTATGGGCAGTTGCACTTACTGGGGAAGAAAAATATTTGGTATGTTTAAAGTGCTTGGAGTCCGAAGGCTATGCCGAGTTTCTTATGAAATTAGTCTACGTGTTTAATAAATACCATATTAAATAATCACAAATTTTAGATTGCTATAATTGCATTAGTACATAGTCATATATTGAAGCTGTACTGGTCACCAAACCTGCATTCTGTATCGAGCTAATTTGCATATTTATTACACTAATATAATATGATTTGTATTACAATACACTGCGAGCGCTCGTTTTATGCAATAAAAAACATGACAAAACTTACAGTTTCTATCATCACAGGGAATGCTGATAGGATTGTGCCGGTTTCGACCTGTACGACAAGATACACGGAGTCTAGTTAGAGACAATCTTATTTGTTGTACACAGATATAATCGACATATATCTAGTTGTTTCTTTTTATAATATTTTGGTACATATTGTGTATATGCTTACTGCTTTGTTGCACATACATCTCACGTTCTAGTGTCCAAGGTTAATGTCACTGAGGTCAGGGCCTATCAATTAACATTAATATTCGACCCAGCTGAGGTACTATGTTAAAATTTCACGCTTACAATTTGCGTTTAGGTCTTTTGTTTTGTCCATAAAAGTTTAACCCGTTGACGGATTTTAATCATATTTGGCTACAGTGTGTGTCTATGCGTGTTATACATCTAATGGCCCTCGTAGTCCAGACGCGGTATGGTTGTTTACATTCGGTACCCTTTCAACATGAAGCGATACGTTGTTTCTGTAATCTTAAACCAATATTTAACTATATAAACGACACGTCCTATGTCTTATTCATCCAAGTTTGCCAGCAATAAAATGTCTTTGTGTGGTAATTGCAACACATAGCAAATTTTGACAGATTGGGGCGAAAAATAAGCGCCTGAATTACAGACATACAACAACAACAACAGGGCATGGTTTTGTTTTGATATAGAAATCGCGACACAAACAGATACAAATCGCACTTATATGACATTTATTTACGTAAATCTGGCAATAATCATCAACCCTAAGTAAGTCGAATCATTCAGTTGTTATTTGATTTATGTCAGTAACTTCAAGGAGCATTGTCATAGGATTTCGCGTCACACTAGTTCCTTTAAATGATAAATTCATGAAACATAGCGGTGTTCCCACAGGTGATTTTAGCTAGACTAACATGCCATATCTCTATATCATGTTTAACTTCTATTTTTCATTATCTGACTTTTTTCATTTATTATTTTCTTTGCTATAGGTAGTGAAAGCCATAGTGCTATGTCTAGATTTTAGCGTGTGTTGGATGGTCAATTATTGTCTGTATATACATGAAACACCTATCTAAACAATGTACAAAACAATTCAAATGCGCCCGGGTCTATAGGTTATGTAATTATGATAGGTATAAAACTGGCATTTGTCACTATTGTCAGAAAAATTATTATGCCACACAAAGTCGTATTTTTTACTCGCCTATGCAACGTGTTACAGCGTGTCAAAACCGCTGTTTGGGGTAGGTTTTCGGCATAGATTTTACAGTTGCTAATACATTAACATAAATCTCAAAGATTTTGAGTGTAAACTTCACTAAAAACGCGTCTTACGAACCTAAAGTAGCTTTTTAAAATCAAGTACGTTCACTTCCTCATTATCAATAAATATTAGCCGCCACCTTTGAAAATATTTAAATCACGTGCACGCAGTTTGGTTGGTTACTGGAGACCGACGTCATTTTCCATTAGCCAACCAAATCATTGCGTTTTACATGATTCAATATTTTCAAAGATGGCGGCTAATATTTATTGATAATGAGGAAGTGAACGTGTTTGATTTTAAAAAGTGAGTTTAGGTTAGTGAGACACGTTTTTAGCACAGTTTACACTCAAAATCTTTGAGATTTATGTTAATGTATGAGCAACTATAAAATCTATGCCGAAAACCCACCCCAAACAGCGGTTTCGACACGTTGTATAGGCGAGTAAAAAATATGACTTTGTGTGGCATTTTCTGACTGTCAAGGTCATTACCAAGGTCAGGAATGATCGAGAAAAATTGTCTCCCCTATTATCATATGAACCAAGTATACTTCAATTGTTATGACGTTATGGCCAATATAGCTTGATCTGACGAACGAAAAGTGGTAACAATGCAGTTGAAGTGTAAGGGATAGGCTAGAGTAGATAAGTACACGTAGTCACTTAATCACTTATAATGTACACTATATTACATGGGGAACACACAGGAATACATGATACAATGATATGCGAACATCACTACTGTGCATGATACTATTCAATTACTACAAGGTTGTGAGCCAATCGACTGTTATACTTTAACGCAACTTAAAATCTATAGACGAATAAACTCATTATGTGGTATCTCAATGGTCCCTTAGTGGACAATAGTATGAATGCACAAGTACTTTGATGATCGCTAATCAAAGTGAAATAACATACAAGTACAACATGGCAGAACGAACATTGGATGACAAATGACAATCATCTGAGCTACCCCAGTGCTGGCGTATCTCAATAGATAGTGGTAACCTCTGAGTATCAAGGTCCCAAGGTCTGCCTCACCCGCAGTATGAGGTCTAGTCAACAATATGGCTATAATCCAACTTCAAGTGGATTAATCCATAAACAATATATGTAGTATTACTACAATCCCTTAGCCATGATATGCCATGATAGGAGTATTACCATACACTATCAAAGTATACATACATTGTATGTATTGCCTATGCAATATATTTCCAAAGTATGAATGTCAAAGTCAAAGCCGGATGTGGTTACAACACATGATAGTCAATAACAATAATGTTCCGGAAGCTGGTACCGGAAGTAAAGTTCCAAAGGTAGTATTATTTCCGGAAATGGTGGACCAGATGTAAAGTTCCTATGGTATCACTCGACTGTAGCAACCCGGATGTGGTGGACCGGATGTAAAGTATCCATTGTGAATCAATGGGTTGTAATACCGGAAGTGGTAGACCGGATGTAAAGTTCCTATATAATACAAATGGCGATTATCACGTTGGCTAAGACGCCGGGAAAAGTTTCACTTAGGTGACATTCAACTCGGTGGTAGTATAATGATATGATATGTGTGTATGCCGTTTCACTTCACTAATCTATGGCTGTGACTGTCTGCTGAACGCGATGTAGCTATCACACACTGCTCTATACAGGCCTGTACCCGGAGCTGCTACACACACTGCGCCAGACAGACGTACGGACACTCGGACGACCCGATACTCTGCACTGACTGGGGTCTGCCCTCAACGAGTGGACCAAAACGTCCAATGTTGCTCGCTGGAGCGATCTCAAGAGGCTACAAAAATGAAATGAGTCTCCAATTACTGGACGAATACGCACAGACAGACAGACAGGATGCACAACGGACTAAAACGGAAATCGAACAACGGCAAATCACAGCTGAAATAAAATGTGTATGGTACATACCAAAATCCTCCGTGTCACTGGTGAATACAGTACTATCCTTCTGTTACCAGAAAATATGTGTCCCACCAACACGTAGCGAGACATCGCTTATATACGCACCAGTGAAACCATGCACGGAATAATGAATATGCCTACCCCTCGTTCGACATCTCACATAAATATTACAAAACCATGGCTTTTACAATTTCACCCGTGGGTTATATTTGTCATAAATATATGTTCCCACGCCATAAATTCAACCAAACTAGTGTACAGCCCTCGCGGAATAAATACCAGCCAAAATGGTATATCCCACACTACCCTAAAAAATCTGCACACTATAGACCCAGATCTCATAATCCGAAATCTACTCGACTGGTCTCGACAATGCGAAGGTCGCTTTTTGGCCCCGCCAAACCCCTCCATATCGGTCCTACGGGCTGTACACTCAAATGAGAGTGTAGCACATACTAAACTCAAATATCGTGGTCATTTACGGAAATATCACGACACAAAGCATCACCAGTATGGGATCTGATATATCCGTGTTGGCCAGTACCAGGCTCTGCTGAAACACTAACCCGTAGCATACATAACAGGGCAGACCATGGTATGGTCTGCGCTATATACTGGTTTCACCTACAGAAGGTCCCTTATCTGGTGAACAACTGACACGCGGACAAACTCGGCTGGCACGGATAGTGGACATCCGTAATACTAAAAGGTCTTTTCCCTAGCGAAACCAGCACACGCACGCTCAACGAGTTCTCTACCACACACATGCATAGTCTGTGGCAAATATGGCGTGACATCAGTAAAACATTGCTCATAAAATAGACGTGTATTTAAATCCGCAAAAAGGACACGCATAAACGTATTTCCACCAATACAACATAAGCCCGTTATTACACGCACATTGTACATGGCAAATGTACATGCTAAATCACAGGTATGTAAAAATCACAGGTGTGTGAAATCATAGGTATGTGGAATCACAGGTATGTGAAATCAATAGTACGCACAACAATACAAAACCGTACCACACATCACAAATATACAATTATGCACGTGTCACGCGACACTGACAATGGTGACGAGTATTAGCCAGAGCACTTGGTTGTGGCAGGCAAACCGTTTAACTTTTCAACAAGATCGTCTACATTCTGAGTTGATTCTAGGATTTTGAAATAAGTGCCCAAAATGAACTGGTAACGACTCGAGACACCCAAAATGAACTGATAAGGAGACTTGGTCCAATATTTGTAAAAACATAGTACATTTTCAAAAAAGTTTAGTAGCCAAAATGTTCATTTCTGAAATATCATAGGGCTTATGGATTTTGCGACCAGTGTAGATCCAGATCAGCTAATGCATCCACTCAGTCTGATCAGGATATGCACTGTTCGCCATTCAATCCATCAATGAATAGTTTTGAGGCTACAGGACTGACCATAACAGGAGTGCTATTTAATCATGATCTACACTGGTCACAAATCCCATAAACCCACTTCTAAAGTCACAGCCAGATATTTGTAAATATGCCATGTATCATGAGCTACACTGGTCACAAATCCAGTAAGCCCCAATGATCCAATTACAGCCACATACTCCAGTAAATATGCCATGATCATGAGCTACACTAGTCACAAATCCCATAAGCCACATTTCTCCAGTCACAGCCACATATTTGTAAATACGCCATGTACCTTGCAGTTGCTACAGGTCAATACATGATGCAGCCACCACCGAATCAAGGCAGCTATAGACAGCGGGCTCCTGGCTTCCCGACAGGTCCGCCCTCTACCCAGGATCCAGGGCACAGGTCACACGGATTTCATCTACAGCCGTCGGCATTCAATAGTAACCAGACACCAGCGTTTAATAATAGTCAACCACCATCTGGATTCAATAGTAACCAGCCACCGCCTGGATTCAGTAGTGGTCCGCCACCTCGAGCATTTAATAGTAGTCAACTTCCTCGTGGATTCAATAATAGTCAACGACCGCTTGGTATTCAATAATGGCCAACCACCGCCTGGATTCAATAATAGTCAACCACCACGATCATTCAGTAGCAGCCAGTCTCCACTGGGATATAACAACCAGGCACCACCACCTTTCAACAGCAGTCAGGCACCGCCAGGACGCAGTAGTTACCAGCCACCAGGCGGGTTTAATGGACGCGACCCAGCCCCCAGGTTTGACGGCCCTCAGCAGCAAATGGGCAGGTAGGTGTCTTGTGTTGGCTACGAGCTGCATTGGTACACCGTATATGTGTAGCCTGATAATGGCCTATATTGCTTAGAAGCATGGTAGGTGTTTCATTGATACGGCGAACAGTGCAGATCCTGATCAGACTGTGCTATGAGGAGGAACAGGCTGATCTGAATCTACACTGGTCGTAAAACCAATACGTCCCATTTCTGTGCAGGGATCCAGGTAAGGCACATATGATTATTATATCGATCGTGTATTTCACACATTTATTTTAGCTGAATACATGTCAAAATGGGGAGTAAAAAGGTTCTAAACAAAATAAAATTCAAACGGTATGACTCGAATATAATTTTCAGTGATTAATTAGTACATTTAACAAAATGTTTTTCAATGGTAGGACAAAAGTTCATTTGACCTTAGCTGTTAATAGGCCGTTAAACACCAATAAACAAAAGTTCATCAATTACATGTAGTACATATTTTGTATTGTAAATACATGTGCTAAAAATTAATAGTAAGAAATGTATATCAATTCCGAGGCTAGCTGAGGAATTCCTACCGTTTGCGAGACGACCCTGATAAACATGATACTCAGTAGCATGTATGTGGACAATACTCAATTTTGTACCGGATCAGGGCTCCAGATAAGGAATTAGTAATTGAGTATTGTCACTCCATCATTTCTGAAGCAATTTGGTATTTCAAAATGTTAATTGTGTAAAATAGAATCACACTACTGTTTACACATCAGCAGACTGCACTTATTGAATAGTTTGCTTCTAAATGAAAACACATCTTGTTATTTCATTAGAATTGTCTCCTTGGAGACAATTCTAATGAAATACCAAGATGTGTTTTCATGGAAATACGAAAATATGCTATATTTGTGGTCTGTTTATTGTTTTCTGTAGCATGATAAAGATACTACAAATTAGTCGTTGCTTTTTGATACTCACTACTTCTGATTTCAATTGGGTATTTACGCAAATACGCATCTTATCTGGAGCTCTGCCGGATAAAACCTGTACCAGGCTGCCTGGGAGCTCCAGCTGATCAGGGTCAAACTCTCGCTAGGTTCCCTTTTCACATAGCGGTTCACACATGTTTCTCGCCAGACATTCAAGACCGCCAGCCCAAGGCTCGAATGGCGCCCTCCCGCGTCACATGCATCCTGGGCCGATTGGTTCCCCTCCTGGTCGGTTCCAGCGTCCGGGGTTCAATCCAAACATGGCAGCCAGACACACGGCACCACACAGGGACCAGTGGGGCCCGAACAGCAGGAACCAGCGGGGGCCGAACAAAGGGGACCAGTGGGGTCCGAACAGCAGGGAGCAGTGGGGGCCAAACAAAGTGGACCAGTGGGGCCCGAACAATGGCAATAATGGTCATCAGCAACAGCGAGGGAAGCAGGTAGGGGAGGTGCAGGGTGGCAATTTTCAGGATATATCTTAAAATCAGGATTTGAGGTTCCTTTCTTCAACATGGGAAACACACGCATTTGTGGGTGCAAACGTATGTTTGTTTAGCCATTTTCAGGATTTGGAGCTGTTCGCACCCTTGGAGGTGACTATTCAAGTTGCGGGCAGTAACTCCAGTAGCATATATGCAGCCTGTATATATACAGTCTGTAGCATATATGCTACAGACGGTACGGGAGTTTTTCAAAGTTACTGCCCACAAGTACCTTCTATAGCATATATGCTATGTAAGGTATGGGATTTTTCAGAGTTACTGCTCGCAAGAATACAGCCTATAGCATATATGCTACGGACGGTATGGGATTTTTCCAGAGTTACTGCTCGCAAGAATACATTCTATAGCATATATGCTACGGACGGTATGGGATTTTGCCAGAGTTACTGCTCGCAAGAATACAGCCTATAGCATATATGCTACGGACGGTATGGGATTTGTTACAGAGTTACTGCTAGCAAGAATACAGCCTATAGCATGTGTGCACGGACAGTACTGGGGCCCGTTTCACTAAAGTTTGTACGATGTAAATCCAATAATTGTTTACAAGAAAACAGTGTTAATGCGAAATTTACAGACTATCATAATTTTGCAATTGCGAACATTTTATTATGCCCCCGCTACCGAAAGGTACGGGGGCATATAGTGTTACCGGCGTCCGTCCGTCCCGTCCGTCCCGTCCGTACGTCCCGATATTGCCATATTCTTTTCCACTTTAAATGTTTGCTTGGCATTTTGGGACAAATCTATGTGCACGTTTCTCAATCCTACACTAACTTCTCAATACTTTTGCCAATTGCTTAAATATTTATACACATGATACATATGAACATGCCCTACACACTCCACCACCCAGTACTTCGACCTTGACCTTTGGCCTTGACCTTTTCTTCTTTAAATGTTTGCTTGGCACTTTGGGACAAATCTACGTGCACGTTTCTCAATCCTACACTAACTTCTCAATACTTTTGCCAATCGCTTAAATATTTATACACATGATACATATGAACATGCCCTACACACTCCACCACCCAGTACTTCGACCTTGACCTTTGACCTTCACCTTTTCTACTTTAAATGTTTACTTAGCACTTTGGGACAAATCTACGTGCACGTTTCTCAATCCTACAATAACTTCTCAATACTTTTGCCAATCACTTAAATATTTATACACATGATACATATGAACATGCCTTACACACTCCACCACCCATTACTTCGACCTTTACCTTTGACCTTCACCTTTTCCACTTTAATTGTTTACTTGCCACTTTGGGACAAATCTACGTGCGCGTTTCTCAATCCTACACTAACTTTCACACACGCATTGCTCCAATGTTCCTCTACTGCCCTGTGACAAATCCACATTCGTCCTGCCCCCGCTAAGCACAGGGTCAAGGTCACAGACTTGGTGCGTTTGAAACCTTAACATTCAGTTAAATGGCTTATAATTTGTGTTTCCTTGCTCGGATCTGCTTCACATTTCACACACGCATTGCTACAATGGTCCTCTACCGCCCTGTGACAAATCCACATTCGTCCCGCCCCCACTAAGCCAGGGTCAAGGTGCGTTCAAAACCTTAACGCTCGGGTAAATGACTTATAATCAAATATGCCTCGTTTTCTTTGGCTGCCAGCGGGGGCATTCGTGTGTCGACAGGCCACATTTCTAGTTCATACAAAGTTAGTGAAACGGCCCCCTGGAGTTACTGCCGACAAGTACAGTCTGTAGCATATATAATTAGGTGGTGATTTGATGCAAGCTCCAATGGGAACGTCCAGTGGGAGAGTATTTGTATGTGGCATTAGTGTGATATTTAAAGCTAGAGTTTGTGTTTCGTTTTGTGTCACCTAATCCAACAGTAAAATAATGCTGTTTCCCATTCTGCTACATATATTGGCCGTGTATTATGGAGACTGGTGTATACCACATACCTATATTTGGCGGAAAATCTGTGAAAAATCCTGTTCCTGTACATAGCGCAGCGTGAATTTTCATTATAGGAATGAACAGCCTTTTTGTGGAATTTATTGAGGTATAAACTTGGAAAAGTCGCGGGAATACTGTATTCCCGCGACTTTTCCGAGTTTATATCCCCGATAAATTCAACAAAAAGGCCATTCATTCCTTATAATTCCAGCATTTGAAATAAATTCATCAAGAAAATGTGTTTATTTTCCGTTTTCTTAAATAATTATTTTATCTGTGCTTCACGGTTACAGAAAGTAGTTCGGCGTGGGAGTTTACTGGGATATAAATTTTGGACAGAATTGTGTAAACAGGGAATTGTGTAAACATTTTTGTGCTGGAATTATGGACAATTATACAATTCTGTATCAGTACTTGCCAGACTTGCATAACAGTAACTGATGTCCGTCCGTAATCTGCGATTTTTCACCAATTGCGTTAACGTTTTTAAATATTGTATATCTCTGCAAGCGTAAGTCTGGTTGACTTGTAACTTTATATATCAGCAATTGTGTTGTGTTGTAGAAGGGGAAGGTAGACAAATGAGACATCTTTACGATGAAAGCGACAACGCGACAATTGTATTGTGTGAGACGGCGTAAATTAACGGTATGGGTTCCTCCTTATGGGAATCACGATTTGCCTGGTTTGGCCCTCCGGTACGTTTTTATCTTTGGCTCTTTTGTTACCTGGGAGTTGAAGTGGGTTATTGCCCATTATAAAAGTAGTAAGATTATTACTGATCCTACTGCTTTTGGGAGGGGCCAAGTGATTCTGGTGTGGCGAGGACCTGGCATCAAATCAGAATTATTCTGATTTCAGGGCTGAATATATAGTTTTGTTATTGTAAATATTCAGTTTTGGGATTTTTCCCCCATTTGTACATGTACTTGAACATGTACATGTACTTGTACAGGTAATATATGGGAGTTAGTACTAAACCCATTGACCCGGCCTTAAATGACCTTAGCTGTTGATAGGCCATTAAACCGCAACAAACAAACAATTGTATTGTGAAGGGGTTAGTGAAGGATTTATCCCCTTTATTCCAATGGCCCCCTGAGTTGTGTTGTAGGACAATTGTGTCGTGTTGTGTGAAAGAAGAAGGCAAAGATAGACAATTGTGTGGACTAAGGGACTAATGCCCTCAAGGAGTTAGTTCCCTTATTCCACTGACCCCTTGTTTTGTGCTGTAGGACAATGCCGTGGGGGATCGTAGCTAGTTATTTCCCTTTGAAGTTAATTTATAGAAGTCGGTCCAACCTGCATATTTTATGGCCTAATTGCTTGTAATAAAACAGAATATCGCATGAGTTGCATTAAGAAGCCATTTATATAGTGTTTTTGACTAGTGTTGATCCAGATCATCCTACATATCTGCACAATCTGACCCGGAACTACATTATTTGCCAGATTCATATTTTCACACTTATTAATTGTATTGCAATCAGTATAGACCCTAACCAGACTGCACATATGTGCAGTCTGATCTGGGTCTACTCTGTTTGCAGTCTTTATTTTTGCAAGTTGTTCAGTAAGAAATAAACGCTAAAATAAACCAAAGGACCGGATCTCTATAAATAGATTAGCAAAGGGAAATAACTAGCAACGATCCCCAATTGTGTTGTGTTGTAAAAGGCAAAGGTAGACACTTGTGTTGTGACACAATCAAAGGTTTTGTGGAATAAGGGGGCTAACTCCTTGATTGACTTAGCACCCTTATTCCACTGACCCGTCAGGTTGACTTGACAGTTTATATATCGTCAATTGTGTTGTAGAAGGGGAAGGTAGACAGAGATGACATAAAAACGATGAGCGTGACAATCATGTTGTGTCGCAGACATAATTGAAGATGTTAATGGAATAAGGGGTTAGTGGAATAAGGGGTTAGTGGAATAAGGGGTTAGCTGCCTTATTTCACTGATCCCTTGTGTTGTGTTGTAGGACAATTGAGACACGCCATGTGATTTTGTACCTTCAGACATCTGCGTAATTGTATCCCCCGGACTACCGTCGGGGGATACTATGGATTTGACAGCGCGCCGCGTCCGCGTCCGCGGTCCGCGTCCGCCGTAGACACTTCTTGTCCGGAGCATAACTCGAACACCCTTTGGAATATTTTCATGAAACTTCACACATGCATAGACCACGACCCGAAGGTGTGTCGCGCACAAGAATGACAACTCTTGCATAGCTAATTTTTGAGTTATCTCCCTTTTTTGTTTCTCGCACTGATTTCGTGTCCGGAGCATAACTCCACCACCCTTTGGAATATTTTCATGAAACTTCACACATGCATAGACCACTACCCGAAGGTGTGTCGCGCACAAGAATGACAACTCTTGCATAGCTAATTTTTTAGTTATCTCCCTTTTTTGTTTCGCGCACTGATTGACCATAACTCGACCACCCTTTGGAATATTTTTATGAAACTTAACACATTCAATTAGACCACGAACCGAAGGTGTGTCGTGCACAAGAATGACAACTCTTGCATAGCTAATTTTTGAGTTATCTCCCTTTTTTGTTTTCGCTCACTGATTTCCTGTCCGGAGCATAACTCGACCACCCTTTGGAATATTTTCATGAAACTTCACACATGCATAGACCACGACCCGGAGGTGTGTCGCGCACAAGAATGACAACTCTTGCGTAGCTAATTTTTCAGTTATCTCCCTTTTTTGTTTTGCGCACTCTACAAACTGGACAATAATGCATGAAGACCTGTTTTCTCGTCTGCTCTGTATACCTTTTCTCGTGTGCTCTGTACACCTTACCTGTAGAGAGAACAATAGAAACTGGGAGAACCATGTGCTAAGCATGGGCTAGCATGTGCAGATGTCCACTGCTTGACCACTGCTTGACCACTGCTGACCAGGTAATTTATACAGGTAAATCACTACATTGGGTACTGTGTTGAAAATATTGTGGCATTATGTGGACCTCTGCAGATATATGTAGATAAATATAGGACTATTAAAAAAAAATCTGGTCTCCAATAGCAAGCATTATTATTTTTAAACTTTTTTTTGTCATTTTTTTTTTTTTTTTTTTTCATTATTTTTTTCATTTTTTTTTTCAAATTATTTTTCAATTTGACTGGAAAAAAAATCTGGGCTCCAGTAGCAAGCATTATTATTTTTAAACTTTTTTTTTCCATTTTTTTTTTTTCAAATTATTTTTCAATTTTTGTCAAGTAGCAGAAGGTCGTAAGTGCTATATACAGACTATTCACCTGTACATGTGCTAGCATGTGCAACTGACCACTTACAGGTAATTTATACAGGTAAATGATTATATTACATTTCCGTAAACTGTGTTGAAAATATTGTGGCATTATGTGGACCTGTGCAGATATATGTAGATAAATATAGGACTATTAAAAAAAATTCTGGGCTCCAGTAGCAAGCATTATTATTTTTAATTTTTAAACTTTTTTTCCATTTTTTTTTTTTCATTTTTTTTTTCAAATTATTTTTCAATTTTTGTCTAGTAGCATAAGGTCGTAAGTGCTATATACAGACTATTATCATATAATAAAACAATTATTGACTAGTGAGCCATAGAATATAATCTGATATTCTATGGTTCACTAGTCAATAATTGTATAATATGTTCGGGCCAGTGAAAATTGCTTTCGGGCCCAGGCTCGAGGTCAAGGCGGGACAAGGCGAGGCATCTGATTCCGCGGAATTCTTGTTTACTTATCTCCCTTTGTTGTTTCGTGCTCTGATTTTGTATCCAAAGCATAACTCGAACACGCATATACGCATTGCTCTAATGGTCCTCTACCGCCCTGTGCCAAATCCACGTTCGTTCTGCCCCCGTCAAGCCCAGGGTCAAGGTCACATACTTAGTGCTTCAAAAACATTAACGCTTGGGTAAATATCTTATACTTTCTGTTTTCTTTCATGGATCATGGATCATCTTCATATTTCATATACGCATTGCTCTAATGGTCCCCTACCGCCCTGTGCCAAATCCACGTTCGTCCTGCCCCACCAATCCCAGGGTCAAGGTCACATACTTGGTGCTTCAAAAACTTTAACGCTCAGGTAAATATCTTATAATTTTTATTTCCATTCACGGATCAACTTCATATTTCATATACGCGTTGCTCTAATGGTCGTCTACCGCCCTGTGCCAAATCCACGTTCGTCCTGCCCCCGCCAAGCCCAGGGTCAAGGTCACATACTTAGTGCTTCAAAAACTTTAACGCTCGGGTAAATATCTTATAATTTCTGTTTTCTTTCATGGATCATCTTCATATTTCATATACGCATTGCTCTAATGGTCCTCTATCCGCCCTGTGCCAAATCCACGTTCGTCCTGCCCCCGCCAATCCCAGGGTCAAGGTCACATACTTGGTGCTTCAAAAACTTTAATGCTCAGGTAAATATCTTATAATTTTTCTTTCCATTCACGGATCAACTTCATATTTCATATATGCGTTGCTCTAATGGTCCTCTACCGCCCTGTGCCAAATCCACGTTCGTCCCGCCCCCGCCAAGCCCAGGGTTAACATCATATACTTAGTGCTTCAAAAACTTTAATGCTCAGGTAAATATCTTATAATTTCTGTTTTCTTTCACGGATCAGCTTCATATTTCATATATGCATTGCTCTAATGGTCCTCTACCGCCCTGTGCCAAATCCACGTTTGTCCTGCCCCCGCCAAGCCCAGGGTGAAGGTCACATACTTGGTGCTTCAAAAACTTTAACGCTCAGGTAAAAGAAAATTTTGACTTGCAATTTGGCCTCATTTATTATCAAAGCGATATGTGGGACATCCGTGTTCTATGAACACATTTTCTAGTTTATTAAACTTCACACATGCATAGAAGACGACCCAAAGGTGTGTCGCACGTAAGAATGACAACTCTTGCGTCGTTAATTTCTTAGTTATCTCCCTTTGTTGTTTCGTGCACTGATTTCGTGTGTGGAGCATAACTCGAACACCCTTTGGAATATTTTCATGAAACTTCACACATGCATAGACCACGACGCTAAAGGTGTGTCCCGCAAGAATGACAACTCTTGCATCACTAATTCTTTAGTTATCTCCCTTTGTTTTTCCGTCACTGATTTTGTCTCCGGAGCATAACTCGAACACCCTTTTTTCAAACTACTTGTGTATCTGGGGAGGGGGATACACATGCGCTTGTCGACAAGCGTCCATTTCTAGTTTCATTAAATACTTTTACAAAATTTACAATATTTTTCATAATAAAGTCAAAAGTCGGCAAAAATTTCAGAGTACATGCGGAATATAAATATTCCGCATGTACTCTGAAAATTTTGTCAACTTTTAATGCCATTTACAGAAAATATTGTATATTTTATAAACATATTTCATGAAATTATGCAGATGTCCGAACGTACAAAATCTCCTGGCGTGTCTCAATTGTGTCTTGTTGTGTTGTAGAAGAAGAAGGCGAAGGTGGACAAGCGTGACCTGCCAGAGAACAACGCGTACTACTGTGACAGCTGTGACCGAGGCTACAAGGACGAGGATAAATACCATGAACACGTCGCCAACCATCAGAAGGTACTCATTCATGTGTTCAGAGCTCCCGATAAGCTGTGTATTGGCGTGTTTTATGCACTTATTTTAGCGTGGGTGGAAGGTGGGTGCAAGCGATGGGTAATTTAACGATCGGGGTTCATCCTTACCGGAATTCCGACTGGAGACCTGGTTTGGCCCTCACATACGTCTTTGGCATTTTGTATGTGACTGTTGAATCTGGTTATACCCCTTATGTGAGTATTACGATTATTCGTAATCCTATTTTAGGGGAAGGGGCCAAATGACTTTGGTGTAGTATGGACCTGCCACCAGGTCAGGTTATTCTAATTTCAGGGCTGAATATATTGTTTCTCGATGTAAATATTCCGTTCTGATTTTGGAATTTTCCCCCCAATGCAGCAGGTTAAAACGGGATCGAACCCGTTTGCCCGGCCTTACATGACCTTAGCTGTTGATAGGCCGTTAAACACCAATAAACAAACAAACAAACATATTAAGGAAAATATCAAATAATACTTTCAAGATTTCAACACTTTCAGCCACTGTTGTTGTTGTTATAACCACATGATCATGCACCTTGACATGTAGACGAACACAAATCTGGAGAAATGTTTTCAATAAAAAAAATCTAGGAAAGATGTATTATACAAGCATTGTTGCTTTCTCCTCAGTCCTCAATAAACGAACAAACAAACTTATTTTAGCAGAATACGCATTGATTATCAAAAGTGGGAGTACAAAATACAATGTACTCGCATCAGTGTGAAAATACACAGTGATTTTCAAATTGAGTAATGAAAATAATGTAATAAAGTTAAAAATTTACATAGTAAAGCTATAAGGGAATGTTTAAATTTGTTTAATTTCTTCTTATCATTTGTTCTTATTTAGTAAGGAAGAAAATCAATATACTTTTGTAAAAGTAAAATATGCTTTGAATTTGAAATCTGGGGGTATAAATACTCTTTAGAAACAAAACTTATCTGGAGCTCTGCGGGTTGATACGTCCGTTTGAAAAAACTGGACATATTATGTATTCATGATGTATGGGCGAGTGCCAGGTGGGCACAGCTTGTCCTCGCGATACCTCGAGTTATTATAGGAATGAATGGCCTTTTTGTGGAATTTATCGGGGTATAAACTTGGAAAATTCGCGGGAATACTGGATGAAGGCCGGAAGGCCTCGTCCAGTATTCCCGCGACTTTTCCAAGTTTATATCCCCGATAAATTCAACAAAAAGGCCATTCATTCCTTATAATTCTAGCATTTGAAATAAATTCATCAAGAAAATGTGTTTGTTTTCCGTTTTCTTAAGAATTATTTTAACTGCGCCTCACGGTTACGGAAAGTAGTTTGGTGTGGGAGTTTACTGGGATATAAATTTTGGACAGAGACTTGCTACGGGCCAATCGAATGTTAGGGAATTGTGTAAATATTTTTTGTGCTGGAATTATACTCGACTAATCTTAATAAAATTTGGTATACAAGATTATCACGGGAGGAGGAAGAATCCAATTGATTTTCACAATTATTATTTCACCATGACAAGCAATTTTAGAGAGGATAGGGGATATCGCGTTAGTCCATGAACGTACGTACGTGTGTGTATGTGTGCGTTAGTAACACCTATCATTTTTCAATAACTTACAAACGCTTGTTATTTTGCATTCTGTGTTTTGGTTCATATTACAGATTTATACCAAAGTTGGAATACATGTTTATCATGGCGGGTGACGGGAAAAGAAACTTTTAACAAGTATATTTCAAAAAGAAAATAATGAAAGAAATACAAACGGCCACGTTGAGAATTGGTGGAGTCTTATTGTTTTTGCTTCTGTCTGAAAATTCATTATATGATAATTCCAGCACAAAAATATTTACACAATTGCCTAACATTTGATTGGTCCGTAGCAAGTCTCTGTCCAAAATTTATATCCCAGTAAACTCCATGCTAAACTACTTTCCGTAACCGTCAGGCGCAGTTAAAATAATTCTTAAGAAAACGGAAAATAAACACATTTTCTTGGATGAATTTATTTAAAATGCTGGAATTATAAGGAATGAATGGCCTTTTTGTGGAATTTATCGGGGATATAAACTTGGAAAAGTCGCGGGAATACATGTACTGGACGAGGCCTTCCGGCCTTCGTCCAGTATTCCCGCGACTTTTCCAAGTTTATACCCCGATAAATTCCACAAAAAGGCCATTCATTCCTATAACGTTAGATCTGTGAATGTTGTAAGGTCCCTTTTTTCAGCCTCTTGAGATTTTGTACCTAAGAACAAGTGTGATTTTTCATGAAATATATTTACAGAAATTGTGATATTTTCTGTGAATGATGTCGAAAGTTGACGAAATTGTCACAGCAAATCCGGAAATTTATTCCGCATTTTCTATGAAAATATTGTCAACGTTCGTCGTCATTTACAGAAAATATCATAAATTTGGTAAATATTTTTCATAAGATATCGCACACGTGGCGTGTCACAAAAATATTTATATGCTTACATAACAACCAGTTTGTGTGTCCGTGTATTTGCAGTGCAGCGTAGATGGGTGTACATATGTCGCCGCCCCCAAGCTGGTGACGATGCACGTTAACCTGGTGAGAACACTAGATGATCTAACTTTCTGATACAAATAATATGGCTGTGACTGGAGAATCAGGCATATGGGATTTCTGACCAGTGTAGCTCCTGATCAAATAGGTTTTAGCACACTCCTGTAGCCTCATAAAGATATATTTATCTTGTTAGAAGCATGATGGGTGTTTCATTTGTGGAATGATAAACAGTGTAGATCCTGATCTTTATCTACACTGGTCGCAAACACAAAAACCCATAAGCCCCATGTCTGAAGTCACAATCACGAATATCATCTCTGTTATCGAAATCTTAAAGATTGGTTGGTTGAGGCTGAGCTGAGCGTGATTGGTTGGTTGAGGCTGAGTTGAGTGTTGTCTAGTATCTTTCCATATAAATAGATTATCAGACTCGTCTCTTTTGGTGTCGTGTTTATCAGGCTTGAATCGGAACCGTAGGAATTCCTTGACAAGCCTCGGAATTCCTACGTGTTTCCCAGCCTTGTCTGATAAACTTTGTATCAAAAGACAGTAGCCTGGTATTCTGTATGGGTGTCTTATTTTGTCGGTTTCTGGTTAGAAATGGTTGGAATTCCTCGACAATCCTCGTAAGTCGTAAACGTTTTATAGCCTTGCCTGATATGATCTTGATACTGACATTAAAAGATAGTCATGTTTTATTCTGCTCCAGTTTGTCTGAAGAGTGAAAGTGTTTAACGTCCCACCAACAGCTAAGGTCATATAGAGACGCTACCGCAGTTTAAAGTCTTGTTTGATGCCCTAGGTGAGGTTTGAACCCAGAACCTCCGGATTGGAAATCAGGGGGCGTTTCACTATTAAACTTCGTACGACTAAAATGTTCGTAAGTGGAAAATTATGATTTCACATTAACAATGTTTTCTTGTCATCATTGGATTTACATTTATTGAGCATAGGCTGCATATGCAGCCTATGCTCAATAAATGTAAATCCATCTGTTTGAAGTTTCCAGACGATCCTAAATTTGTACTTACAAACATTTTAATTGTACAATGTTTGGTGAAACGGCCCCCCTATATTCTAACCCCTAGGCCACATCTCTAGATATACAGTGCTAGCCTCGTGTTCTTGGATACAATTTTTTGGCTCTACTCTGGAACAATAGGAATTCCTCAAATAGCCTCGGAAGTCCTACACATTTTTTAGTCTTGCCTGATAGACTTGATATGTGGCTGTGACTGGGGAAATAGTGCTTATGGGCTTTGCGACCAGTGTACGTCCAGATCAGGATCTGCCCTGTTCGCCATTTCATCATTCAAACACCCCCCATGCTTCTAACAAGCAATATAGATCATTAACTGGCTACATGAGTGTGTTATTTGATCAGGAACTGCACTGGTCACAAAGCCATAAGCCCCATTTCTCCAGTCACAGCCGCATATCTGTGATGGTATATTTGTTGTTAAATTTATCTGACTCGACTTGGGGAAACCGTGGGAATTCCTCGACAAGCCTCGGAATTCCTACGTGTTTCCTAGCCTTGATTGGTGATATTTTGTATGTGTACACGGTGATGTTGCAGCAACACAGGACGGGCCTTGCCAAGAAGATCTGGTCACTGGAATCCGAGGAGGATATTAAGAAATGGCGCGAGGAAAGACGCAAGTATGCAGAGCTGTAGATACGTTTTGTATTTAAAGAGTATTATACCCCCGTATTTCAAATTCAATGCGTATTTTATGTTTACAAATGTATTATTGATTTTCTTCCTTGTTAAATAGGAACAATTGATAACAAATAAAACAAATTTAAAAATTCACTTATTTGAGCTGCAAAAAGCAAACACTGTTTGCTTTTTGCAGTTCAACTAAGTAAATTTTCAGCTTTATTACTGTATTTTCACCACTCAATAGGAAAATTACTGCATATTTTCACATTGCTGGGAGTATTTCGTACTCCCACTTTTGATAATCAATGCGTATTCTGTTAAAATAAGTGCGTAAAATATGCCAAAACGCACCTTATCTGGAGATCTGACGCATCACCGAATACATGCACACTGGTACCTCGCTAAACTGGGCCCTGTTACAACAGTAGCATGTTTAATTGTGCACCACCACTATAGTGGAGGGGGCATTTACTGCTATCCTTGCCCCTCCCATCTTTCTGTGTGTCTGTCAGACACGTGTACAGTGAAACCATCTCGCTATGTTGGGCACTCATAGACTGCAGTGTGTTAAAATATGCCCACTATGAGAAATGAGGTTTATGGGTTTTGCGACCGGTTTAGATCAATATCAGCTTGTGCATCCGCACTGTTCGCCATTACATCAATGAAACACCCGTCATACTTCTAACAAGCAATATAGCTACAAGAGTGTGCTATCTGATCATGAGCTATATTGAAAAAAAAACCAGGCTATTGGATTGGCGAAAGCCGGGCGGGCGATGGGCGGCGGGCAGTGTCCACAATCAATGTTAAGTTTTCGTTTTTCGTCCATTTCTTTGTTACTGTACCACATAGGACCAACAAACTTTCACAGCTTCATAACCAAGGGGTGCCCCAAGGCGCGACATGCAGGCCACGGCCATCTAGTCTACAAAAAGTGGGTATAATTATGTTATCCAAGTGTCTATGCTTGGAAAAAACCTGGCCTTCATGGCTTTGCCTCGTTTCTTGTTTATGCTAAGAATTAAACAAATCGTTGAGGTGGTGGCAGGGAGACTGCTCCCTGATTCTCATATCCGGACTTGGTGCGCCTCGTCTGGTTTTTACCTCTGGTTACGGTCCTGAAACCATTTATGTCACATGACTGGTTTCGGAGTTATTACACTTGGAATTTTTATGCCACCGGGTTTCGAAGAAACGGGTGGCATATAGTGTTTGGACCGTCTGTCCGTCCGTCCGTCACACTTTTCGGTTAACCATTTTGTCACAGTTTCTCAAATATGCTGCAGGTGGCATCCGCGTTCGACAGACGCATTTCTTGTTTTATTGGCTGTCAGAGCTTGTCTCAATGTTAAAAGTTATATTTACCTCGTGGAGGATCTGTCTGTTTTACCAACTTTCTAGTCATTGTCTTGTTAATACGCTATGTTAATACACTATGAACATCAATTTTATCCAATATACTCTGGCCAGGAACTTCCCAACGGCGGAGAACCAGGCGCGGAGAGCTGCCACCGACGCCGACCGACAGTCGCGCGGCGAGGTCATAGAGACGAAATACTTTGGGTGTGTATATAGACAATGCACAACTGCCTGCGTTAAATGCCCAGATGTCGATGTTTCTGAACATCTATTGGCAATCTCAACTCTCAATCACGCAGTTTGATTAGCTGAGCTGTAGCACAGCTCAGGCTCAGCTAATCAAGCTGCAATATTCAAATATTGGCAAGATTAGCGCAGGTGGTAGTGTACCAGGTTTCGGTGAGACTTTAAACTATGGTCCATGTCCCTATATGACCTTAGCTGTTGCTGGTACGTTAAACCCCTTTCATTTCATTTTTCAACCGATGTCCTGTCTCTTCAAGCCTTTTCACCTTTTGCTACAGAAAAATGCGAGGTCGAGGGAGGGGCAGAGGGCGTGGTCAACAAAATAGTGGGCGTGGTCAACAGAATAGTGGGCGGAGCAATGAGAAACGTGACATACCAGATGGGAAGGAACACACGCCAGGAAAACGGAGAAAGTTAGATGGAAATAACCAGGTATGATTGATAGGAATAGGAATTATTATATATTTGGCAGTCTCAATGAGAAAAAGGATATGATGTGTGTGACCAGCATGGCTCCTGATCAGCCTGCACATCCGCGCAGTCTGATCAGGAGCCACGCTGTTCGCCATTCAGTCGGTGATATAGTCTCAGTAAAACTGATTTGTTCACAGTGCAAGGGTTCAAGGCCTGAAATTGTGCAAGGTCTCCAAATTTCAGCTTCGATTAGGGCTCCAGATAAGCTGTGTATTTGCTTAAATACCCAATTAAAATTGCCAAAAACCCAATTGAAATGAGAAGTAGCGAGTACCAAAAAGCAATACAACATTTGTGGTACCTTTATCATGCTACAGAAAACAATATAAACGGACCACAAATATAGCATATTTTTCTTATTTTCCATGAACACACATCTTGGTATTTCATTAGAATTGTCTCCAAGTAGACAATTCTAATGAAATGCCAAGACATGTTTTCATTTCGAAGCGAGCTATTCAATAATTGCTGTCTGTCGATGTGATTTGATTTTACCCAATTAAAATTTTGAAATACCCGATCGCTTCAGAAATGATGGAGTGACAATACTCAATTACTAATTCCTTAATATCTGGAGCCCTGTTCGATTGCTTGTTCTGTCAAACAAAATCACTTGTACAACCTAGTATTTTGTATTGTTTATTTTACTTGCAGTGTTCTGGAAATTATTAAAATCCCAACTAGTCCTTGTCTTTATTATAAGGTTATTCAGGGATTCCGCTGGGGAAAATAAAAAAATCACTTAAAAAAAAAAAAAAAAAAAAAAAGGAATAACCAATAGGATAAAAATAAACAATTGGCGATAAAAAATATCGCCAATTGCGAAAGTGGCAATCGCCAGCGGAATCCCTGTTTATTGGATGCTATATTTTCAACAGTATTGCAAGTATTAGCATGGCTATGTGTGTCTGCCAATCGAAGAAAGCGTTTTAAAATGAGATGTTATACGAAAATATTGACATTTATCTTTAGTCTAATGGGATTTCTTTGTCAATACATGTAATACCAAAAGGTGCTCACCAACTGCTTCCCCACACAAGGGGCTTTGCCAGTACAGGTGCATGCCCAGCTCTAAATTGCTTTAAGTTACAAGTCGCTGGGTCATAAAACACCCTTTCATCATCATCCACAAATGTTCATTAATTTGATTAAAACTGTTTAAAGATATAAATTATCTTGAATGCTTTAACGTATGCTCGTCCAAAACTACTGACAGTCATTGAAAAATAGTGACAGATTGCTTTTTGACTAATGACGACATTCACTTGGAGTAAACAGGTCTGGGCTTATAGGATTTGTGACTAGTGTAGCTCCTGATCAAACAGCACACTCCCCTGGCCAGTTAACGATCTATGTTGCTTTTTAGAAGCATGATGGGTGTTTCATTGATAGAACAACGAACAGTGCAGATCCTGATCAGACTGTGCGGGGATGCACAGGCTGATCTGGATCTACACTGGTCGCAAAGCCCATGAGCCCCATTTCTCCAGTCACAGCCACATGTGTGCCTGTTTCAGCGAGCGGCCGGGGCGGATGGCAGTGATAAAGCCACAACTTCAACCAGAGATCCCAACACAGATCCACTGTCTCTCATACTGTCTCGGGATCACACAGGTAAATTGTTCTAGGTTATAGAACCTTCTGAGCATGTTCTGCATCCCACAGGGATGGGTTGTGGCCTATGGGTTAGAACACCTGACTTCCAATCCGGAGGTTGTGGGTTCAAAACTCGCTTTGGGCATCAAAAATACTTTCATAGAATTTCCATCCCACTGGTCTCTCGGATGAGACTTTAAACTGTGGTCTCGTCTCTATATGACCCTAGCTGTTGCTGTGACATTAAACCCATTCACTTTCACTTTTTCATCCATCACACTGTGACTAATCCATTACCCCCTTCTGAAACACGCTAATAAATATGATTTTGTTGGTTGTTAAACCATTTATAAATTTACAACATCAGTTAAACAACTTCACTCAAACGATCAATCACATCTGCACACAAACGCCTGTGCTAATTGTTGTAAATGTAACATAAGTTTTGCCGCGCAGCACAAATGCACGTATTGTTATTGACGTCAACGTCATTTTGTTTTTATTGTTGTGTATGTTAGTTGTATTACGAAGACGACGCAACGCCTTGTCGTTTCTTTCTCACGTTTATGATACTAATCTTGCCAATACATGTATTTGAATTTATTTTTATTTCACAATATAGAGAATAGTAGGTTAGTGCCGTGAATGGGAAAAAATATCCGGCAAGGCTCAAGAATTTCTTTATTTCTCATCAGAAGTATATGTTGTGACCACTCATTTGAACCGTCTCGCCGAGACGGTTCAAATGAGTGGTCACAACATATACTTTGGTTCAGAAATAAGGAAAACAGATAGAGAATAGTAGGTTAGTGCCGTGAATGAGAAAAAATATCTGGCAAGGCTTAGGAAACGGGATGGGTGAGGCTCTGCCAAGCACATCCCGTTTCTGAGCCGCGCCAGATATTTTTCACATTCACGGCACTAACCTGCTATTCTATTTATCCCGTCAACACCTACTAATGGCAAAAAAAAAATCCCAACCACCGCACATATTCATATGCAGTGAGTAGGTCGTATTGACAGGATATCAAAAATGTTTCACGGCACATACGCACTGTGTTGACGGGATAAACTTGAATATTGTGCTTGAAACAAGCAGCCAATCAAACTGCTTGATTGCGAGTTGAGATTTCCAATACATGTTCAGAAGCGTTGACATCTGGGCGAGATTAACGCAGGCGATTGTGTATGCGGTGTATTGTACATGATTAACAGATTCGAGTTCGGGCGAGGACGAGGTTACCACGGCGACGGACGTCACGGCAGCGGGGGCACTCAGTAAATTGATCACCTCTTACCATGGGTGTGGTGACTCGGAACAAGTACAGGATGTAGCTGACTCGGGTATAAACTGTACAATGCTGAATTCATTAACAATTTCACCCCTAAGTAACAGAAATTGAGTTTTCCTACCAATCCAAATATCATAAAATGAATTTGAGACTAGTCCATATATATTCATGAAAAGGGGGTGTTTTGTCTAAAAAATATGAAAATTACTTGCAAAAAGTGCAGATGCTGATGTGAATGGCTCGTCACGAGGGTTAAGGATATTAAAACTATGGGCTGTTGCATTTACTGTGGTAACTGATATACAAAACATTTGGTCTGTTTAAAGTGTGCATGAGTCCAAAGAACACCTTGGAAAGCTTTAAAGAGATAAAAAAAAAATTTAAACCATAGTAAATGCAACAGCCCATGATGTTATTTAATACTAACATTCACATTACATTTTCTGACAGATGTAAACATGTAAATAACAAAACGTGGCGTTAAAATTAAGAATCATCTTGTTTTACGTCATAATGTCTCAATGCATGGAACAGTGACGTTGCTGGTCAATAGCGTGCTATTGGAGAATAATTATCTCAAACGAAATTCAACCAATCAACAACGTCGTGTGATGTCACATGTGGCTAATGTATGTATCGTAACTCAACACACAATTCATGTGATAGGGACTGAACATGCAGCAAATTGTAAATTTGCAAATACAATCTCTTAGCCCTTAGAATGCGGGAACCGAAAATAGTCGTCTGCTGATAATTCATATTTTGTCTTGGCAGCATTTTAGAATCATTTCCATTGGAAATGATTCTAAGGTGCTGCCAAACCAAGGTTTTGATGAGAAAAATGGAAAAATAAAAAATATTCAGCAGACGACACAAATTAATTCATCATTGTAAGGGTTAAATATTAACGGACAAAACTCTGATCTTTGGTAGATTTGTTCAATTTAATGACCTAAACATTATATATGGTCACATTTTTTAGCAGGGCTTCTTTAATCTAAAATTTCAGAATACCAATCGGTCAAGACGTAACTGTCGGCCCAAAGGAGCCGGTACAATTAGTGCCCCCCACCACCCCATCACCACCGTTTTAGGAGCTGATTCTCCTGTTTTGTCAAAAATATTTTCATTCTAATAAACATTCCCATGTTTTGTCAAAATATATATTCTTTGTAATAAAGATGTTTTGGCAGCATATGAGAATCGTCTCCTAATACGATTGTTTTTGTGTCCAAACTGGGCATGGCCCGTGGGGTCAAATTGGGGTCAAATTTTATTTTTGACCGAATATGGTCATTTCATAAATCAAATTAAAGGTATCAATGAAGCGATCACTCTGGTGCATTTTTTGTCGAAAGCGGATGGTTATGTCATCCAAGATGGCCGCCGAAATGAAAAAAGGTCGTTCTTTTATTAGAGATTTCAAAATTCTTCTTCACATGAACCGCTTGGCCCATGATAGCCAAACTTAAAAGTTATGGTCCATGGGTGAAGCCTTTTCAGATTTGTTAAAATGGAGGTCATCGCTAATCCAAGATGGCCGCCATCTAAAAATAGCATAAATTCTTAAAAAATCTTCTCATGAACCTCTAGCCGCATTTCGACGAAACTTGGTAGGAATGATCGAAGTACAATGCTCTTTCAAAGTTGTTAAAATGGTGACCCCGGGGTCAAAAATGTGCGTGGCCCGTGGGGTCAAATTGGGGTCAAATTTTATTTTTGACCGAATATGGTCATGATATATCAAATCGAAGGTATCAATGAGGCGATCACTCTGGTACATTTTTTGTCGAAATCGGATTGTTATGTCATCCAAGATGGCCGCCGAAATGTCAAAAGGTCTTTCTTTTATTAGAGATTTCAAAATTCTTCTTCACATGAACCGCTTGGCCCATGGTAGCCAAACTTAAAAGTTATGGTCCATGGGTGAAGCCTTTTCAGATTTGTTAAAATGGAGGTCATCGCTAATCCAAGATGGCCGCCGTCTAAAAAGAGCATAAATTCCTAAAAAATCTTCTTCTCATGAACCGCGGGCCGGATTTCGACTAAACTGGGTAGAAATGATTGATTTACAATGCTAAAGTTGTGAAAATGGTGACCCCGGGGTCAAAAATGGGCGTGGCCTGTGGGGTCAAATTTTATTTTTGACCGAATATGCTCATGTCATATATCAAATTGAAGGGATGAGGCTATTGCTCTGGTGCAATATTTGTCGGAATCGGATGATTATAACATCCATGATAACCGCCAAAAGGTCCATTTATTCGAGATTTTGAACGTCATTTTCTCAGGAACCACATGGCCGATGCTGGCCAAACTTCATAGGAAGTTAAGATCCTTGGGTGAAGCATTTTCAGATTTGGTAAAATGAGAGTCATCGCTTAATCCAAGATGACCGCCATCTAAAAATAGCACAATTTTTTTTAAAACACATGAACTCAATGTCACATTCTCCTCTGGTGTTCATGGAGTCAGGTGAGCGAATTAGGGCCATCATGGCCCTCTTGTTTTACTACTGATGGTGAACACGTTTTGGTCTTCACTAGTCGCATATCCAATAAGCCCGGTTTTGTCCGATAATGATTTTACTTCACACATGACTAAACAATTTTGAGTCCTGTGTGAAGTAAAATCATTATTGTACAAAGTTTAATGACATGGGCTCCTATAGTGCATCCCTTCGTTAGACTACATGGATGTGCAGGGTAATTTTGGCATTGGCTGAAATATCGGACCTTTTTTACATTTGTTTGTTCTTTGGACATCTTGTATATCTGTATGTGTCTGTGACAGGAGAAATAGGGATTATTGGTTTTGCGACCAGTGTAGATTCAGATCAACCTGTGCATCCGCACAGTCTGATCAGGATCTGCACTGGTTACAATTCCATCAATGAAGCACAAGCAATATCTATAGATCATTATCAGGCTACAGGAGTGTGCTATTTGATCGGGAGATACACTGTTCACAAATCCCATAAGCCCATTTCTCCAGTCACAGCCACATATCAGGAATGACTCGATAGTCTATAAGTAGAGCAACCCCGACCTAGACGTACACATACTTCATCGTTTCTACGGGATGGGTTGTGGCCTAGGGGTTTAGAATACCCGACTTCCAATATGGAGGTTGTGGTTTCAAACGTCACCTTGAGCATCAAAAATACTTACATAGTATTTCCATCCCATTGGTCGGATGAGACTATAAACTGTGGTCGCGTCTCTATATGAGCTTCATTGCTGGGATGTGAAACCCATTCACTTTCACATAGTTTTTATCCCACTGGTCACTCAAATAAAATGTCCCAAAATCCATCTATTTGACTTTAACTGTCAATGGTACTTGTACTACTTACACTTTGTTCTTTCGGATGAAACAAAACCAGAGTCCCGTCTCTAGATGACTTCAGCGGTTGTTGTGACATTAAACCTGTTCACCGTTTCTTTTTCAGCATTAAACGAGGTAAACAATAATGGATCCAAACGTAATTCCCGGGCAGACGGGCCCAGACAGAGACAGAGAAACAGGGGGAGAAAAAACAGACAAAACCAGTCGATGGTGCCCAAACTTGACAAGTCGCTTCTAGAAAAGGTACAAGGATTCATGGCATGTATATTTCATTATCTCTTACTTGTGTAATTGTTGCTTTTATCTGCTAGTTCATGATGTCTGTCCTAAGAGGTGAATTATACTATATGACGTAATTATAGTCTGTTTCACGAAAGCTGCCCAAATTTTACGGCCATATAAACAATTCAAAAACCATATTTTTTTCGATAATATTAAATTAAAGGAAAATTTAAGAATGAGCCTTCTTTTTATTTCGTGAAATTTGGTAAAATATTGATTATATTGCGTAAAAACAATTTCCCCATGTTAAATCCCCAGACATCTTCAGTCTATGGGGATTTAACATGGGGACATTTTTTATAATTTCAGAAATACTGGACTGATTTTCAAAATTGAACTTTTGTTTTCTTAGTTAGATCACTTCCAAGCTATCTAGCTAGGTTTCGGAGTCAATTTCCAATTTTTTTCGCTTTTTGACTCCTCCCACACTCGTTTACCTCTTTTTCCCCCATGTTAAATTCCCATAGAGAAATCAATTTTTCGTAATAAGATCAATATTTGACCAAATTTCACGAAATAAAAAGAAGGCTCATTCTTAAATTTTCCTTTAATTTAATATTATCAAAAAAAATATTGTTTTTGAATTGTTTATATGGCCGTAAAATTTGGGCAGCTTTCGCGAAACAGACAGTAGGAACATATGGTATTAGGCTGCTTGTCCGATTTACATTAATGTTTCAAGCACCTTTGATTTACACCACATATATATGAGACACACCATGTGATTTTGTACCGAAGAACACGCGATGTATCTCCTAAAAACATTTACAAAATTTACGATATTTTCCGTAAATGACATCGAAAGTTGAGGTAATATTCAGAGCAAATGCGGAATTATATTCCGCATTTGCTATGAAAATTTTGTCAACTTTCAACCATCATTTACTCAAAATATTACAATTCTTGTAGATATATTCTTCATGTTCTTAGGTACAAAATCACATGGGTGTCTCGTATTGTCCTCGGTATTTTCTGACTGACTGACAGCAACCACTCAAAAATTGACCATCTTATTTCTACCTAACATTGTGAAAATGTTTCAATTGACGACATGTATATTGGATAAGATTTTAAACCATTCATAATCAGGGCTCCAGATAAGGAATTAGTAGTTGAGTATTGTCACTCCATCATTTCTGCAGCAATTGGATATTTCAAAATTTTAATTGTGTAAAATAGAATCACACTATTGTTTACACATCAGCAGACAGCACTTATTGAATAGTTTGCTTCTAAATGAAAACACATCTTGGTATTTCCAAATACCAAGATGTGTTTTCATGGAAAAGTAAGAAAATATGCTATATTTGTAGTCTGTTTATTGTTTTCTGTAATTGATCCTTGCCCTTGTTGGCTGTGGTGAGCTTCTGTCTGAGATAACTCTAAACTCAGGGCTCCAGATAAGGTGCGTATTGGTGTATTGTACGCACTTATTTTAGCACAATACGCCTTAATTATCAACAGTTGGAGTACAAAATACTCACAGCAATGTGAAAATACGCATTGATTTTCAAATTGAGTAGTGAAAGTTTGCTTTTTGCAGCCTAAATAAGTGAATTTTTCAATTTGTTTTATTTTTTTATCATTTGTTCCCTATTTAATTTTAAAGGAAGAAAATCAAATCAATAATACATTTGTAAAAGTAAAATACACATTGAATTTGAAATCTGGGCGTATAACAGTAAAAACTCTTTAGATACAAAACTTATCTGGAGCACTGTGAACTTCCAGACTTAGGGATCCTATTTAAATTCCCATTACCTTGGATGAGTTATTGAATCATGCATATTACATAATTAGATAACAGGTGGTGCAGTTATTTCCCCTTGTCTCTTCTGGAAGGCTGTAGTTGTGACCGCGATAAAATAATATTCTGATTTCAGCGAAACAGTCGTTGTAAGGTTTGATCATGTCCAGCCGTGTGCAAACATTTGCTGTGGCCCTCGGGAACTGTTTGAACCCCAAGGCCGCAGGCCGCGGGTTCAAACAGTTCCCGAGGGCCACAGCAAACATTTGCACACGGCTGGACATGATCAAACGTTATTGTTACATTTCCAACAAAAAACTGATGTAATTTGAGCATTATATTCAGTATTTTCAGTACTTTTATAAATCGTCCCATTGTATGCATATTCCGGGGCCGCGTCATGAACGTCATGAAGTAGTGACGTCGTGAAGGCACTTCCGCGTAGTGACGTCATGAAGGCACTTCCATTACGCGCGGCCCTGGAATGAGCATTGCCTAAAGCCATGTGCAAACAGCACGCGCTATATGTTTGCACGTACATACATGTATGTGCAAACAACGGAAAACATGTAACAATACTTGTTTACATTGAAACTATATGTTGCATCTTTGAGCAGCCATCGGTTTTACCTTTATGTTCTTTTGCCAAATTACCATCTTCTAATTTATGAAATAATCTGGAAACTTACATGGAAGTGTGCAATTCAGTTACTTTGTGTTGGAAGCTTTTATTGACTGAATTCAATTAACCAATCATTTAACCTATCAATCAGTAGGTCATTCAATAAATCAATCAATCAGTCAGTCGGTCACTCATTCAATCAGCCAACCAATCGAGCAATCAGTTGATCATTCAGCCAATAAATCAGTTGGCCAGTTGGTCATTTATTCAGTCAAACAATCAATCAATCAACCAAGCAACTATTCAATCATTAATAAGTCTCCCATTCAATCAATCAGCCAGTCAATCAATAAATATGTCGCCCATTCAATCAACCAATCAATCGATAAATGTATCCACCATTCAATATATAAACCAATCGATCAATACATATATCCACTATTCAATCAATCAACCAATCAATCAATACATGTGTCCACCATTCAATCAATCAATCAATAAATATGTCGCCATTCATTATGTCCACCATTCAATCATCAACCAAACAATTAATAAATCTGTCCAATATTCAGTATGTCAAACAATAAATAAATATGTCAAGCATTTCAATCAATCAACCAAGCAATCAATTAACCAACCGCCCAACCAATCAACAAACCAATCAATGTTCCTGTGATCCCTGACAGCTGTTGGCGCGAGAGATCCGCCAGGAGAGAAACCAGATCCTGCAGTGTGTCTATTACATCGTCAACAATCGATTCTTTGGCGTCGGGACGGGCGACAAAAGCGGGGACGTCGGCGAACCAGAGGTGGCGGGCACGGCAGCGGGGGTGGTGGGCGCGACGGCAGGAGCAGATTCTGTTGTTGTTTCCACAGATTGCATAATGCAATCTGTGAAAACAACAGCATAACCTGCTGAGAAGACAGCAGAAATTGTTGACAAGGCAACAGAAATTGTTGTCAAGGCAACAGAAACTGCGGAAAAGACAACCAAAACTGTTAACAAGACGAAAGAAATTGTTGACAAGGCAGCAGAAGCTGCTGTCAGAAGACAACAGACAGAAAATGTTGACAAGAAAACAGCATCTGCTGTCGGAGAAAAAACAGCATCTGCTGAGAGAGAAAACAGCATCTGCTGTCAGAGAAGAAAACAGCATCTGCTGTCAGAGAGAAAACAGCATCTGCTGTCAGAGAAAAAACACCATCTGCTGAGAGAGAAAACAGCATCTGCTGTCAGAGAGAAAACAGCATCTGCTGAGATGACAACAGAAACTTTTGACACGACAACCGAATCAGGTTAAGACAACATAAACTGCTGACAATGCAATACGTGTATGTGGAAATGTCGGCGAACTCTGTAGAAACGAACAGGACATTTGTAGTAACATAGTAACCCATTTTCTGCTTCATCTGGTAATGGCGTTGGGACTGTGTTAAAAGTCAGATGTCTGTTATTGATGTTTAAGCACTGTGATTTTACCTATTGTGTTAAATAATTGAACTGTTTATAGGCTACATTACAGAAATGTAATTTCCTTTCGGCTGGTGTGATTTCAGATTTGTTGTGCATGAAATGTGGCTGTAGCGGGAGAAATTAGGTTTACATTAAATGCGATCAGTGTAGACCCTGATCAGCCTGTGCATCCACGCAGTCTGATCAGGGTCTGCACTGTTCGCCATTCAGTCAGTGAAACACGGCATGTTTTTAACAAGGAGTATAGACCCTTATCAGGCAACAGGTGTGCGCTAGCAGATCAGTCGTCGATTTCATCAACATTGCAAAGTATACTTATATAGCAAAGTATACTTTGAGGGAGTAATCATTTATTTTTCCCAAAATGCATTATTTCATATAGAACTAAGCACTGCATATATTTGATGATTAAAAGTATGCAGAATTATTATACTGAATTTATTACATTATCACAGCCAATATGGCTGTGATAATGTAATAAATTCAGTATAATAAAAATTAATAAATTTTATCCTAAAATTGAAAATTTCTCTCTCAAAGTATACTTTTCTAGATATTAAAGTATACTTTGCAATGTTGGTGAAATGGGCTACTGGTCAGGAGCTGACTGGCCACAAATGACAATAGCCTAATTTCTCCATAGCCACAACTGTTGAGAAAGTACAAATGATGTATAATTTAACCACACACTGTGTTCATTATTTTATCAGGTATCCAACTTAGCATTGACCGAATACATACTGATACCTGAATATGGCTGGTTATTACTGTTGTCCATGTGGAGGGAAGATTGAAGCAGTGCCTCTGGAATTACCTCCCTTATCGTAATGTTGCTGATATTGATTTCCAAAATCCATTTGGGATGGGTTTATAGACTAGTGGCTGTGAATTGGACTTTATTATCCCCTTGCCGATATAGCGTTGGTCCGTGTACGTACATACATGCGTGTGTGTGTTAGTAACACCTTTCATTTTTGTAATAACTTATGAACCGATTGACTGATTTTGATAATATTTGGCTACAATGTATGTATGGATGGTGCTTTGCTTTGCATATGACCTAAGTACGACCGCCCAAGGCCAAGGTCACTGAGGACTTATGTTCACCTTGTTTGTAAGGTCAAAATATTTTCTTTTCGCTGGCAGTGAGAGGATACGCTTAGTGATAACGATGCCCTTATTACCAGAAGTTGAGGTCTCAATCCATGCCATAGGCGTGCGAAAATATTCATACTATTCCATTCCACTGGTATTCCAGGTGAGACTTGAAACCGAGGCATTTTGTACCTAAGAACATGTGTGATTTTTCATAAAATATATGACGACGAAAGATGACAAAATTTTCATAGCAAATGCGGAATAGTATTCCGCATTTGCTATGAAAATTTTGTCATCTTTCGACTTCATTTACGGAAAATATCGTACAGTTTGTAAATACATGTATTTTACGTGAGATATCGCACATGTTCTTACGTACATAATCACATGGCGTGTCTCGTATGACCTTAACTGTTGCTGAGACGTTAAATCCTTCATATGTCACCTTCCATTTGCTTGTCAACTGACCCACGTGCATATTGACTGGCTGTTGAACACCACACCAATCATTCTAATAGTGTTAATTTCTACATCATTTATTGGATTTACATTTATTGAGCATAGGCTGCATATGCAGCCTATGCTCAATAAATGTAAATCCATCAAATGGCACACTCCTGTAGCCTGATAACGATCAAAATTGCTTTGATGGTATGGCGAACAGTGCAGATCCTGATCAGACTGCAGATGCACAGGCTGATCTGGATCTACACTGATCCCAAAATCCGTAAGCCCCATTTCTCCAGTCACAGCCACGTATTACAAATGTACCATGAATAAAGTTATTAAACATATCCACACATTCTATAGATGATTTCCTTTTTGAATGCCCGGATTTGTAAAAGTGGGATGTGTTGTGTTATACTGCTCTCTGTCCATTTCTCTGTCAGCGTCCCACCCAGGTTCAGTTTTAGCTGACCTTCTATCTCATTACTGTTACATGTTTGAGTGGTGGCGTAGGTGGTAGGTGGGAGCATGCGATGGGTAATTTAACAATCGGGGTTCATCCTTACCTGAATCCCGACCGAAGACCTAGATGCTGATAGGCGGTTGAACACCAATCAATCAATCTATCTTCATTACTGTTTGGGTTGCGAATTAGGGGTTAGAACACCTGACCAATCCTGAGGCTGTGGGTTCTAACCTCGCCTTAGGCATCGTACTATTTCAATATTTCCATCTCATTCGTCCTTCGGATGGGAGGTCCCGTCCCGAAAAGAGATTAGCTGTTGCTGGGACGTTAAACCCATTCACTTTACTTCAACACTGTTAGATCTACAGCAACATATTGTACGCTATGCTCAGATAGTGATGTGTTCAGTCTCCATAATGCATGATTATTTTTCTTCATATTTCCATCACACTGGTCTCTCGGTTCCACCTTTATGTGACATTGACTTGCTGGGACGTTAAACTCATTCAGGGATGGCTTGTTAGTCTAGGGTTGGACTACAATCCCGAAGGTTGTGAGTTCAGGCTCTGCCCTAGGCAAGGAAAATACTTTTATAGTATTTCCATGAAACGGGATTGTTTCACTCTTACGACTAAAATCTTCGTATGACTAAAATCTTCGCAAGTGCAAATTTAGGATCGTCTGGAAATTTCAATTGATCGATTTACATTTATTGAACATAGGCTGCATAAGCCTATGCTCAATAAATGTAAATCCAATAATTGTTTACAAGACATCATAATTTTGCACTTTTTCAGTCGTACAAAGTTTAGTGAAACGGCCCCCTGATCTGTTGAATGAGACTTGAAACTGAGGCCCCATCTATACATGACCTTAGCTGTTGATGGCACATTAAACTCGCTTAAACCCATTCAATTTTTCAAATGACATTAGACATTAGACACCTGGGCCCGGTTGCTGAAAACCTATGTTAGCTTAACAGACTGTTAAGCTAACAGAAGCTTTGAGCAACCGGGCCCAGACTTCCAAATCCGGAGGTTGTGGGTTCAAACCTCGCCTGGGGCATCAAAAATACTTTCATAGTATTATCTTTGAATACTTTCGTTCACTGGGTGAAAGGGACAGACTAAAAATTATCTTCATATAATTGGTAGGGAATAATGAGAAAGACGTATGTTAACAAACATGTAATATAACTTTATTGATAGTCTACGACATAGTCATATATGTATATGTATGAGCCATCGGACAAAACAACTCCCGTACAGTACCACCCTGTCTCGACTGCAATCCCCACGACCGTACATGTAGAACAGACCTCAGGCGGTCGGCTATGTGATAGGATGGTATAATTACATGTGAATGAACTACCCCACCCACATTCCACCATTAGACGGGTTCGTCTGGGGCCCATTTCACTAAACTTCGTAAGACTAAAATGTTCGTAAGTGCAAATTTAGGATCGTCTGTAACATTAAATTGATGGATTTACATTTATTGATATGTAAATCCAATACTTGTTTACAAGAAAACTTTGTTAATGTGACATTTACAGACTATCATAATTTTGCACTTAAGAACATTTTAGTCATACAAAGTTTAGTGAAACGGGCCCCAGGTGTGGCTATACTACAGTGGAACCTCTAAACCGGACACCAAGACGACCTCTGTGATCTTATTTTTGATGGGTTTCCTGATCGTTTATCTCCGATGTTAATGTATGTTCATGATTGAAAAGCATGCCAATACATTTCAGAATGTTCATGTGCTTGATTTACAGTGGAAGCTCTCTAAACGGACACCCTGGGGATCTCCCAGGGTGTCCAGTTTAGAGAGCTTTCACTGTACATGTGTGGGTGACAGGTGGGCGCGTGCGATGGGTAATTTAACGATCGGGTTCATCTTTACCGGAATTCAGACTGGAGACCTTAGCCTATTTCATCAACATTGCAAAGTATACTTTAGTAGCAAAGTATACTTTGAGGGAGAAATTTTCATATATTTTTTTTAATTTATTAATTTTTATTATACTGAATTTATTACATTATCACAGCCATTTAATGGCTGTGATAATGTAATAAATTCAGTATAATAATTCTGCATACTTTTAATCATGAAATATATGCATTTATTAGTTCTATATGAAATAATGCATTTCAGGAAAAATAAATGATTACTCCCTCAAAGTATACTTTGCTAGTAAAGTATACTTTGCAATGTTGGTGAAATAGGCTACTGGTTTGGTCCTCACATACGTCTTTGGCATTTTGTATGTGACAGTTGGATCTGGTTATACCCCTTATATGAGTATTACGATTATTCGTATTGTTATTTTAGTGGAAGGGGACTTTGGTGTGGTATGGACATGACATCAGGTCAGGTTCTAATTTCAGGACTGAACATATTTTTTCTGAATGTTAATATTCCGTTCTGATTTTGGGATCCCCCCCCCCCAATTCAGCAGGTTAAAACATGACCTTAGCTGTTGATAGGCCGTTAAACACAAATAAACAAACAATGGGCCTTAAAGGGGTGAGTTCTGTCGCCTATGGTATAAATTGTTTTTAGACAAAATGGTCATATTTCTTATGTTAATATGACGTATAGCTACTTATTTCTGTTTTTGTTCTATACGTGTATAAAACAGTATATTATGAACAACAGCAAATATGCAGTCGTAATTTTGTTGTACATATACAAGATCTTTTTCATTTTTGTTTTATTTATTAAAAAACCTGTTTTGGCAGCACACGGAAATCGTCATCTGAACCTTTTTCCTGCTGATGATACGCCATTTTATGTTTGCGGAAAATCCTAAATGTTTTTGTTCTATGCGCTCAGAAGTATATGTCGTGACCACCATTTGAACCGTCTCGTTGAGACGGTTCAAATGAGTGGTCACAACATATACTTTCATTGAGAAATGAGAAAACTAAAAATAAATTATTTAATAAATTTCATACCCGTAAAGGTTTATTCCGAAAGGAATGGGTTAACCATGTTTTGGCAGCACATGAGAACTCTGCATGTTGATGTAATACATACTATGTGGAGGTTTTACTCCGCAAATATGTCATTTGCAATTGTAAATCCTTTATAAAGAGGTGACATTTTTATTTTTTTTTGTTATGCCCCACCACGATAGTGGAGGGGGCATTTAGTGTTTCCCTTGTCAATCCGTCCGTCCGTCCGGCCGTCACCAACCTTGTAAGTCGTAAAACTTTTAAACCGTACGAGCTACCGACATGAAACTCGGTATGTAGCTTCCTTATGACGAGTAGATGTTTATTTCGAAGAATTATCTCTTTTTTTTACTTAAAATTTGGCAATTTTGCCTTGTAAATCGTAAAACTTTTAAACCGTAATATCTACGGTCCTGGAACTTGGTATGTAGCTTCCTTATAATGAGTAGATGTGCAAAGTTTATTTCGATTTTTGACTCGACCGCCGGATCATGGATTATCTCCCCTTTTGAACTTTGCCTCGTTTATTATCAAAGCGATATGTGGGGCACCCGTGTTCTATGAACACATTTTCTAGTTTTAAAAAAACAGTTAGTAGGGCAATACAGACATACATTCAGAGCTCCAGTTAAGGTGTGTAATTTGGAGGTAAATTTCTTATTTCTCCATCAAAAATGGCAAGTTGGGAGTGCTTTAGAATCGTCTCAATGAGACGATTCTAAAGGACTCCCAACTTGACATTTTTGATGAAGAAATAACAAAATTTCACACCAAGTTGGTCAAATTACGCACCTTAACTGGAGCTTGGACTTTGTACAATTAAAATGAACAGATATGCCTGTCATGCACGTTTACTGTTTGGTTACTTTGACCATGAGTTGAGTCTTATGTTCACTCATGTTCCTCCGAGGTCATTGCTATGACTAAATCGTGGGCTGGGTATTATCTGTACGTAGCGATAAAGATCGGGCATAATTCATTATTTTCTGCTCTTTCATATAATACTTATGTCATGTAAATGGCTGACAAACACGCTAGTATCATAAAACTTAAATAAAAAAGAATTATCTTCTGAGTGTCTGTCTGTATATATTGGCCACCGTCTGTATTGTACGATGTAGCAATATTTCCCATCAACCACAATGGAAATGGCCTATAGCACACGCTGAATGCACTCTCCAGTTAAATTGTGTCGTCTGCTGGAAATGTTTTATTTTCAATATTTCTCGATAAAAACATGTTTTGGCAGCGCATGAGAATCGTCTCCGCTGGAGACGATTCTCATGTGCTGTCAAAACACTTTTTTTGTTAAGAATTGAGGCAAAAATGTTCGTCTCCCGCGTAGTAAGTGTTAATAACTTGCAAATCTGCCTATTAGCAGATCAGGATATTCTAATTTCAGAAATGAATAAATATTTGTTCGTAAATATTCAATTCTGATTTTAGGACTCCCCCCCCCCACCACCACCATTCGTACAGGTGAAATATGGGACTCGACCCCATTAACCCGTCCTAAAATGGCCTTAGCTGTTAAATGGCCGTTAAACACTGTAAATGGTGGCAGGTGGGAGTATGCAATTTGTAATTTAACGATCGGGGTTCATCCTTACCGGAATTCCGACTGGAGACCTGGTTTGACCCTCACATACGTCTTTGGCATGTTGTATGTGACAGTTGAATCTGGTTATACCCCTTATGTGAGTATTACGATTATTCATAATCCTAATTTAGGGGAAGGGGCGAAGTGACTTGGTGTGGTATGAACCTGGCACCAGGTCCGGTTATTCCAATTTCAGGCCTGAATATTGGGATTTCCCCCAAATTCAGCAGGTTAAAACGGGATCAAACCCGTTTGCCCTGCCTTACATGACCTTAGCTGTTGATAGGCCGTTAAACACCAATAAACAAATTAAATAAATATACCTCTGCAAAAGCCTGTTTTATGCAATAATCATAGTAAGATAAAAAATTAAAGAAAATGATCTCGTAAAATGTTGTGCAGAGTTGTATTTGAAAATAAACATATCTTGATTGGATGGATTGATGCAGCAGGTTACATGCAGGATTGAACCCGTTGGCCCGGCTTTAAATGACGTTAGCTGTTGATAGGCCATTAAACACCAATAAATCAATCAAATGATTGGATGGATTGCAATATCATGACATACACATACCACTTCCACAAGCGACTGGTGTGGTATGGACCTGGCACCAAGTCGGATTATTCTAATTTCAGGGCTGAATATATAGAGAATAGTAGGTTAGTGCCGTGAATGGGAAAAAATATCTGGCAAGGCTCAGGAAACGGGATGGGCGAGGCTCTGCCGAGCACATCCCGTTTCCGAGCCGCGCCAGATATTTTTCCCATTCACGGCACTAACCTACTATTCTATTTATCCCGTTAACACCTACAAATGGCTTTAAAATGCAAAAACAGTAACCCCAGTCACCGCATATATTCATACGCGGTGATTAGGTCGTATTGACAGGATATCAAAAAAAAATCACGGCACCGTGTTTCACGGCACATACGCACTGTGTTGACGGGATAAATATTTTTTCTGGATGTAAATATTCCGTACTGATTTTGGGATTTTCCCCCCAATGCAGCAGGTTAAAACGGAATCGAACCCGTTGACCCAGCCTTAAATTACCTTAGCTGTTGATAGACAGTTAAACACCAATCAACACAAACATACCACTTCCAGTGTGGTTTACAAATTGGTCATCTACCGTATTTTTTTATTGTCCTTATACATGCTGCCAAAGCATTGGCTGAAATATAGAAAATGTGATAAAAAGATATCCACATCTGTTCCCAGTTACCATGGTAACCGTTATCGATAGCTAACGTATCTTGGTGTAACCTAGCTTTGCAGTCGAAACAGGGGGGATAACCGTGCACGTTACACAGTGGATATTATGATTGACAGGTATGGTGTAATGTCGACTACTACATGAGAAATGGGACGTTATGGCATTCATTTTTGTAACCAGGGGGCCGTTTCACTAAACTTCTTACCACTAAAATGTTCGTAAGTGCAAAATTATGATAGTCTATAAATTGCACATCAACAATGTTTTCTTGTAAACAATTATTGTATTTACATTTAATGAGCATAGGCTGCATATGCAGCCTATGCTCAATAAATGTAAATCCATCAATTGAAATTTCTATGCGATCCTAAATGTTAGCTTACGAACATTTTAGTCGTAAGAAGTTTAGTGAAACGGGCCCCTGTTCTGTGAGAAAACGTGGTTGATTCATTTGAGAACATGTTTTAACAGCACATGAGAATTTGCTCAGGAGACAATAGTTTTTGGTTAAAGTTTTAGAGGGAAAAGTTTTAGAGCAAATGCAGAATTTAATTCTACATTTGCTCTAAACCGTTTGCCTACTTTTCTGTGATTTTCACGACAATTATGAAAAATTAATGGAAATTCCCAAATCATGTTTGACAAATGTGATAGCATCTCATCATGTTCCAGTAATAGTAACACAGTCTGGAATTGCATTGTAGAAAAACGTAGTCGCTTAAATTTAGATGGTATGGTCACAGTAGATTTACCTCAAATAACTTTCTAACACCACAGCTGCGGCACATCATTATATTGTCCGTGTTCATTTTATCCTTCTGCTTGTCCCATATTTCTTTTTGTATGTCGTTTTGTCGAAGAATAGCTTTTTGTAAGTTTATGCAAAAATGCAGAAAGAAATTACTGTTTATTATTCTCAAATAGGTTTTTCATCAATATTCACATCAATATCGTCTACTGTGACTATGACATCAAATGTTGAACGACAAGGTCCGACAAATCGATCTGAACCACAATATCATTCATCCAGTCGGAACCTAACACGACCCCAGTAGCCTATTTCACCAACATTGCAAAGTATACTTTGAGGGAGTAATCATTTATTTTCCCCAAAATGCATTATTTCATATAGAACTAACCACTGCATATATTTGATGATTAAAAGTATGCAGAATTATTATACTGAATTTATTACATTATCACAGCCAAATTGGCTGTGATAATGTAATAAATTCAGTATAATAAAAATTAATAAATTTATCCTTAAATTGAAAATTTCTCCCTCAAAGTATACTTTGCTAGAAAAGCATACTTTGCAATGTTGGTGAAATGGGCTACAGTTTGAACATATTTATATCGCCAATTCCCTGTTTGCTCCGATATTAGACTGAAATGTTTTTGCGATGCTTTCCATAAATGTGGCTGTGACTGATACAATGTACCAGTCAAATGTTTAAAGCAGTATGATTGACTAATACAATGTACCAGTCAACTGTTTTCAAAGGTTTCGAGCATTCACATTTCGAGCCTTTTCATTGGTTTATAGCAACCAAAGTTCAAAATGTTTCAACTATTTTGATTGGTTAATAACAATCAAATGTTTGAAGCATTTTGATTTGTTAACACAAGTCACATGCTAGAGGCAGTATGTGATTCCATTAATGCCTTTGATAAATGTAGATGTGACTGAAGAAATTGGGCTTATTTGATTTGTGACCAGTGTAGCTCCTGATCAAATATCTACAATCCTGTAGCCTGATAATGATATACATGTATATTGCTTGGTAAAAGTATGACGGGGTGTTTCATTGATGGAATGGCGAACAGTGCAGATCCTGATCAGACTGTGCCGATGCACAGTCTGATCTGGATCTACACTGGTCGCGAAAAAACATAAGCCCCATTTCTCCAGTCACAGCCATAAAATACTTGTTAAGCTAATGCGCTAACTCAGGCATACTTGCAACTTAATACAGTTTGATTATTGGATCATTTTGATAATAATTGTAACAAACTCTATTTCTACTTACTACCAATAATCACATGAGGAAACAAACAATTTAACATCGGCCGAAACCAAAATAATACATGTACATTCTTGTCCCGGCCTAAAATGACAGTAGCTGTGGATCTAGGCTGTTCAGCACAATTAAATAAATAAATTTAACATCAGCAGAAACGGAAATAATACATTCTCTACGTATTTGGCATTTTGTATGCAACAGTTGAATACAGTGAGTATTACGATTATTCGTAATTCTATTTTAAGGGAAGGGGCCAAGTGACTTTGATGTGGTATGGACCTGGCACCAGGTCAGGTTATTCTAATTTCAGGGCAGAGTATATTTTTTCTCGATGTAAATATTCTGATTTTGGTATTTTCCCCCAATGCAGCAGGATAAAACGGGATTGAACCAGTTTGCCTGGCCTTATATGCATGACCTTAGTTAAACACCAATAAACAAACAAACTAATTATATTTATGTTAGGGAGTGGGCTAAATGATTCTGGTGTGATATATACATGTATATATATTTCATGTACATATTCAGTTCTGATTTTTGGATATTCCCTTCATCCGTACAGTTAAAATATGTGATTCAGCCCTAATTAATCGGCCTAAAATGACCTTAGCTGTTGACAGTCCGTTACACCATTACATAAACACATCTGGTTTTACCCATTAGTCTTAATGCAGCAGTCCGTAACTTTGAACGTCCATCCAGAATGGGCATTTCCTTGTCCGAATGGCGACCAGTGAAGATCCAGACAAGACTGCGCGGATGCACAGTCTCGTCTGGGTCATCACTGGTCGCACAGGCGATAAACCCTGATTTGTCGGATCTCTACCGAATTGTTGTAAATACGACACGGTCCATTTTATAAAATCAGCTTGCACCAATAAGTGACACACTGTCACGGTTCAGAGCGAGCGAATGTATCTATACGTGCCTCTTATGACAGGTGTCTGACCTGTCGATAGACTAATGTCCGTATATTGAAACTTGTGTCAATAGTTCAGTTGGGACATTTGTAAATTAACTTTAAGTCAACTTACGCGACACAGCTGTCTGTCGTTACAAACCTTCCCAGTCAGACAAATATGGATGAAATGTTGAACCGTTGGGTATTTTGTTTCTCCTAGTACTTGACAAGTTTCGGGGATGGATCGTGGCTGAGAGGTTAGAGCACTGGGCTTCTATATGAGGTTGTCGGTTCAAACTTCGCATTGGGCATCAAAAATACTGGTCTTTCGGATGAGACTTGAAACCGAAGTGCAGTCCCTAAATTAAATTACCTGTTGCTGGGACGTTTCAATTTCACTTTGATCAATTTAGCTGGATGAGAGGGTGTATTTACTGACTCTTTGGAACAAAATAATAAAATAATAATTGTCTGAAACAGTTTCCAACATTCCATAATACGTTGTTGCTCCACCTGTTTAAGGCATTAACTACAAGAAGTCGTTAGCGACCGCAGTATTTAGTTCCTTAAACATCCAATATATGAATGAAAAGTCATGCAGAGCATGATGTTATTAGCCGATCAAATCAGGGTAAAGTGCATCGAACATATGTAAGTGTCTCTGGTAACATTGTCAATGGTAAACTATTTTCGACCACAGTTCTGTACCCAGCGTTGACATTTTTCTCGATTTTGTGCAGGTTTTGGAAACCCGTTCCCAAATTCATCCAATAGCAGCAATGCCATAGCAGCAATGTTTTGTTGTCACCATTATGTTGCGAAATATTCCAGCGTAACACCTGTACTGTATGCTCTATTTATCTACAAATTACACTCCGCAATACACAAAGTTGTAGTCACTGTGTGTGTGTGTTTGTCCGAATTCTGTGGCAGCACGCGAGTGGGCGGAGCTACCAGGGCTATATATATCTAGCGGTTACAGTGTCATCTAAAAATAGACGCAAGCTCCTGCGTATTCAGGCACATGCCCAGATTGGCCTAATGTGCCCCATCCGTGATTTTTTTGCGCGATGTCGGGCGCAAGACAATCAATAATTTGCGGCATTGACAATAATTAAGGGGGATTGCCGCAATCGCGCGTGCTGGATGCATCCCTGCCATCCCTGCATGATACGTAAACAAATCAAAATTGGCTATGAAGGGCAATTCTTCGTTTTGATTGGTGGACAATTTTGTGAATATATTAACTAGCGTCAAATGACGCGCATACGCGATCCAATGGGATAAACCCGAGATGCTGGGATAAACCCGAAAATGCTGGGGTTACTAGTAAGGAGATTTTGAGCAGAGGTCGATTATAATAAATTAGCCGAATAAACACATTTTACGCGATTATACGTGGCTGAAACTTGTTCTGTTTAATAAATAAAAGCTTTAAATTAGCCCAATAATCGGCGTATGTTGGCGTATATGGCCATTAGAGCCAACTATGGACTTCAACAACAATAACTTCCGGGTTAAATCTCTTCAGGCGTTCAGCTCATTAAGTATTCAAAATTGTGTTATTTGGCTATAAGTAAAGTGTTAAACGGAGATAATTGCCAAAAATGCAAACTTTATCGGTTGATGCAATTTGGAAGTGATACAGAAAAATTCGCGTTCGTAGATTACCGAATAGCGGAGAAAAGGGTTGCTACAAACTTTTTCAGAATTCGATGGACAACCAACATATTAGCCGATCTATAAATAGATCGGCTAATAATAATAACCTATTTATAGTTTAGCAAAGTTTACAATGAAGTCTCTCATCCGAGTATTGATTTTCCATTTCCTGTTGAACAATTAATGATTAAATCTGGTAACATGTAACTTAACCCTTAGTCTGCTGATGCTTTATATTTTGGCTTCTTTCTCAATAAAGACATGGTTTGACAGCACTTTAGAATCATTTCCACTGGAAATGATTCTAAAATGCTGTCAAACCATGTTTTTTATGAGAAAAATCGAAAATAAAAAATAAACAGCAGACAACATTTAATTCGGCAGTAAGGGTTAATGGGATTACATTTTGTAATATGTGAAATACATGTAATTGGAGCTACATACGGGCCAGTGTTTGGCTTAGAAAGTACAGGAACTATAAATGCAGATAAATTTACCGAATTCTCAACATCAGTTTGCTGTTTACTAGTAATCGGATTTGCGCTGAAATTAATTTCTTTGAAATTAATTAATTACTCCTTTAACGTATTTAATTGCTTACAAGAGATTCTAGCAGCATAATAACACAGGGTGTTACAAATCATAATACACTAACGTAATCAATATGAGACCTGCCATGTGATTTTGTACCTTCGGACATAATTTCATGAAATTTGTTTACAAAATTTACAATATTTTCCGTAAATGGTGTCAAAAGTTAACAAAATTTTCAGAGCACATGTTGAAATCTGATAATTTTGTTCTGTTAACTTTTGATTTTATTTATGAAAAATATTGTAAATTTTGTAAACGTATTTAATTACGCATATGTCCGAAGGTACAAAATCACACGCCGTGTTTCATGTGTGAACCAAAAACACGCTAAGTAAGCTAAACCAGCTTCAGTGTATGATTCTTTGGTTATGCTATAAACATGATCTAACATTTATGTTGATTTAATAGGATAGTTTTTAAACATGTTGACTAATTTCATAAGAAACGAGGCATAGCCTCGTTTCTTATGAAATTAGTAAACTTGTTTAACCCTTTCTCCCCTAAATAACTAGCATAGACTGGTTGCTGATAACATTTGGACTAATTCATTAATCAGATGAGGTATGATATTTTTAAAAATCTGACAAATACTGTACAGTGTAGATCTTGAGGAGAAGGCTCGCGATGAGCCGGCTCATCTTGATCTGCAGTGTTTGTAAATATTGGTGTTATGGTCTATGTACGGTTGACACGCAGGTGACTGAAAGTCACATGTCAGAATTGTATCTCGTATAAGTATATTCATTTATGTGTAAGATATTGTTCGCATATTTGATATTTAAGGAATTAAATGTGAGGGAGCGCTAGCGACCGCAGCATTTAGTTCCTTAAAAGTCCAATATGTGAACAATAACATATTTATAGTTCAGCCATATTTTACTATGCAGCTCCCATCCGAGTATTGATTTTCCATTTCCTGTCGAACAATTAATGATTAATTCTGGTAACATGTAACTTATTGGGGTTAGATCTTGCAATATGTGAAATAAGTGTAGCTCGATATTGGCCAGCGATTGGCTTAGAAAGTAGTGCGAACTATAAATTAGAATGTAGGTCATCCGATAATTATTTTTTCTGGCAGCTGTGGATTGAAACGGATAATAAATACATGTATGCTGAAGTATCACCCATTTGTGGCTGTGACTGAAGAAATGGGGCTTATGGGTTTTGCAACCAGTGTAGATCCAGATCAGACTGTGCATCCGCACAGTCTGATCAGGATCTGCACTGTTTGCCATTCCATTATTGAAACACCCGTCATGCTTCTAACAAGTACTATATATTAGTATCGTACTACACTGGTGTGCTATTTGATCAGGTGCTACACTAGTCATACCATTAAGCCCCAGGGGGCCGTTTCACTAAACTTCTTACGACTAAAATGTTCGTAAGCGCAAATTTAGAATCGTCTGCAAATTTGAATTGATGGATTTACATTTATTGAGCATAGGCTGCATATGCAGCCTATGCTCAATAAATGTAAATCCAACAATTATTTACAAGAAAACAGTGTTAATGTGAAATTTGCAGACTATCATAATTTTGCACTTACGAAGTAGGAAGTTTAGTGAAACGGGCCCCTGTTCTCCAGTCAGAGCCACTTTTAAGATCTTCTAATTTATTATGCAATTTATGGACATTTTGAATATATGCGTAACTTGCCGCAAAATTTGACCGAGCATGGTACAGAGTGAATAAAAGACGTAATTCCCTATCCAGACATGTGAGCGAGCGAGTGATTGATTGATTGATTGTGATTGATTGATGGTACATGTATACCTTATATTGCAGTTCAATACTGGTTTATGTCTTGCATTTCTGCAAGATGTAATGGTTGGCATGTCATGATAAAGGGAGCCTTACTGAGGTCTTAAACAATTTAGCGGAGGATCTGCTACCACCCACTTTTTAGAACATGGTTTTATTACCTGAAATGTAGTTTTGCAGCACAATAACACTGTGCATATAAGTATTGACAATGATAGTACACATGTGTAATACATTTTTAAATGAGAACACATTTATATGATCATTGCAGCTTCATTGCATGGTTCCGTGCTTATGCAATAAATGGAACATTTGTGTTGATTTAATATGATATTTATGTTTGAACTTGTTGACTGATTCCATAGAGACAGCCAAGTTTCTTATGAATCTAATACATATCATATTATATCATCTCTCTTGTAAAACCCTCAATATCAGCTCCCAGCTAGAGTTTGCATTTTAGAGCAAGCATTTTTGAGCAACACTTGTAAAACTCGCTGACCATGTTCTTCAATACATGTACAAAATACATGTACATTGAATTGTGTTGGAATACAACCAGTCTGATTTGTTGAAACTGAGCAGAGCTCGAGCTTTAGCTAGTATAATTGTTTTGATTTTTAGTTCAAAGTTTGAGAAGGTTGCACATATGCACAGACAGTTGCATAATCCCCAAACAGCTGGTGATATATAGAGAATAGTAGGTTAGTGCCGTGAATGGGAAAAAATATCCGGCAAGGCTCAGGAATTTCTTTATTTCTCATCAGAAGTATATGTTGGGACAACTCATTTGAACCGTCTCGCCGAGACGGTTCAAATGAGTGTCACAACAAATATACTTTGGTTCAGAAATAAGGAAAATAGATTGAGAATAGTAGGTTAGTGCCGTGAATGGGGAAAAATATCTGGCAAGGCTCAGGAAACAGGATGGGCGAGGCTCTGCCGAGCACATCCCGTTTCCGTGCCGCGCCAGATCTGTTTTTCCATTCACGGCACTAACCTACTATTCTATTTATCCCGTCAACACATACAAATGGCTTTAAAATGCAAAGAAATAATCCCAGCAACCGCACATATTCATACACAGTGAGTAGGTCGTATTGACGGGATATCAAAAATGTTTCACGGCACCGTGTTTCACGGCACATACGCACTGTGTTGACGGGATAAAAACTGTTCATGTGCGATACACATAGCCATGGTTGACAGATGTACAGTTTAGACCATGTCCTGACTGTGTGGGTGTGCTGGCTGATCAGAATGACTCCATAACCCAAATTTCCTGTCTGTAACGCTGGGTGGGTGCCCAGCGTTACAGACAGAACATTTGGGTTATACTCCACTGGTCGCCAAGGCAATAATACGCCATTTCTCATGACACACCAGACATGTGCGACCACATGACAAAACAGGCCCAAATGTGTATTTGACCTGCTCTGGTCTGTATATATAGAATACCAGGCTAGAGTCATTTGATATCAAGTTGTAATCAGGCAAGGCTAGAAAACGCGTAGGAATTTCGAGGCTTGCCGAGGAATTCCTATCGTTTCCGAGCGGAGCCTGATGAAACTTGAAATAGAGACGATATTCAGTCTATAGTGAATACCAGGCAAGTTTTGTTTGGTATCAAGTTATCATGCAAGGAAATGAGTATACATGTATATCGAAAGCTTGCCAAAGAATTCCTATCATTTCCGTGTCGAAGCTGATATCAAAATATTTTAGCCTCATATTCTATGTATACTGGTTTATTCATCTGTGTATTACCTTATACAACATATGTTAAAACATATATTTAAGCAATATAACTGGTCGCGTACACATTTCGGTAAATGTTTTGTCAATTACACACAATATGACAATGGTAGATACATATTTGAGACACGCCATGCGATTTTGTACCAAAGAACATGTGAAATATTTCAGGAAATATATTTACAGAAAAGGAGATATTTTCTGTAAATGACGTCGAAAGATTATAAAAATTTCATAGCCACTGCGGAATAGTATTCTGCATTTGCTATCAATATTTTGTCATCTTTCGACGTCATATAGTGGAAATATCGCAACTTTTCTAAATATTTTTCATGAGATATCGCACATGTTCTTAGATACAAATGGCATGGCGTGTCTCGTATATTCACAACTGCTACACAGCTCAGCATGGGTCTCGTGTAGTTATTATCATAGGTCATACAGATACGTAAATTTATCAAAGGTTGCCATGGATACACATGAACATGTCAATACACAAATGCGGGCATCCCATTGATACATGCATACCTAGGGCATAGGATCACGTAATATGTGACGTAATATGTGACGTAGTTTTGTCTTTTTACCATTAAGCTAAATGTTCATTTAAAAATGGTATGACTTTCACGAAGAATCATGTAACATTTTTCGTATGATTCACATGCTCAATAATTGTTTTTGCTTACAGATATATGTGATCATTGCCGCATTAAGTGTATTTGCTGCGCATATGCCGTTTGAATTTTATTAAATGAAAATCTACTAAAAATTACATCAAACATTACGTCACTCTTTTCTGATACGACATGATCCACACCTGATATCTTATATAATATGTCTTATATAAACCCCCACGGGGATTATCAATAGACTCGCAGTCACAAAATGGGTATATCGAGTTTGTAACCAGCGTTGTCACCGATCAGCTGTTGCAGTCATGTAGTCTGATCAGTGTCCACAGTGTTATGTTGGGGAAACATTGCCCAGGGATGTGGCTTCATCTTTCAGTCTCATTTTAGAAATATTTCGAAATTTCAAATAATGAACACAAATTTGAAAATTTCGAAATTTCAAATAATGAACACAAATTTGAAATTTCGAAATTTCAAATAATGAACACAAATCTGAAATATTTCGAAATTTCAAATAATGAACACAAATATGTTCATTATTTGAAATTTCGAAATATTTAAGATTCTGTCCGATCTTCTCAAGTTCTAAACACTTAAAAGATGGGTAGGGGATTCAGCCTCTTTTTCAGATCTTTTCTGACTGTTTAGGAAAGTCTCATGCCTGGTTGCTGTTGCCTCTAGCAAAGCATTAAGTCTGCTGGAATGTGCTTGCTGATCAGGAGCTATGCTGGTCAAAATTGAAATAAAAAACATTTGTGTCATTATTTGTGAGTAACATGTTTAGTCTGTTGAAGCCTATATATCTGGTTATGACTGGAGAAACGGGGCTTATTGCTTTTGCGACTAGCATAGACCCAGATCTGCCTGAGGGTATGCACTTTGTCATTCAATCTGTGAAGCACCAGTCATGTTTCTAACAGACAGTATATATCCTGATGAGGCTGCAGTGTGATTACAGACCAGTCGACATTGACCACACATGCCATAAGTCCCATTTCTCCAGTCACGGCCACATATGAGACAAGAAATGTGCACATTGATTTATAAAACATAATGACAGAAAGTGTCAAATAATCTGTAAATGTCGTCAAAAGGTGACGTATATATTTTCTCTGAACATTTCGTCATCATTTGTCGTCATGTACAGAAAATATCATAAATTTGGTAAATATTTTTCCTGATATATTTCGCACAGTTTCTAAGGTACAAAATCGCATGGCTTGTCTCGTATGACATTTGTAACTCAGCCTTGAATGTGTGCATGATACAGCAGTATAATAGAACGTTTCCCCGGACAGATCAGGCTCACACTAATATCCATATCGCCTAAATGTTCTGGCTATCACGCAGTGCGACTTTCTTAAAGAAAGTCGCCCTGCGTGAGAGCCAGAACATTCGGGTTGGTATCCATAGAGCATTCGGCCCACCGTTTTCCCATTTATCCGAAACAGATAAAAAATACAGTTATCACATGTGACATTTTGTTGAACGATTGCAAGAATGTGCATTTTTAAAGTTGAAAATTCGGCATAAATTTGAAAGAAAGTCAGAAGTCAATAAGCATGGCGGATGGATGGCAGGTTTTGGATATGTTAGCGATGAATCCAGCTTAAGGATTCACATCTTATCAGTGAATCCCACTGGGATTCACACCTGAGCGAGAATTAACGCGGGCGGTGGTGTAACACTTGATTGCGAGTTGAGATTGCCAATAGATGTTCAGAAACGTTGACGTCTGGGCGGGATTAACGCGGGTGGTTGTGTATGGGAGTTGAGATTGCCAATAGATGTTCAGAAACGTTGACGTCTGGGCGAGATTAACGCGGGCGGTTGTGTATGGGAGTTGAGATTGCCAATAGATGTTCAGAAACGTTGACATCTGGGCGAGATTAACGCATGCGGTTGTGTACGACGTTACTGTACATGTTTATTGATCAGAACCGGTAATACACAACCATTTCACATGCACTGTACAGACAACTACGGAGACCCGCAAGGGACGTCAATTTTTTTGTTATTAATTCGTTCCCACGAAATAACAATTCGTTCCCCGTTATATGGTGGGAAGAATAGTTAAATTGAGGGAACGAATTGTTATTTCGTGGGAACGAATTAATAAAAAACAATCATGTCCCCTGCGGGGCTCCGTAGACAACACAGCCCAGTTAATGCTGAACTGTTGATTTCATGGCTCTATAGGCGTTGCTAGACTGTGTGTGGGAAAATGTGGGCCGTCGAAAGTGATGAAAGTGACATTATCGCGTTATGGACCAGCCTAGGCCCTGATCAGAATGCGCGAAGGCGAAGGCGCATTCTGATCAGGGCCTACGCTGTTCGCCATTTGTAAATGAGATATACTGAGGCCAAAGAAAGAATTTATTTGGTGTGGGTTAAAGGTGCAGATTAATTGTACAGCTATGTATGGTCGGATTTGTTGTATGAATATATTGTTAACCCTTAGACCGCTATCTTAATTTTTCTGTCGTCTGCTGTTTAATTTCTATTTTCCATTTGTATCATCAAAAACATGATTTTACAGCACTTTAGAATAATTGACAACATGCTTTGACAGCACTTCAGAATCATTTCCAATGGAAATGATTCTAAAGTGCTGTCAAACCATGTTTTTGTTGAGAAATAAGGCAAGATATAAAAGCAACAGCAGACGACAATTGTTGTGAGTAGCGATCTAAGGGTTAATACTACTGGGCCGTTTCATGAGCATATGTGGCATATTCGTACTTAATTTGAATATGGCGAGATCTACATGTACACAGTTGACACATACAAGATGTATGATCACGTGGTACTAACAACAACAAGTACTGACATTTCCAGAATCCATCTGATTCAAAGTACGCATTCTTTTATAGTGTCCTTATTACGTAACGGATTTTGATGAAATATGGCGCATCAAACGCGTCTTGTTAAGCTGCATTTGGTGGTCTCTGTATTGTCGCCCAAACTTCTCTGGTTTTTGCGAAGAATCACAAAAACGACATACGTCTGTGCCAAATTCCCTGGACCACCAAATGCAGCTCATGAAGACGTGTTTGCTGCGCCATATTTCATCAAAATCCGTTTCATAACGATCGGGGTTCATCCTTACAGGAATTCCGACTGGAGACCAGCTGGTTTGGCCCTCACATACGTCTTTGGCATTTTGTATGTGACAGTTGAATCTGGTTATACCCCTTATGTGAGTATTACGATTGTTCGTAATCCTATTTTAGGTGAAAGGGCCAAGTGACTTTGGTGTGGCATGGACCTGGCACCAGGTCAGGTTATTCTAATTTCAGGGCTGAATATATGTTATCTCGATGTAAATATTCCGTGGAATACTGGTGGAATAGCTACACAATTATACACTTATTTACTTCCCATAAAGAACATATTGTGCCTACTGAGTGGGCATGTACCTTTAACAATACACAATCTGGATCATCAGCAGGTTTGTCTGTTGGGTGGGTCGAGTTTCCCGTAATACAATACTTATCTAGGCTGGCGTCGTCGGGTAGGGTGCATACGCATATAGCAAGAGGTATTTGTACTTTGCTAACTACTAGTATTGACTATTGTGTTTGATTTTGTTTTGAGCAGGTTTCTACAAACGTTTCTTACAATTGACATATTATGGAGTGCGGCTAAGTGGTTCTGGTGCGGTGAGGACCTGACACCAGATCAGGATATTCTAATGTCAGGGCTGCCGATTCACTCGGTAGTATTCGCATGTAATCGTTTTATCGATGACAGCTAGCCTTCTTTAGTGACTGGGTGGCGAACAGCGTAGGCCCTGATCAGACTGCGCGGATGCGCAGGCTGATCTGGGTCTACGCTGGTCGCAACCATCCCATTATAAGGCCGCATTTTCAGTCAATGCCCATCCGGGTATGGAAGGTGTTCGAGCCAATTACCACCCTTAAATATAAGTACCCATTTTAACACAACAATAATTAAAGCAACTAAATGGCTCATACGATTGATATCAAAGTAAAAGGACTATACTACCTGGGTCATACGAATTTAACCTGATATATGGCCCTGATAATGCATGTAAATGAAGTATCGGAGTAATAATAGTGTGCTACAGTCATCCATGTTTTTGTACAAGTAACCTGATATGCCAAATGGACGTGCATATACAAATACCTCTCATTAAAGTAACAAGATGTACATGCTTGTAATCCAAATAAATTATTTTCCAGGGCCCGGTTATTCAATACCTCCGTTAGCTTAACTGACTGTTAAATCGCTACATGTAATGTACCAATGTTAAGCATTTAACAGTCCGTTAAGCTACATGTAACGGATGTTTTGATACAGTAAGACAGCTGTATGTTCCAGGTAGCCAAGTAACAGTATATTCCGTTACACAACCGCCTGCGTTAATATTTCCCCGATTATTAACGTTTCATTGGCAATGACAACCCGCAATCAAGCAATTTGATTGTCTGAGCCTGAGCTGTAGCACAGCTCAGGCTTAGACAATCAATGAAGACATTGACACGTACTGACAAGATTAACCCAGGCGGTGGTGTATATATTAATACCTCTGTACCAACGTAACGACGTATACGTGACTATAATCCAAGTAAATTGTTATTCCCGGACATGATCTGTATGTTCCTTGCAGCAACTGTATTCTGCTTACTGTAATCTGCTTTCTGTAGTCTGTTTACTGGACATTGGAACCTCTCTAAACCGGACGCCAATTCTCGCGCCGTATTGTCACGTGACCCCCGGGGGTCATGTAGCGTGTTCCACTCTCAGGGTCACACTTGAGCATTTTGATTGGTTGTTACCGCGGTATGACGACATTAACAACATGTATGGGTTTCTTATACGCAAATTCAAATGATATATACATCACTGCCACAGGTCCATTAACCCGTAGTAGCAGTGGTAAAATATGTACATAGAGAATAGTAGGTTAGTGCCGTGAATGGGAAAAAAATATCTGGCAAGGCTTAGGAAACGAGATGGGCGAGGCTCTGCCGAGCACATCCCGTTTCCGTGCCGCGCCAGATATTTTTTCCCATTCACGGCACTAACCTACTATTTGATTTATCCCGTCAACACTTACACATGGCTTTAAAATGCAAAAAAAAAATAACCCCAGTCATCGCACATATTCATACGCAGTGATTAGGTCGTATTGACAGGATATCAAAAATGTTTCACGGCACCGTGTTTCACGGCACATACGCACTGTGTTGAGGGGATAAAATTCACATAGTATTTATGCTTAGAAACAAGCAAGAAGTCAAAAGCATACACCTACATGAGTAGACTTACATGTCGCTCTGAATATATAAATGGCATTTAGTAATGTTTGTTTGGTTTTCAGAGCTATGTTATGTTTCTGACCCTTTGCTTCATGTTGTTTCTAATCATAAGTAGGTGAATTGTACATATTTTACCGTCCCTAATATGCGGGTTATTGACCTGTGGTCACAGCGGGTACGAAGTTATCCTGATAAAAACGGCCGAAAGTCCGATTGGCTGCATTTTCGAATTTCAACGAACGCCCCTGCATCCCTTCGAACTTTCTGTAAGTTTTTCCCGCACAACTTCGAAGCCCGTATGCTATACATTATCACATTAGCCATATGTGTTGAACATGATTTCTGAAAACATGAATTTTCGTAATTGAAGCTTGACACAACTCGGAGCAAAATTTACTCAAAACAGTTATCTCCATCTTTCGTTAGAATTTATTGAAAATCGACTGTTTAATCAAAAATCACATTCGACAAATATAGACGCTGCAATAACACGTTATCTTATGGACATGATGTTTTTGATTATATATATAATGACCAATGACGGTTGACCAGTATATGAATATTTGATGCGAATATCATTTTATGTAACACCTACACTAGAAATCCACATGTAACCGCGCTTCGTGTAACTCACTATGTTGATACTAATTTCAAACCAACTCACACCCTATGATGCCCCAATGTTATTATGGGGGCAAGTTATGTCACCGTGTTTTACACCTTAAAAATAACGCGCGATTCAATTTTGTCGTCTGCTGTTTATTATAGGAATGAATGGCCTTTTTATGGAATTTATCGGGGTATAAACTTGAAGAAGTCGCGGGAATACTGGACGAGGCCGGTATAAACTTGGAAAAGTCGCGGGAATACTGGACGAAGGCCGGAAGGCCTCGTCCAGTATTCCCGCGACTTCTTCAAGTTTATATCCCCCGATAAATTCAACAAAAAGGCCATTCATTCCTTATAATTCCAGCATTTGAAATAAATTTGTCAAGAAAATGTGTTTATTTTCCGTTTTCTTAAGAATTATTTTAACTGCGCCTCACGGTTACGGAAAGTAGTTCGGTGTGGGAGTTTACTGGGATATAAATTTTGGACAGAGACTTGCTACGGGCCAATCAAATGTTAGGGAATTGTGTAAATATTTTTGTGCTGGAATTATAGATCTATGTTATTTTCAGTTTTCTCAGTAGAACATCCTGTTTATCAGCACCATGACATAAGAATGGTAATGATTTTGCTGTGCTGAAAACAGTGTTTTATTGAGAAATAATTCAATTTTGAAAGAAAGAAACAAAACAGCCGACGACGATATTTGTTTGTATTGTCCTATCTGGTGAACGTTAAAGGTCTCCCTAGGTAATCATTTTCGTCATGGCGAGCAACATATTTTCGTTTATCCCGTCAACACAGTGCGTATGTGCCGTGAAACACGGTGCCGTGAAACATTTTTGATATCCAGTCAATACTATTTTTGCATTTTACAGCTATTTGTAGGTGTTGACGGGATAAATAGAATAGTAGGTTAGTGCCGTGAATGGGAAAAATATCTGGCGCGGCACGGAAACGGGATGTGCTCGGCAGAGCCTCGCCCATCCCGTTTCCTGAGCCTTGCCATATATTCTTTCCCATTCACGGCACTAACCTACTATTCTCTATTTCTGCAAGATCAAAAATGAAAAAGTTTCTATAAAGTGTTTGATATTTCGGAAGATGGTACAGATTGCATGAAACATTTAATGCTGAATTAAATTACGGATATAGATCCAAATTAATTACACATTCCAACACCACCACTTATTTTGGTACTTTCCTGGCTTTCGTATCATTATAAATTGAGCCATTGTATGGGGTCTGTCTTTATCGTGATCATATGTGAATACTGTCAAGATGGCAAACAAAATAAAAAAATCAGAGGATACGAGAGGAATGTCCGTATGTCATGTTCGTAATATTTAAACGTAAGTTATGAACATTAAATTAAATTTATTTTATCGAAATAAATTCCAGGTAATCCTCATAAACATGTTTATTTAAAAACTAATATCTCTTTCTAGTACACTGGAACCTATAGTTTAAATTCTGGAACTTGTGCCGATTACACGTCACCTTTAATCAGTAAAACACGGTATACTTGACAATAACCGGAATTATCTGCCCGCCTCGCAGGGCGACTGTAGTCGCCCTGCAAGGCGGGCAGATAATTTCGGTTACCTTGACAACTAATGATCACTATGGCTAGGTCCGTCCTATACAATTGTATTGTAAGACTGTTTTGTGAATCCATGATGCGAGCAAGCAGAGACTGAGACAAGTTATGAGGTCGGGCGTGAGTGGTTTGACACTGTTGGATGTACCATTGCAGTTGGAAGTCATCGCCGCTAAGGGCGGGCAGTCACTGGAGGGCGCGAATGAGTGACAGGGCGCGTAACAGCACGTGTCGGGCATCGCGCTTGACGTCGGATCGACAAATGTATCTGAAAGAGAAATGAAGAACAGTCGTGTTAGTTGTAGATCTGTAGCCGATTTCATAAAAACTGCAAAGTATACTTAGCTTGCTATATACTTTGAGGGAGACACTTGTATACAAATGTATACATAAATTAATTAATTTTTAATAAAATACTGCCTAACCAAAACAAAATGGCGTATAGGTTGATATTAGTATATTAGTAACTTCTTTTTAGTAAGTTTTTACATGATTTATCGACAGATTTCTACGGAGCCCCGCATGGGACATGAATTTCTTTTATTAATTCGTTCCCACGAAATAACAATTCTTTCGTGGGAACGAATTGTTAAATTGAGGGAACAAATTGTTAATTCGTGGGAACGAATTGTTAAATTGAGGGAACTAATTGTTATTTCGTGGAAACGAATTAATAAAACAAAATAATCTACGTCCACTGCGGGGCTCCGTAGATTCCTGCGCGTACATAACTTGGAAAAGTCGCGGGAATACTGGACGAGGCCTTCCGGCCTTCGTCCAGTATTCCCGCGACTTTTCCAATTGTTTTGTGAATAACTTGTCGGGTTTTGGTATATGACTATGTACAATGTGTGTATCCGGTCACACGTATCTCGTGGCCCTGGCGGGCGAGACACAGAACTTCACAACGAACATCTCATTTGAATAATCAGGCTTCACTAGGATAGTCATAACGTATAATTATGTCGAATAATACCGAAGCCATCGAACTGTCCAGGCCCGTACGCAGGAATTAACTTACGGGGGTGCGTTAGCGACGGCGCGAAGAGCCAACATTCTTTTTTGCACATCCACGGACAGATCTAGGCTGATTAACCCCTTCACCCCTAAGTTAATTTTGTAACCAATCCAATCATCACGAAATGATTTTCACACCAGTCCATTTATGAACATGGGGTGTTTTTGTTCTCAAAATTATGAAAATTGCTTGCAAAAAGTGCAGATCCTGATGAGACGGCTCGTCACGCGCCGGCTGATTTGGATGTACACGTTTTTGCCAATATCACAAAACAGGCATGTGGTGTTGAAAGGGTTAATGGGGTGCGTACGCACCCGTCGCACCCCCTCTGCGCACGGGCCTGCTGTCCCCGCCGATATAACGGGTTAATGCACTGTTGATGAAGGAATTCATCATGTTCCATATTCATTGTTCGAATGCTGGAAACGTACATGCAAATTGTCGTCTGCTGTTCTTTTATATGTTGTTTTCTTTCTCAATAAGAACATGGTTTGACATCACTTTAGACTCCTTTCTCTAAAGTGTTGTCAAAACATGTTTTTGATGAGAAAAGTATAGAAAATAAACAGTCGTCTGCTGTTGTGTTATATTTTGTTTTCATTCTCAATAAGCACGTGATTTGAAGTGTTTCAGCGACCATGTGAAAGTCAAAAAGGAAAATATAATGTTATTAGTTGCATGGGGTGGGTGGCAGGTTGGAACATGCGATGGGTAATTTAACGATCGGGATTCTTCCGGAGACCTGTAGCCTATTTCATCAACATTGCAAAGTATACTTTAGTAGCAAAGTATACTTTGAGGGAGAAATTTTCAATTTTATGATAAATTTATTAATTTTTATTATACTGAATTTATTACATTATCACAGCCAATTTGGCTGTGACAATGTAATAAATTCAGTATAATAATTCTGCATACTTTTAATCATGAAATATATGCATTTGTTAGTTCTATATGAAATAATGCTTTTCGGGAAAAATAAATGATTTCTCCCTCAAAGTATACTTTGCTAGTAAAGTATACTTTGCAATGTTCATGAAATAGGCTACTGGTTTGACCCTCACATACGTATTTGGCAATCTTGTATGTGACCGTTGAATCTGGTTATACCCCTTATGTGAGTATTACGATTATTCGTAATCCTATTTTAGGGGAAGGAAAGCCAAGTGACTTGGTGTGGTATGGACCTGGCACCAGGTCAGGTTTTTCTAATTTCAGGGCTGAATATAATTTTGTTTCGATGTAAATATTACGTTCTGATTTTGGGTAATAATATTGAAGTTATGGCATGATGGACACAAACTATTACAAACATTTAAGGAATAAAACCCGGGGCTGTTGCGTTTAATGGTATCGGACTCCACGCACATTAAACAGACCAAATGTGTTATAAACCCAGTAAAAAGCAGCAGCCCATGGTCTTATTACTTATATTTACCCTGCATTTTCTGATAGTTTCAAAAATGTAAATAACCAAATATGGCATTAAATTTAAATTCTTGTTTTACGCCGTTTTGTCGCAATTCCTGGAACAGTGATTTATCCCGTCAACACTGCAGTGCGAATGTGCCGTGAAACACGGTGCCGTGAAACATTTTTGATATCCAGTCAATACAATTTTTGCATTTTACAGCCGTTTGAAGGTGTTGACAGGATACATAGAATAGTAAGTTAGTGCCGTGAATGGGAAAAAATATCTGGCGCGGCACGGAAACGGGATGTGCTCGGCAGAGCCTCGCCCATCCCGTTTCCTGAGCCTTGCCAGATATTTTTTCCCATTCACGGCACTAACCTACTATTCTCTATGTTGCCGGTCAATAGCCACAGGTTGAAGTAACGGACCAATGTCTATAACACCTAAAAGTGTCAAAATGACTACGGGCGGACGGATGGATGAACGGACGGACGGAACTTCAAGAGCAAAGTAATATGACCCATATTGATATCGCATAGAGAACGGGGGCCATAAACTGCAGATGCCACACTTTCGAACTAAAAGCCTTATAAGGGCTAACGTTCAGCATCATGAAGCGGTCGTTGAACTATATGGAAACCACGCAATCGTTGGCACAGTTTTGAGATTGGCGGTCGGCAAAATCATTATCTGAGACACGCCATGTGATTTTGTACCTTCGGACATCTGCGTAATTTCATGAAATACGTTTACAAAATTTACAATATTTTCCGCGAATGGCGTCAAAAGTTGATAACATTTTCAGAGTACATGCGGAATTATATTCCGCATTTACTCTGAAAATTTTGTCAACTTTTGACATAATTTATGAAAAATATTATAAATTTTGTAAACGTATTTAATGAAATTACGCAAATGTCCGAAGGTACAAAATCCCATGGCGTGTATTATGTGTGTCTGACCTTCTATAGCTACATGGTACATGTGATTTATTGGCTCAAGTAGTCGGTTTATCATCTATGGCTGTGACTGGAGAAATTGTGACCAATGTTTCATTAATGGAATGGCGAACAGTGCAGATTTTGATTAGACTGTGCGGATGCGCAGTGCGGATCTACACTGGTCTCAAAACCAATAAGGCCCAGTTCTCCAGTCACAGCCACAGTTATGTTGTTGTGTGATAAATTGACCAGCCCATGAGATAACGGGTCTTATTGCATGAAGTAGGCTTTCGCTGTTATAAAATATAACAATATTTGAATTTATTTTTTATTTCAAAATACTTGCATATTGTGTTTTAAAAAAAAAGAGTTTGATTTGCTGAGCCTCAGCTGTGTTACAGCTCAGGCTCAGACAATCAAACTGCTTTATTGCGAGTTGAACTTGCCAATGGATGTTCAGAAACGTTGACATCTGGGCAAGATTAACGCAGGCGGTGGTGTATATATGAATATAGATTAATATGCATTAAACTCATAATACACTACTGTCTGTTTCACGAAAGCTGCCTAATTTTTACGGCTATACATACAATTCAAAAACAAGATTTATTTTGATAATATTAAATCAAAGGAAAAATTAAGAATGAGCCTTCTTTTTATTTCGTGAAATTTGGTCAAATATTGATTTATTGCGAAAACAAAATTTCCCCATGTTAAATCCCCATAGACATCTTCACGGAAATCTTTTAGAATTTCAGAAATACTGGACCGATTTTTAAAATTTAACTTTTGTTTTCTTAGTTATATCATTTCCAAGCTATCTAGCTAGGTTTCGGAGTCAATTTCCAAAAAAAAAAGTTTTTTGACTCCTCCCACAAGTCCTCTACCTTTTCCCCCCATGTTAAATTCCCATAGAGAAATCAATTTTTCGTAATAAAATCAATATTTGACCAAATTTCGCGAAATAAAAAGAAGGCTCATTTTTTAAATTTTCCTTTAATTTAATATTATCGAAAAAAATATTGTTTTTGAATTGTTTATATGGCCGTACAATTTGGGCAGCTTTCGTGAAACAGACTATAGTTCAAATTACATGAAATTGATACCAATACAGAAAACACCTTAGTCAGTACAATTTCAGTGTATGATGATGTGCTTATGCATTAATGTGATATCACGGCGCAACATAAAAAAAAGTCCGCGTTCTTTTCGACAAAACGAACGTTGTATTAGCTCATTCCGTAGTCTTTAACGTTACCTGATAAATAGAATATCAGGTTAGCGTCGCTACTCGTAATACCAAGTTTATCAGACACGGCTCGGAAACGGTAGGAATTCTCCGCAAACCTCGGACTTCCTACGCGTATACTAGCATTGCCTGACAAACTTGATGCCAACAGACAGACAATAACCTGGTATTATTTACATACATGTATAAGGTGAAATTCGTATTTGTGAAATATTATCAGTACTTGTTTAAAACCTTACACTATAAACTGCATTCGCTTTCGCCAAGAAAACTGGCTTACGATCGTCCATTGAAGCTGTCTAAGGGTTCAGCGAATATATCCTTTTTGTATAGGTTTAACCACGCTAAATTATCCGATATTCATGCGCGTTGTAGTCAAAAGTAGTACGTTAAAAAATAAGCCAGATTTGTTATGCCATATACACTCTTTGCTTGCAGAAACCAGAAACCTCCTTCACAGACATATTAATGTATCATTTACAACAGCTTCAAGCATATGCTTTGGGATTATTTTGTTAGTCGGATCATGTTTGTCATGTGTGGCGGTTTCAATGCCAGCCGCTGACCTTTTGCGCCACCACCAGGGCGGTCCCATGAGATTGAATTTATATTTCTGACCAATAATTAAACCTATATTTTAATTAGTGAATATCCAGAGCAGAATGGAAGCAGGTTATGGGGAAATAGGTCCCACAACATCCATACGAAAAATGAAAGTAGCAGAGAATAGCGAAATGTGTGGTCATTGGATAGTTGACATAGGAAAACAAATCGATGGTGGTGGTGGACCTATATATTCTAAGGCACCTACCATGTTTTATGATATGTATGTATTTGGCTGTGACTGGAGAAATTGGGCTTATGGGTTTTGAAACCAGTGTAGATCCAGATCAGCCTGTGCATCCGCACAGTTTGATCAGGATCTGCACCGTTCACCATACCATAAATGAAACACCGGCCATGCGTCTAAGACGCATTGTAGATCGTTATCCGGTTCATGGAGTGTGCTATTTGATCAGGAGCTACACTGATCGCAAATCCCGTAAGCCGAATTTCTCCCGTCACATCCACACATGATGTGGAATTTGTGGCCCATAGTGTTGACCGAGACCGGAAATCGTTACGTTTCTCCGTGGTAGGAATGTGCTATGGAAATTAGGACTGGCATCAAATCCCTGACATTTCAATTACAGTGCTTCAGGGTCTATGAAAACGACATAGTGCCAATGCCCGAAGATACAACAGACCGGGCGGAACCAACATAGGCCCAGAATAATCAGTAGCAGATCACGGCGTACACTGTTTGCCAGATCCGTGATTGTTAATTGGCTACGGTGTGGTAGCACGAGGGAGATGGCGTGGTGTGTAGTCTAGTATGTGGTGTGAATGATCGGGGCGGGGACAAAGTGACTGTACAATGTAGCTTGGTACATGTATCACTTACCAGGGCAGTTCATCCCTAGGACCCCCTATATTCATGATATCCGCCACGTACAATACTGGATACGAAACTAGGGCGGTTGTATACGAAACTACATGTAGGGCGTAATACACAATACTGGATACGAAACTAGGGCGAAATATATAATGCTGGATACAAAACCAAGGTGTAATAGTTAGTTTAGAGTACGGGGGATTGACAATAATAGTGGATACGAAACTAGGGCGAAATATATAATGCTGGATACAAAACCAAGGCGTAATATTTAGGCATCACGGGACGGTTGAAAATAGCCAAAATTGACTGCTTTTCTGAGGGCGGCGGATGACTTATAAAAATCACCGCCTCTCACAATCAGTGAAAGTATAAAGAAAATCGTCCACCCCCTTTTTAAAGCTAGCTGCCCACTCTCCCGTGAGACCTTAGCTTATTTTCTATATACTTCACTACCGACCCTGTAAGTTACACCAGTGTGTCTAGAAAAATAGGTTTATGAATATTTCTTGACTTTGGGAGGCTTGACTAGGTGTATTTTTTAGAGTATTTCATAATTCTACGAAACTGAATGTTAGCTCCGGTAGATTTTGACATCTTGGAAAATGTCGCCTGCTATGCTGTCTCGCCGGTACGGTTTCGCGTCAGAATTTAAGGTATTTTTCGGGCATTTGTAGCGAAAATTTGAGCTGGTTATGACCCCGCTTTGAAATCATTTTCAGAAAATGGTGTGGTGTTACAAGTGATAGAACAAGACATAACAAAGTATCTGTGCCTCATTTTCATGAAAACAATTCCGATAAATTCAGTCGTGTTGAAACTTTTGGCCAAAAATAGGTGGGTGGGGTAACTTTGTAAAAAATTAATTGAACACATCTGATGCGGTTACTGAATTTTTATTGTGGCGCACGATTTGTACTTCATTTGCGAGTATTTTTCAATACTTGTCGCAAGAGCCTCCTTAACTGATTGTGGGAGGCGGTGATTTTTATAAGTCACCCGCCGCCCTCAGAAAAGCAGTCAATTTTGGCTATTTTCAACCGTCCCGTGATGCCTTAGAGTACGTGGGGATTGACAATAATACTGGATACGAAACTAGGGCGGATATAATGTTGTATAATCTAAGGTAGCCAGTTTCGTATAATGGCACACGGGAACGAATTGTTATATCGTCGGAACGAATTGTTAAATTGAGGGAACGAATTGTTATTTCGTGGGAACGAATTAGTAAAAAAAATCCATGTCCCCTGCCCGGCTCCGTACTATCCAGTTTAGAGACCAATTAACAATTCGTTACCACGATATAACAATTCGTTACCACGATATAACAATTCGTTACCATATAACAATTCGTTACCACGATATAACAATTCGTTACCACGATATAACAATTCGTTCCCGTGGGAACGAATTGTTATATCGTGGGAACGAATTGTACATCGACTGACTTTTCAATTTTCGTCGTATACAAAACAATTATTTTCGTACAAGTGGTGTTAAAAGCAATGAGTCTCAGAAACTGATGAATTTTATTTAGCTAATTTGATTTATTTGCACTGTCTAACGAGGAAATTTCATTCTATATGTGGTATTTATGATCATTTCACAATCAACACAATCACGTGGCTTGGCTCCTATGTGCGAGTTTCACTGCCACGTTAGAAGCCAAGATTAAATCACGGTTCGTCCGCATGTACGAGGAGCTTTAGCGAGTGGATTATCGATCGTACATGCGGACGAACGTGATCTAACTGCGTTATCACATCCTCGTGTCCGTACATTGCCCATGTTGCCATAGCTTAATTCCTATAAAGAACACTGTATGCCTACTGAGTGGGCATGTACCTTTAAAGTGTGGTTTCCTGACAGTGACTCATTTGCATATACACGCGTTCCGACAGGCAATCTACATGCGGTTATTCTGGACACATATCCGACAGACGGGGACATAATTACGTCTGTAGACGCTTACAAGGTCATTGTAATCGCGCCTCCTACATTCCTGTATGCAGACAGTTACATAGTGTAAAGGGACAGACGATATCTCAGATATGTGTAGTTGCATATAATTGAATCACCGGAAAGAAATTATGAGTTTATTGTTTTCTTACAGGTTTACGCAGGGGCGGATTCACGATTTATGTCTAGAGGGGGCGTGAATTTCAAATGAGACACATTTTTTCTTATTTCTCATCAAAAGTATATGTTGTTACCACTCAGTTGAACCGTCTCGACGAGACGGTTCAACTGAGTGGTAACAACATACACTTTGGGTGAGAAATAAGGAAATAATCAGATCCTTCCACGTAATAAAATGGTATAAATCTAAACTCGACCAATTTTAGGGGGCGTGCACACCGGACACGCCCCCACCTGGATCCGCACGTGGTACGTGTAGCGAAAAATGCATTACCAGCTAAGCTTCATTGTTTATCAGTTTCTGATAGTACATACTTGAGTATAAGGCAAACGTTTTGGAATTTGATCAAATGATATGGTGTGATTGGATGATATATGTCAATTTGTAGAACATGAAGTGAAATACCACATATGAAACACGCCATAGGCTTTGCACCTTCGGATATTTGCCTAATTTCATGAAATATGTTTACACAATTTACAATATGTTCCGTAACTGGCGCCAAAAGTTGACAATATTTTCAGAGTACATGCGGAATACAATTCCGCATGTACCCTGAAAATTGTGTCAACTTTTGACTTAATTTATGAAAAATGTTTTGAATTTTGTAAACGTATTTAATGGAATTACGCAGATGTCCGAAGGTACAAAATCCCATGGCGTGTCTCATATATGTCATATCCGAGACCTCATCTGCGACACAGTGCATGGCGTCTATATAACCTGTAACATGTCTGCGCTGGATGTTAGCTAAATAAAACGTAGGTTCATTTACTCCTAAGAAAAACAAAGCCAACCTCCTCTGACCACCCTTGGTTTTATGACATTTTCAATGGATCCAACACTGGTATACAGCACGTGATCATTATATCAGAACACGGGTGACTGAAACAAATTGCACGTCAATATCATCTCTAATATAATTTATATTAGAAACTACATCATCAGGTAATTTGTTTTCTGGCACCTGCGTATCAGAGTTATTTAAAATAACCTACAAGTATGCATACACATGAAGTAAGATTCAGGCGGAATTGTCATGGTGTTGCTAATTCATTTACCGTAAATTACGCAACTTATCAAATCTCAGTTGCAAACATCGATTACACACGACTGGAACGCGTGATGCGCAGACCGATCTGGGACTAGGCCATATAAGGATGTCTCTTTAACACATTTCTTTCTTATTACACTTTTTGTTCTCTATTTTTTCAATCATTACTCTTGAAATGTACGAATGAACAGTGCCCTTCCTGTGGTAAGCGCTCTGTGGTTTCTAATTCTCTTCCAGTACTCATTAATACACAATTGTAATGCATTATCTTATCAAAAATAATCTATAATTATATTAAGAAATTGTACATGTACATGTACGGTAGATAATGCATGTTGATTGTTACATGTACCGCCATTGTGTCATCCTACTGTTATGTTGTATACCTCATGTTGTCATGTCATGTGATCTGAGTGAATACACGATTATTATGAGTAAAAACTGCCTTCCATTGTAACATGCCTCTCCAACAGGGAGAGGCATGTTACAATGGAAGGCAGTTTTTACTCATAATTATCGTTTATTTACTCAGGTCACAAAATATTAAAATTACTTTCAAAAAGTGCAGATCCTGATGAGACGGCTCGTACGAGCCGGCTCATCTGGATCTGCACTTTTTGCATAAACCGCTATAGCGGGATTTCGGGTTCAAAGGGTTAATTTGATCATTTTCATTAAGTAGCTAAATACTGGTCAATTTTCCGCCCACATGTACACATCACTACATGTGAACATATGCACTGACATTTTCCTACATCGGCTATCAGTGCAAATGTTACTACGATTTCCAATTTTGCACCTACGAACATCTTAGTCATACGAAGTTTAGTAAAACGTGCCCCAGTTGATCAGGGGCCCGTTTCATTAATTTTCGTACGACTAAGAAGTTCGTAAGTGCAAAAATAAAATGTACAACAAAGTTCGCTATATAAATGGATTTTGGGAACTCTTCGAGGGGAGATGTTCAGATTTAATGGCTCCTACATGTAGGTGGACAATTGGAAATCTCCGTACGGTCATTTTTGTCGTACGAAGTTTAGTGAAACGGGCCCCAGGGTCGGCAATCAAGCTGAGTTAGTAGCCGTTGTACATGTAGTGTTCTAGCGGTTGAGGAGCTAGACGGGACACACGTGACATGTCATAAGCCTCGCTTCGTCTTTCGTCATAGCAACATGTTAAATTATATGTGACTGGATAAATGGGGCTTATCGGTATTGCGACCAGTGTAGATCCATATCAGCCTGTGCATCCTCAGTTTGATCAGGATCTTCACTGTTCGCTATTCCATCGACGAAACATCCGTCACGCTTCTAACAAGGACTATATATCGTTATCAGGTTACAGGAGTGATATTAGATCAGGAGCTGCACTGGTCACAAATGCCATAAGCCCCTTTTCTCTATAGTCACAGCCACATATATGGCCAAGTGTACTTTGTATGTGTATTTTACGCTCTAGTTCTTTCACCCATAAGTAACTGGAATTTGCATCCAATCCAACCGTCACGACATGATTTTCAGACAAGCGCATTTATAAAAAGCGGGAGGATTTATGTTCTCAAAACTATGAAAATTACTTGCAAAAAGTGCAGATCCTGATGAGACGGCTCGTCTCGACCCGGCTCATCTGGATCTCCACTTTTTGCAAATACCACTATACAGGCTGTGGTTAACATAGCTATGAGAATATTCAGAAACTTATATTTCTAATCCATTTGATCGCTTGTCAATAACGTTGAAAGTTGAAAAAAATCTGGGTTTTTTTCGTCAACGTTCGACGCCTTTTCGAAATGTTGTTGTAGTTTTTACACTCAACTTGGACGAACTACAGAGATGGGATACAGTAGAAAATACACGTGCATATATCATACAATTGCGCATATGCTACACCTTTGTACTCACTTTTGCATAAGAAACCCGGTTCTCCGATTTGCGATTCACCGTGTGGACGAAAGAAGGGGCATTGTTGGGCGACGTTATCACAGAAATCCATGCAGGGCCTCACTCGCCCGCCCTCGTGGTAGAACGGCAGGTGCACCGTGCACAGCCAGCGCTTGTACGCCGTCTGGAAGGACAGAATTGGTATACACCGTCTGAATTTACATCGTGGGACTATATTACAATACACCGTGTCACTATATTATACACCGTGTCACTATATTTACACCGTGTCACTATATTGCAGTAGAACGGCAGGTGCACCGTGCACAGCCAGCGCTTGTACGCCGTCGGGAAGGACAGAATTGGTATACACCGTCTGAATTTACTTCGTGCGACTATACAGTGAAACCTCTCTAAACCGGACACCCTGGGGAGGGTGTCCGGTTTAGAGAGGTTCCACTGTAATTAAGCACTCCATGGACATTGTCATTACAATCATGAACATACACGACCATGATATATATTACAGTGAAAACCCATCTAAATTAAACAGAATAGGGTCGCAATTGTGTCTGGTTTGTAGATGTTTCACTGTATTACAATACGCCGTGTCACTATATTATACACCGTGTCACTATATTATACACCGTGTCACTATATTGCAGTTGGAAAGGCAGGTGCACTGTGCACAGCCAGCGCTTGTACGCCGTCTGGAAGGATATAATTGGTATACACCGTCTGAATTTACATCGTGTGACTATACAAGATACATCATAATACAACATAAGACACTAACATTACAGATATTGTAAAAATAATTCATGCAACGCCAATCTGTATAAAATAATAAAGTAAACAAATTGAGTGAGGATAAATGTCACCATGGAAACGAACACAATATGTCTCCCTGCAATAGTGTTGGAAACTATGGTTAAACGTGCTCTAATAAATGACGTATAATACAGTGCAACCTCTCTACAACAGCCACCCATGGGAATACGCAAAACTGGCTGTTGTAGAGAGGTGGCTGTTATAGGGAGGTTAATGCTAAGTTAAATGTTGTCGTCCGCTGTTTATTGATTTTCTTCGATAATTCTCATCAAAAACATGCTTTGGCAACATTTTTGAATCATTTCCAATGGAAATGATTCTAAAATGCTGTCAAAACATGTTTTTATTGAGAAATAAGGCAAAAGCAACAGCAGACGACAATTTTAGTGCTCAGCAGTACAAATGTTAAATACAGAGGAAATCATCCATTTGGGATATAAAATAGCCGCTGTTATAGAGAGGGTGTTGTTGTAGAGAGGTGGCCGTTCGGGGAGGTTCGACTGTATAACGCATTGAGTATTTATAGTTGAAGGGGTCAATGGAAGAAGGGGGCTAAGTCCGCAAAGAGGACTGATCACTGATCCCTGTAATTTTCTCCCTGCTCAATCACGGACTATTTTTCGATGGGGGTGACACGTAGGTGGTTTGCCATTGTCTCTTAGGAGGCAATCTATTGAAGGGATATGTAGCTGTAACTGGCGAAATTGGCTTATGTCGTGTTGTGTATCTCCTGATCAAATGTGATTACGATATGTATTGCGTGTTAGCAGCTTGACGGGCGTTCCATTGACTATGGCGAAGAGTCCAGTAGCCGATTTCATCAACATTGCAAAGTATACTTTCCTAGCAAAGTATACTTTGAGGGAGAAACTTTCAATTTTAGGATCAATTTATTAATTTCTATTATACTGAATTTATTACATTACCACAGCCAGAATTGGCTGTGGTAATGTAATAAATTCAGTATAATAATTCTGCATAGTTTAAATCATCAAATATATGCAATCGTTAGTTCTGCATGAAATAATGCATTTCGGAAAAAAATCAATGATTGCTCCCTCAAAGTATACTTTGCTAGGAAAGTATACTTTGCAATTTTGATGAAATCGGCTACAGATCCTGATCAGACCGTGCTGGTCGCAAAACCCATAAATCCCATTTCTCCAGTCACAGCCACATATGTGTCCCTTCCTCGTTCGGGTGACCTTATGGTTGTCGTCTTGTCAGTCATGTAAATCTAATAGAAACCGAGCTCAACAACCAATAGTTACGTTCATAAATACACGATTTACACCACCGCCCACAGGTCAACTTTTCTGAAAATGTATTTGGCAATCTCAACTCGCAATCCAGCAGTTTGATCGACTGAGCCTGAGCTGTAGCACAGCTCAAGCTCAGCCAATCAAGCTGCTTGGTTTCAAGCACAATGATCAAGTATTTTGAAATAGAAACATTGACAAAAATTCGCAAGATTAGCTCAGGCGGTGGTGTTTGTATATATGGATTATATATTGTTTGTGCAGATACTATCACCACTAAAATACCAATACTACCGTAATATGTATATGATGGAAACAAATATAATGTGGCACATATTTTCATCGCTACACATGTAAATAACGCATAGCAGTTATGGTAAAATTGCATGAAATCAGAAAAACAAGAGGGCCATGATGGCCCTAATTCGCTCACCTGACTCCATGAACACCAGAGGAGAATGTGACATTGAGTTCATGTGTTTTAAAAAAATTGTGCTATTTTTAGATGGCGATCATCTTGGATTAAGCGATGACTCTCATTTTACAAAATCTGAAAATGCTTCACCCAAGGATCTTAACTTCCTATGAAGTTTGGCCAGCATCGGCCTTGTGGTTCCTGAGAAAAAGACGTTCAAAATCTTGAATAAATGGACCTTTTGGTGGCCATCATGGATGACATAATCATCCGATTCCGACAAATATTGCACCAGAGCAATCGCTTCATCGATACCTTCAATTTGATATATGGCATGAGCATATTCGGTCAAAAATAAAATTTGACCCTAATTTGACCCCACGGGCCATGCCCATTTTTGATCCCGGGGTCACCATTTTAACAACTTTGAAAGAGCATTGTAAATCGATCATTCCTACCTAGTTTAGTCGAAATCCGGCCCGCGGTTCATGAGAAGAAGATTTTTTAAGAATTTATGCTATTTTTAGACGGCGGCCATCTTGGATTAGCGATGACCTCCATTTTAACAAATCTGAAAAGGGTTAACCCATGGACCATAACTTTTAAGTTTGGCTACCATGGGCCAAGCGGTTCATGTGAAGAAGAATTTTGAAATCTCTTATAAAAGAACGACCTTTTGACATTTCGGCGGCTTGGATGACATAACAATCCGATTTCGAAAAAGAATGTACCAGAGTGATCGCCTCATTGATACCTTCGATTTGATATATAACATGACCATATTCGGTCAAAAATAAAATTTGACCCCAATTTGACCCCACGCGCCACGCCCATTTTTGACCCCAGGGTCACCATTTTAACAACTTTGAAAGAGCGATGTTCATTAATCAATCCTACCAAGTTTCGTCGAAATCCGCCTAGCGGTTCATGAGAAGAAGATTTTTTAAGAATTTATGCTATTTTTAGACGGCGGCCATCTTGGATTAGCGATGACCTCCATTTTAACAAATCTGAAAAGGCTTCACCCATGGACCATAACTTTTAAGTTTGGCTACCATGGGCCAAGCGGTTCATGTGAAGAAGAATTTTGAAATCTTTAATAAAAGAACGACCTTTTGACATTTCGGAGGCCATCTTGGATGACATAACATAACAATCCGATTTCGACAAAAAATGCACCAGAGTGATCGCCTCATTAATACCTTCAATTTGATATATGTCATGACCATATTCAGTCAAAAATAAAATTTGACCCCAATTTGACCCCAAGGGCCACGCCCATTTTTGACCCCGGGGTCACCATTTTAACAACTTTGAAAGAGCAATGTACATCGATCATTCCTACCAAGTTTTGTCGAAATCCGGTTGGCGGTTCTTGAGAAGAAGATTTTTTAAGAATTTGTGCTATTTTTAGACGGCAGCCATCTTGGATTACGTAATGACGTCATTTTAACAATTTTGTAATCCCCCAACCTAAGGACCATGACCATTAAGTTTGGTGACTATAGACCCAATGGTTACCGAGGAGAAGACGTTTGAAAATGTTCACGGACGACGGACGACGACGGACGACGACGACGGACACATTGCGGTAACAATAGCTCACATGAGCTTCGCTCAGGTGAGCTAATAAAAATTGACATGAAAGAAAAAACCTTCACTAAATGCCTAATAAAAGGCCTTTACTGGCTGTATTTTGCCTTCATGGCGATTTATATTTCGCATACATTCTGCTTATTTGTAAACATAATTAAATATATGGATATTGTATCAAGGTTACCTACCATCCCTGCAACGTGTTACGCACCTGCGGTTTCTTGTGGATATAAACTACGGAGCCCCGCAGGGGACATAACATTATTTTGTTTATTAATTCGTTCCCACGAAATAACAATTCGTTCCCTCAATTTGACAATTCGTTCCCTCGATATAACAATTCGTTCCCACGAATTAACAAGCCGTTCCCCCCTCGAATTAACAATTCGTTCCCTCAATGTAACAATTCGTTCCCTCGAAATAACAATTCGTTCCCACGGGAACGAATTGTTAATTCGTGGGAACGAATTGTTATATCGTGTGAACGAATTGTTAATTCGAGGGAACTAATTGTTAAATTGATGGAACGAATTGTTAATTCGAGGGAACGAATTGTTATATCGTGGGAACGAATTGTTAATTAGTGGGAACGAATTGTTCAATTGAGGGAACGAATTATTTCGTGGGAACGAATTAATGGAAATAAAATTATACGTCCCCTGTGGGGCTCCGTATTTATGCACCTGTGGTTTCTTGTGGGTATAAACAAAAATGTATTGTAAATTTAGCTATTTTTATAAGAAATGCTTTATGGTTATAATGACTAGTGAGCTTATACATATGCATTTTGTATTTGTACCCATCGTTGTATTATGTAATATGTTGTATACCTCGTGTGTCACGCATGTGGCTTAGAGTGAATAAAATGTATTGCTTTTTTTTTGTTTTTTTAACAATTACGTCGGTATTATTCTTTTCCTAATATATAATGAGGAACAAGTTACACAGCCTAGTTTCACTGTTCCTGCACTCTACGCTGGCTTAAACTGTTTCACGTCGAATAATGCACCGATTCCCTGACGAGATGCCACTAAATTCTACTAAAGAGGTATCGCTTAAACGCATTCTAGTAACCGGTGCAATTTCTGAATGGGAAGTCGTCAGGAATCCGGCGCCTATTTCGACGTGAAACATTTTACGCCGGTACGGAGTGCAACACTGCTGGATATGGTATGACTAGGATTAGGGCCTACTAAGCAAACAATATTTAGGCTTTGAAAATCGGTGCACTATTTCCGAAAACTGAAAAAAAGTTACAATCGTTCTCTATGCTAAACTCACTAAAAAGTACATGCCCACTCACGAAAAACATGGTTTGGCAGCATTTTAGAATCATTTCCATTGGAAATGATTCTAAAGTGCTGCCAAACTATGTTTTAGTTCGAAAATAAAACACGATCAGCATAATGGAAAATTTAATTCAGCATTGTAAGGGTTAAAGGTACTTGTCCACTCAATAGGCACACATGTTCTTAATATGAATTAACTAAGTGTATAATTGTGTCATTATTCCACCAGATCTAAAAATTACATGTGCCCGCTATACAGATAGAATCATTTAGTAATATGTATTTTACTGATAGTGACGCGCGGTGGTATCAGGCATGATATATTTTAATTATTTATACTAATTAAATGCGTCACCTGAAAAAAAATAGTTTCTACATATTATAAAGTATGATCATTGCACAGCAACACATACAGACAGAGAATAAATAGCAATATATGTTAACATTTTAAGGAAACACGGTTAGCGCCCCTGATATCAGTTTGGAAAATTACGTCTGATATATAATGTATAATAATGCCAATCAATGCGTGGGGTAATGGTGAATGAATGTTTATTTTGCCAGAAAATGCCTCAGATGATGTCTCTGTAAAATAAATATTACAGTCGAACCTCCCCGAGCGGCCACCTCTCTACAACAACACCCTCTCTATAACAGCCACTATTTTATATCCTAAATGGATGATTTCCTCTGTATCTAACCCTTAGACTGTTGAACACGAAAATTGTCGTCTGTTGTTGCGTTGCCTTCTTTTTCAATAAAAACATGTTTTGACAGCATTTTATGATTAAAAAATGTTGCCAAAGCATGTTTTTGATGAGAATTATCGAAGAAAATAAATAAACAGCGGACGACAAAATTTAATTCAGCATTAACCTCCCTACAACAGCCACTTCTCTACAACAGCCAGTTTTTCGTCTTCCCATGGGTGGCTGTTGTAGAGAGGTTGCACTGTACACAATGATTATATCCGTGTAGCAGTCAGTTGTAATGTTTACAACTGGTGGAATAGAGACACAATTATACACATATTTAATTCCTATAAAGAACAGTTTGTGCCTACTGAGTGGGCACGTACCTTCAAACTAACGCATTTGAGACACACCATGAGATTTTGTACCTTCGGACATCGGCGTAATTTCATTAAATACGTTTACAAAAATTACAATAGTTTTCATAAATGAAGTCAAAAGTTGACAAGATTTTGAATTATATTCCGCATGTACTCTGAAACTTTTGTCAACTTTTGATGCCATTTACGGAAAATATTGTAAATTTTGTAAACGTATTTCATGAAATTACGCAGATGTCCGCAGGTACAAAATCCCATGGCATGTCTCAATTATTATAGGAAACTTTTTTGTCTTCATATTTAACCGAATTTCGCGTAAGATTTGTTTTAATTTGATAAAATATAAATAATAATGAAGCACATTGTTTCCGCTATGTTTTTGTAGCCATTTACAATGTGTTTGTTCATGTGAAAGAGACAGTAGTAAAACCTTGTTAACGATGTAACCGTGAATCATGTTCACATATGTTGTTTGTACAGTGGAACCTCGCTACGCCGGGCACCCTGGGACTTCCCAGGGTGCCCGGTGTGGAGAGGTTCCAATGTAATTCAGACATAGTAGCATTTTAAGACATTTTAATGTGCTTTGCGATCATGAACATACATTATCATCAGCGATACATGAGATCAGCCATATGAGTTTGTACCTAAGAAGATGTGCGACTTTTCATAAAAAAAAGTTTACAAAATTTACGGCATTTTCCGTAAATGACAATAAAAGTTGAGCAAATGTGAATTCCGCATTTGCTATGACAATTTTGTCAACTTTCGAAATTGTGCGTTTTGGCACATATACACATATAGGTCATTTGTAGTCTATGTGCGGAAACAACATATGGACTATTTGCAACTACAGAACCTAGCCAATCCGACACATCTGGGGCCCGTATCACTAAACTGTGTACGACTAAAATGTTCGTAAGTGCAAATCTAGCATCGTCTGTAAATATCAATTGATGGATTTACATTTATTGAGCATAGGCTGCATATGCAACCTATGCTCAATGCATGTAAATCCAATACTTGTGTACAAGAAAACATTGTTAATGAACATTTTAGTCTTACGAAGTTTAGTGAAACGGCCCCCTGTTTCGCCCCAAAGCATGTCGGAATAACCATGTTCCACTGTACTGGATATCTGAGACATCATCTGAGGCCTTTAATTGAATTTGACACCGTATATTGTGAACAAAAAGTAAGAATAATTTAATGAAGGATTCATTTTTAACAAATTAATAGCTTCCGACATGGCAGCCGTTAATGAGAACATCTTGGAAATATATTGCGCTCGTGTGTTAGATATTTCCGCGTTATATATCAACATACATTCAATATATGGTTGTTCGCTCTATAGACTGAACATTACCGATATTAGTCAAATGCAACATGCTATCTGATTAAATTTCAAGGAGTTTGTGCTTTATTCTATCATAGTCTAATGAACAAAGAAGATACCTGTACGGTGATAGTGCATTTCCGCTAAATTTGCACCAGTAGCCTATTTCATCAACATTGCAAAGTATACTTTAGTAGCAAAGTATACTTTGAGGGAGAACTTTTCAATTTTATGATAAATTTATTAATTATTATTATACTGAATTTATTACATTATCACAGCCAATTTGGCTGTGATAATGTAATAAATTCAGTATAATAATTCTGCATACTTTTAATCATGAAATATATGCATTTGTTAGTTCTATATGAAATAATGCATTTCAGGAAAAACAAATGATTACTCCCTCAAAGTATACTTTGCTAGTAAAGTATACTTTGCAATGTTGTGAAACCTAGCCAAGGTGTATGATCACGTGGTACTAACAACAACAACAAGTACTGAAACTTCCAGAATCAATCTGATTCAAAGTACGTATTCTTTTATATTGTCATTATTACGTAACGGATTTTGATGAAATATGGCGCATCAAACGCGTCTTGTTAAGCTGAATTTGGTGGTCTCTGTATTTTCGCCCAAACTTCTGTCGTTTTTGCGAAGAATCGATTTCCGTGTCTCCGACACGGAAATCGATTCTTCGCAAAAACGACGTAAGTATGTGCCAAACTCCCTGGACCACATGCAGCTCATGAAGACGCGTTTGCTGCGCCATGTTTCATCAAAAATCCGTTGCATATGAAGGAAAATATCAAATAATACTTACTTTGGAGTGGGCGACGTTGTTGTTGTTGTAACCACGTGATCATGCATGCACCTTGCTAGCGCTCTCCGGTTGTGCAATGATACTATTAAAATGAAATCTCTCTAAACCGGACACCAAGAAAACACATGCCATCTTATTGTTGATGAGATTCTTGGTCATATATCCCAGGTGATAATGTATGTTCGTGAGCGTATATCACATAACTATGGCTCAGAATGATCATATGCCAGATTTACAGATAAACCTCGCTAAGCCGGACACCCTGGGGGCCTCCCAGGGTGTCCGGTTTAGAGAGATTTCTCTGTATACAAGATTTAGAAATATGTTTCCAGTCTAGATATATACAGATATTACATTATAATTGAATAAGTTAAATTAGTAACTATTCGCAGCGCTACATATGTTTCGGTATCATAACCATCTTTGTGTTCAGTACTAAACCCCGATATTTTGTCCAAGCGGCGCATATGTACGATTGCGTTGAGAAACAAGATACAAATCCACGATTATATTATGTTTGTTTCACGAAACCTGCCCAAATTTTATGGATATATCCACAATGTAAAACAATTGTATTGATAATATTAAATTTTAGCAAAATTTAAAAATGAGCCATATTTTTATTTCGTGAAAAAATCAATACTGGGCCAATAAAATCAATACTGGGCAATACAAATCAATAAAATCAATACTGGGCCAAATTTCACGAAATAAAAAGTAAGCTCATTCTTAAATGCTCATAAAATGTAGTATTATCGAGAAAAGAATTGTTTATGCATTGTTTAGATAGCTGTACCATTTTGGTAGGTTTCGTGAAACAGACCTGGTGCCGTTAACGTGATGTCCCGGGTCTCTAACGCACAGCCTTGTTGAGTTGTCGAGCAGTGTCACAGCAAATTGAACAACTATATATAGCACATGTCAGGGACCAACCAATACGTAAGGAATAAAAGCATGTGCTGTTGCGTTTACTGTGGTAAGTAAAACAGTTGTGCTGTCCTAACGGCATTAGTGGAATATGGACATTTCACACCACTCGATGAACGTATAACGGTATATGTCATATATGCTGCAAAAATATGAATATCCTCAATTTATTCTATGATTTCAAGCAGTGTCCAAACCATATATCAGACACGCCCTGTGATTCTGTACCTTCGGACATCTGCGTAATTTCATGAAATACGTTTACAAAACTTACAATATTTTCCGTAAATGGTGTCAAAAGTTTACAAAATGTTCAGAGTACATGCGGAATTATGTTCCGCATGTACTCTGAACATTCTGTCTTATTTATTTTATTTTACTTTATTTATCGAAAATATTGTAAATTTTGTAAACGTATTTAATGAAATTACGCAGATATCCCAAGGTACAAAATCACATGGCGCGTCTCATATGTAACCATATACAATTGAACATCTCCAGGGTGTCCTGTTTAGAGATGTTCCACTGTAAATCAGGCATATAACCATTCTGGGACATACTTACATCTTTTGTCATCATGAACATGCATGAACATCTGAGATGCGTTACCAAGAAACCTCTCAAAATCAGATCACATATATGTGATCTGATTTTGAGAGGTTTCTTGGTAACGCATCTCAAATAATAATGCATGTTCGTGATGACAAAATATATAAGTATCTCGGTGTCCGGTTTCGAGAGGTTCCATTGTAACCGCAAAACAGGTGACACTCCATTACCCATGCCCCTGTCCCTGTGCCTGGCATAAACATACACATGTATATGTATTTATCCCGTCAACACAGTGCGTATGTGCCGTGAAACACGGTGCCGTGAAACATTTTTGATATCCAGTCAATACAATTTTTGCATTTTGCAGCCATTTTTAGGTGTTGACGGGATACATAGAATAGTAGGTTAGTGCCGTGAATGGGAAAAAATATCTGGCGCGGCACGGAAACGGGATGTGCTCGGCAGAGCCTCGCCCATCCCGTTTCCTGAGCCTTGCCAGATATTGTTTTCCCATTCACGGCACTAACCTACTATTCTCTATATCGATACTGGAGATATGCTTCAACAAACAACAAGCTACTGTCTGCTTCACGTTTTGCTGCCGACGAACTTTTGGCTATTAAACACATTAAATCTAAAAAATAGTTAACAGTAAGTACTTTTTCATCAATAACAAAAAAGTCACGCTCCCCAAAATATTGTGTTTGATGAAATTCAATCAAATATTGATTTTATTGCGAAAATACGATTTTCCTATGGGAATTTAACATACATGTAGGGAGTCAATTTCCGAAACCTGGCAAGATAGCTTGAAAATGATGTAATTAAGAAAACAAAAGTTAGGTTTTGAAAATCGGTCCACAAATAAATAAAAAAAATATTTAAAAAAAATCTATTTTTAGCCCCCATGTTAAATTCCAAAAGGAAAATCGCAATAAAATCAATAATCTTTTTTGGGGCGGAAGACTTTTTTGTTATTGATAAAAAATGACTTACTTTTAAATATTTTTTAGATTTAATGTGTTTAATAGCCAAAAGTTCGTCGGCAGCAAAACGTGGAACAGACAGTATTATAGTGTTACACACGCGTGACTGGTATCATATGAGAAACGCCATGTGATTTTGTACCTTCGGACAACTGCGTTATTTCATGAAATACGCTTAAAATATTTACAATTTTTTTTCAGAAATAAAGTCAAAAGTTGTCAACATTTCCAGAGTACATGCGGAATTCCGCATGTACTCTGAACATGTTGTCAACTTTTAACGCCAAACCATATATGTACCCATAACAATCGCATGTGGCTGTGGGTCGTGTGACCAGTGTAGCTCCTGATCAATAGCACACTCCCGTAGCATGATAACGATCTGTATTGCTTGTTAGAAGCACAACCGGTGTTTCTTTTTGTTTCATTGTATTGTTGATGTAATGGTTAACAGTGCAGATCCTGATCAGACTGTGCGGATTTAGGATTTTCCACATACAAAATAGGGTATCATCAGCATGAAATGGGTTACATATGAAACTGGATTTTTTTCTAATTTCAGAAATAGTGGAACGATTTGCAAAATGTTAGATCGTTTCCAATCTGGTATTGAGACAAAAAAACATACACAGTTGGTTACTGGGCTACATGTATAAGGATACAGAAACTATAAAATGACAGATGAAATAGTAAAAGAACATCTCTTTAGCCGAGATTATCTTAGATACTTTATCCGTTGATGGGACGCTAAACCTTTGCCCAGTTTCCCCATCATACATATGCACCATTAGTTTAACCTTTCAACCCTAAGTATTTGCAATGGGCTGTGATATGCCAATTTTCCAACCAATCTAATCGTCACAAAATGATTTTCAGACTAGTCCAATTATGAAAAGGGGGTGATTTTGTTCTAAATATATGAACACTAATTGCAAACAATGCAGATCCTGATGAGACGGATCGTTACGAGCCGGCTCATCTGGATCTGCACTGTTTGCAAAACCCGCTATGGCAGGCAAGCTTTCGGGTTCAAACGGTTAATACCGCTCACATCCTTTTCACAACACGAGCACGATAAACGCAGAAAAAATTAAGCGTTTCGTCACCAATCGCTGGAACAATGTGATAACTACGAGATGGCGCGGCACGAACTGTTGTTTTAGACAACACCTCGGTGTCAGTTTGTGTAGATACGGGCACATTACTGTCACCTCGAATATGCAACAACAGAGGCTTCGATGGCACGCAGGAGGCAGGAGTATTTTCCTTGTCGATTTATCCCCATTATAAATGTTGTCGATTGACGTTTAGGTTATATGGCGCATTCGTTGCATATGTGAGACACACCATGTGATTTTGTACCTTCGGACATCTGCGTAATTTCATTAAATACGTTTACAAAGTTTGTAATAATTTCCGTAAATGGCGTCAAAAGTTGAAACAAATGGTCATAGTGTTCCGCATGTACTCTGAATGCTTTGTCAACATTTGACTTTATTTATGAAAAATACTGTAAAATTTGTAAACGGAAGGTACAAAATCACATGGCGTGTGTCATACTTTTGTTGTTTAAATGTGGCAGTGACTGGAGATATGGGGCTTAAATGGAATTTCTGACGTGTGTAGCTCCTTATCAAGTAGCACATTTATGTAGCTTGATAACAACCTGAATTGCGTGTTATATAGAAGCAAGGAGACAGTCTCATTGATGGAATGGCGAACAGTGTAGATCCTGATCAGACTGTGCGGATGCACAGGCTGATCTGGATCTACACTGGTCGCAAAACACATAAGCCCCATTTCTCCAGTCACAGCCACACACAGCAGTATAATAACACAGTACATTAAACATCTGTCTGTTCCACGTTTTTCTGCCGACTAAATTTTGGCTATTAAACATATTAAATATAAACCATATTTAAATGTAAGTACTTTTTCACCAATAACAAAAAGAATTACCCTCCCCAAAATTTGTTATTTAATGAAATTCTATCAATGAAATAGCAATTTCAAAAGCGAAAACATTTTGAAATTGACTCAGAAACCTGGTTAGACAGTTTGGAAATGGTGTAAATTAAAAAAAAAGTTAGATTTTGAAAATCGGTCCACATTTAAATAAATATTTTTAAAAAATCTATTTTAGCCCCCATTCCTATAGGAAAATCTTTTTTTTGCAATAAAATTAATATTTGAAGGTATTTCCTGAAATATCTTTTTTGGGGAGGGTGACTTTTTTGTTATTGATGAAAAACTATTTACATTTAAATATTACTTCGTCGGCAGTAAAACGTGGAACAGACAGTAGTGTAATAAATAGATAAATTGATCTCAAGACTCGTTTCCATTTGTAACCTTTTAAGTTGATCAATCATATAAGAAAAGCTAGCTAGCACCAGAAGCGCATACCAAAGGAAGGTGATTTCATTGAAGCTTAGAATATTGTTTTTTACTTTTTTTATAGTCGGACATTCGGTCCGGCGACTTCAGGTTTACAGTCGGATCGGCGGCACTTTTAACGGACATGTCCGACGGACCGACAACTTGCGAGGAGACTGTACATGTATGCACCGAGCCTCGGGCATACAACTGCTGACGAGGTTCATAAATATCATATCAAATCGAAACGAGTTTGAGATTCTGTTTATCACATGACATTACACTCCAATGAGCAACAAAAGCGTCTTCGTGAGCTGTATTTGGTCATCCCGGAAGTTCGGCACATACTTATGTCGTCTTTGCGAATAATCGATTTCCGTGTCTACCGACAAAAACGACAGTAGTTTGGGCCAAAGTACAGGGACCACCAAATGCAGCTTAACAAGACGCGTTTGATGCGCTAGATTTCATCAACATCCGTTACATAATAAGGACAAAATAAAAGTATATGTCCTTGGAATCGGAGGGCTTCTGGAAGTTTCAATACGTGTTGTTGTTGCTGTTACCACGTGACCATACACATTGAGAATGCAAATCGAACTTGCGTAGATCTAGGTAATTTCTAATTGGGTAAAATGTGTTGTTCGCCAATTTCGAATCGATACAAAATGTCAACTGTTTGAATTTATTAATGCATTTTGGTAAGGAGCGCGCTTTTAAACAATGTGGCCTGGGTATGATCTTTGACTGGGGCAGTATGTGAGACTACATGGTGGTCGCCAGATCATACAAGGGTGTTGTCAAGGGTGTACTCTGGTTTCCTCCGACACTAAACAACCACCGCCACTTTCTGTGCCAACCAAAACAACTGTATACGTATGTGCTGTCTCGCGTGTGTCATAGTGCAAATCATTTGAAGTTATTGCAGTGGAACCTCTCTAAACCGGACGTACAGAAAAGTTAGTTCTGCTTAATTTTGACAAGTTTCGTTGCCCTTTATCTCCAATGATAAAAATGGACAGGCGGTCTCGACTTTGAAATATTGAGCTATTGCGTACGGGAGACCAGGCGAACTCGGTGTATCAAACAGCGAAGGCGTCGAGCGGGCTGCACGACCGTGCAGCCCTCTTGACGACTTCTCTGTGCATGGTCACAAATCACCCAGGCGTGTCTTGAAGTAGTCATATGCTTGCTTTACAGTGGAACCTCCCAGGGTGATCGATTTAGAGAGGTTCCACTGTATGGAGATGAGCCACCACAATATACCTCACCAATTTACCACACATTTTGGCTATTCCCTGCTACTTTCAGTTTTAGTATGTATGTGTGGGACATTTTTGCCAAGCAATCAATGCGTCTGGTATAAAACATCTGGATTATTTTCTTACATTGTCACCGTACTATTTTTGACCGCGCATGAATATATGTTGATTCGGTTTGGGCAACGGTCGCCATATCCCGTCCCGCAATCCGGCACCGGTAACTGGGAGTGTTATATCCTATTAAGCGATCAGTCCCGCACTCGACCGCCTCATACATTGCTCTCGGCTTAAGTGAAGTGCTATAAAAATGGACAGGCGGTCTCGACTTTGACATATTGAGCTATTGCGTACGGGAGACCAGGCGAATGTGGTGTATCAAACAGCGAAGGCGTCGAGCGGACTGCACGACCGTGCAGCCCGCTTGACGCTTTCTCTGTTTGGAAGTGATACAGTTGGACTTGATTTTAAACCTATGCGATTGCATGGACTATTATGGGAATGGATAGGGTTATACTGAGAATGCAGTCACGTCGCTTGTAATCATCTCGATGCGCCGTTCCGCCATTGACATATTTGTTGTTCTGTCGATCGATTTTATGTCAGGCTTTCTAAGACGTCTCAGACTGCATGAGACACTGGCATATGGTGTGGAGCTGAATTAATATTGACAAGTTTCTGACGTTTCTTAATCTAGTCGCTCGTCATGGCATGGATGCGCGTACGTTGCGCTGTATTACCCGTCGAGAGGTTTGACGACACTAAATCAACATATAGGCATGCGCGGTGTTGTTAAATGTAGTCGGTATTGAAAATAGTCTAGGTGTTTTGGGCTATAGTCGCGGTTTGCTCACAGAACATCGTAAATTGATGTATTAATCTACTTCACAAGCATATCAATGAACCCTTCTGAAACATAATGTTGAGCTTTTCAAACAATTACAAACATGTCGTAGTTTTACCAGCCGCTTATTATTTTGGGCCACCACCAGCGTGGTCACAGAACACTGAAATTATCTTTCTTAACAATAATTCATGCTATATTTCAATTAGCTTATATCCACAGCTAGGACTGGTGCAGGTTATGGCAACATATGTCCCACAACATCCATACCTAAAGAGGAAATTAATAAACTGGGGCCCGTTTCACTAAAGTTCGTACGACTAAAATGTTCGTAAGTGCAAAATTATGATAGGCTGTAAATTTCACATTAACAATGTTTTCTTGTAAACAATTATTGGATTTACATTTATTGAGCATATGCAGCCTATGCTCAATACATGTAAATCCATCAATTGATATTTCCAGACGATCCTAAAGTTGCACTTACGAACATTTTAGTCGTAAGAAGTTTAGTGAAACGGCCCCCAGAACATTGAGACAGTGTGATAACTGGTTATAGACCTTGAGCCACCAATAACCCCCCCCCCTCCCCCCCCCCCTGTGGGATTTTTGGTCAGTATGATTTTCGGATTCAGTAACCTATTGTCTGTCAAATCTGATTGTCTGCGCCTTGAAAGCCGCTGGATGAACAAATGGCGGCCATTTTTCAAAATGGCCGCCAAACGAAACTGGGTTGTTTTAGTTTAGGCTGATATGTGCCATTTAGACCACCACATACCATACTAATTACTATGAATCATTCACCAATTGAATATAACACGAGTTACAAAACATTTTAAATTGAATTCCATCGTTATATAGGCACAATTTCCAAAATGGCCGCCAAAATACGCATTTTTTTAATTCTTGCGAACGTTTTTGCACCACATGGTTAGCTAGCGACCATTTAATCATGTAAGGAGCGTTATAATCAAATAGCGAATTATAGTTAACATATATTTACATTATTTCCGATTTGCTATGAACGTTATTCATTTCAAAATGGCCGCCAAACAGATATTTCACAATGGCCCATTCAGGCGATTTTGAACAACGACACCGCTATTAACCCTTTAAGCCCTGAGGTTTTGGCAAAAAGTGTAGCAGAGCGAAACATATTTGGACAGCTCATTTCGCTCGCTCTCAAACACAACATTGACATGGAAAAGGTACTTAGCTACCCATTGGGACCTGTACCATGGTCGCTCGCCACTGCCGATGGCTCGCCAGCGAAAACTGACAAAGCTAAACTCATGCATCAGCTGGAAGGAACTTCACATATCGTTGACGCACCTCCAAAGGAACATGTAAGCTACATCATTGACGGCAATGCAATGCTAAACATGCAAACCGCTTTGCCAAACACATTCGCGGATCTTGCAGAGAGCATATATAATCAGCTTCCGAAAGTTGAGCGTGTTGATTTTGTGACAGATACGTACCAAGAGCTATCAATAAAAGCACTTGAGCGCCTACGGAGGGGTACGTCAAAGACATACATAATAAAGGGGCCTCTCACCAAAGTTCCACGTGATTGGAAACTTTTCTTGTCAAACGCGTCTAACAAAACTCAGCTTGTTAGCCTTCTCATATCCGAGTGGAAACAAGACAAATATGCCCCAAAGATGCTCGGCAAGACTCTTCGGTTTGTAAGTGGGGAGCAATGTGTGCAGTTAACAACCACTGATGGAAAAACAACACAAGTTGTTGAGATCGAGGAGCTTCACTCTTCGCAAGAGGAGGCGGATACACGTATAATCTTGCATTGTGCGTACCAGGCATTGAATACTCCAGAGGACAACACAATTGTTGTGAGATCCCCAGATACGGATGTGTTTGTTTTGTTGTTAAAATATGGTCAAACTCTGAAGCAGCAGCTATTGTTAGACACCGGAACTGGGAACAAGAGGCGGCTAATCGACATACACGGTGTCATTGGAGAAATAGGAACAGAACTGTGTTTGGCATTGCCTGCACTGCATGCTTTCACAGGCTGTGATAGCACGAGTGCCTTTGTTCGGCGTGGAAAAGTGACGCCTTGGAAAACACTTCAGCGGCATCCAGAGTTTGTTGAAGCCTTTCATAAATTGGGTACGTCTCAGACAGTAGATGAAACGTTATTCCAAACGCTGGAACATTTTGTATGCTTGCTCAACAACAAATCCGACATTGCCGATATCAACAAGTTACGAATGGAGCTATTTCTACAAAAGTGTAGCCCCAGGTCCGGTGATCTCCTTTCCACTTACAATGGTGCTGACCTCAGCCTATTACCACCATGCAGATCGTCACTGAAAATGCATGTAACAAGAGCCAACTATCAGACGCTCATTTGGAACAACGCTGACCGCCGTGATGCGAACATACCGCCACCATATGAACATGGATGGGAGGTAAACAATGGCTCTTTGGAATGCAAGTGGACAGAAGGAGATCACCTGCCAAGTGAAATGGTCGATTTGTTGGTAGAAGAACGGTTGATGTATCTGATTCGGATGAAGCAGAAGAACCCGAAGCTGAATGCCTTCTTGATACCATGTATGACGTTGACGACGCATATGAGTAGTCTAGATTTAACTCAACGTACTCTGAAACTCGATTTGCCTGGTGTTGTGAGGATTGCCTCGCCACATGTGCGACATTCTTACATTGATAACATGTACAATTGTTGGTAGTTCAAGCTGTATATTGTAAACTATGATGTGTTTTGTATTTTGAATTATATTATATGTCGATCGAACATCTGATATATTTTGCCTCTGGACGTGTAATATACGTGGATCAAACAATTGGTGTATGTTGCCTCTTGAAGTGTATTATATGTGGATCAAACATTTGTATATTGTGTTTCATCTTGCCTGATGCTGTGAGGATTGCCTTACCGCAGGTGCGATAGTTTGACATTGATGACATGTAGATTGTTTTGTAGTGCAAGTTGAATATTGTAAACTATGATGTGTTTTGCCTCTTGACTTATAAATTATGTGGATCAAACATTTGATATATTTTACCTCTTTAAATGTAGTATATGTGGAACAAACATTTGTATATTGTGTTTCATCTTGCCTGATGATGTGAGGATTGCCTTGCCACAGGTGCGATAGATTAACATTGATGACATGTAGATTGTTTTGTAGTGCAAGTTGAATATTGTAAACTATGATGTGTTTTGCCTCTTGACTTATAAATTATGTGGATCAAACATTTGACATATGTTACCTCTTGAAATATATAATATGTGGAACAAACAGTTGTATATTGTGTTTCATCTTGCCTGATGATGTGAGGATTGCCTTGCCACATGTGCGATAGATTGACATTGATGACATGTAGATTGTTTTGTAGTGCAAGTTGAACATTGTAAAATATTATGCGTTTTGCCCATTGAATTTAACTTATGTGGATCAAACATTGTATGTATGTTGCATCTTGGATTGTATTACATATGGATCAAAGATTTGTATATTGTGTTTAATCTTGCCTGACGCTGTGAGGATTGCACTGCCACAGTTGCTATACTTTGACATTGATAACGTGTACAATGTTTTGTAATACCAGTTGAATATTGTGAACTATCATGTATTTTGCATCTTGAATTGTATCGTATGTGGATCAAACGATGTATCTTGCCTGTTGAAGTGTATTGTATGTGGATCAAACATTTGACGTATGTTGCCTCTTGAATTGTATTATATATCGATCAACCATGTTTCTATTGTGTTTCATCTTGCCTGATGCTGTGAGGATTGTCTCGCCACTGGTGCGACATTGACATTGATAACGTGTAGATTGCGAAATATGTACGTATATCAAGGGATGGTGCACGTGCTTATATCAAGCATCTATAATGCTATATAAATATACATACAATATATAATATGGCGGCCATTTTGAATTTGCACAAATATTCTTGATCCATCTTCATCCGGTTTATGTATGGTTTCATTTCATGCCGGATAGCTGTCATAACAAAACAAAAACGCTCTATCATTGAAGTAAAAAAAAGTGGTTTTAGCTTTCCGGATTTAGTCACGTCGCCAGTCATATATTATGTACGATGTGAGGTAACAACATTAGTTAATATTGTCGAATTTATATTACATCGGTATACAATAAGATAATTATTATCGTAGATTAACTCCTGTTGACGATAATGCGTCCATGCCTCGAAATGTTTGAATATTTGTACATTATTCACAATCGATGCTGTCAATTATAATTTAAGAAATGTACGTACAGACGGACGAACATATGAACACATATATGATAGTATATGTAGTATGTTTGGAATACTAATAATACATAGCCTAGTAGGCGTCTATCTATTAAAAACGCTTATAACCATGTTACCTTGCATAATAGTAAATACCAGTAAAACTGCCATTGTAAAAATAATGGGTGGGGAATGGTAAAAATGCGTTGTTTTTCACTTTGTATATTTTGCAGTAGACACGAAAAATTGGGCGTATTTGCATTTGATATGTTTAATAGACACTTCTAGCTTACATTAACATTGATAATATGAAAAAATACTACGTTTGCATAAAGTTATTAACATGTATATTTTACCATTGAAATTGTGTGGGTGGGGTAATCAAACACCTAAAATTTGACTTCTGGATTATCAGATTTTGTTTAAGTGTACCTTATTATATTTCACATTGTCCAACATCTCTGAAAAAGTGCGAAAATACTACCTTATGTCATTAAAATGATATAAGTTGGTAAATTTTTAGTTAAAAATGTGATTTTTGAAAATTGGAAAAAGTCCGAGGGTGACCTACTTCAAAATAACGCCATATGTTCATCCAGCGGGTTACAGAGCGCAGACATACGGCATAACACTCGCAATTGAATGTAGATTTAGGAAAAATATGTCTGCAAAAATCCCACAGGGGGGGGGAGGGTTTCGATATCTGGCTCACGGGCTATTAGGTTATAACTATACATGTAGAAATATAAATGGTGGTGCTCACCTAGAGGTCGTAGACCGTCGTGCGCCGTGTACACTGCCGCCTGCGCTAATCTTGCCAATATGTCAATTTCGTTATCTGTGACTGGAGAAATGGGGCTTATGGGATTTGACACGAGGGTAGCTTTTGATCAAATAGCACACTCCTGTAACCTGATAACGATATATATGGCTTGTTAGAGACATAACAGGTGCTCCATTGGTGGGATGGCGAACTGTGCAGATCCTGATCAGACTCTGCGGATGCACAGGCTGATCTGGATCTACATTAATCGCACACGCTCCATTTCTCCAGTCATAGCCACAAATCAAACTAAATGTACTTTAATATTGCGCTTGACATCAAGCAGCTTGATTGACTGAACATGAGCTGTGCTACAGCTCAGGCTCAGACAATCAAGTTGCGTGATTTCAACTTGGCATTGCCGATATATGCTGAGATACGGCGATAATATCGGCAAGAGTAACACAGGCGATTGTGTAACACTACGCAGGGAATGTTTTTATTATTCTCACAGTGGCGGGTGATTTTCACATGCGGATAGATCGTGATATACCTGATAAAAGTACTCTTATGTCGTCACCTGGGGCCCGTTTCACTAAACTTCTTACGACTAAAATGTTCGTAAGTGCAAATTTAGGATCGTCTCGAGATTTCAACTGATGGATTTACATTTATTGAGCATAGGCTGCATCCAATAATTGTTTTCAAGAAAACACTGTTAATTTGAAATTTACAGACTATCATAATTTTGCACTTACGAACATTTTAGTCGTACGAAGTTTAGTGAAACGGCCCCCTGGAAGCCATTTCACTAAACTATGCGTAAGTGTAAAATATGCGTAAGTGTAAAACTACCAGTGACAGTGATGTTGGCATTAGTACCAGATTTGTGGAAAATATGTGGTGGGTTACTTCAGATTAAGTTACCTTTAAATGCAGCCTGGAAATGGTAGCATGCTATTAAAAGTAGTTTCATAGAAATCTTCATATGCAGCCTATGCTCGATAAATGTAAATCCATCAATTGAAATCGCCAGACGATCCCAAATTTGCACTTACGAACATTTTAGTCGTAAGAAGTTTAGTGAAACGGGCCCATGAAAAAGAACCGTGCCCGGATACAAAGCTAGATACCTGGGGGCCGTTTCAATAAACTTGGTACGACTAAAATGTTGGTAAGTGCAAACTTATGATGTTTTCTTGTAAACGATTATTGGATTTACATTTATTGAGCATAGCAGCCTATGCTCACTATATGTAAATAAATTCATTGAAAGTCCTAACTTTAGTCGTACGAAGTTTAGTGAAACGGTTAGAATTATAGGTATAGGGTATACTAAATTGTGCGAAATCGCGAAATCGCAAAAGTAAAAGGGTAAGCAAAAGTAGTCAGGTATAAAAAAAACAGTGCGGGTATTTTGAGGTCACAGACACAGTTTGCTTGTAAATCTTGATCCATTATTAACCAATTTAACTTGCGGAACATATGGGAATGCTTTTAACACCAGTTTTCAGCATATTTATAACATCTAAAAGAAAACGCTGAACCTGTTGGTCACGTGATGTAAACAGAGTTCCCGTGGCCAAAACATGTAAACAATATTGGGGGACATAACGAGATTGGATTTTTCTTTCCTAGGAGTAAATAATTCCAGCACAAAATTTTTTACACAATTCCCTAACATTTGATTGGTCCGTAGCAAGTCTCTGTCGAAAATTTATATTCCAGTAAACTCCCATGCCGAACTACTTTCCGTAACCGTCAGGCGCAGTTAAAATAATTCTTAAGAAAACGGAAAATAAACACATTTTCTTGATGAATTTATTTCAAATGCTGGAATTATAAGGAATGAATTGCCTTTTTGTGGAATTTATCGGGGTTATAAACTTGGAAAAGTCGCGGGAATACTGGACGAGGCCTTCCGGCCTTCGTCCAGTATTCCCGCGACTTTCCGGCCTTCGTCCAGTATTCCCGCGACTTTTCCAAGTTTATACCCCGATAAATTCCACAAAAAGGCCATTCATTCCTTTAATGAACCTATTGTTTGATCCATGCAGAACCAATACAGACCGGCTGTAGGTCATGTGCAAGTAGATCCCACAGCATCCATACGAATAGAGAAAGTAGGAGAGACTGGCCTTATTGGATGGGATTCGGTTAACCCTTTCAACACCAAGTAACTTAATGGGCTGTTCCATGTCACTGTTTCATGCTATTTCATTGGTCCATTCAAATTTTCAGGCTATTCCATTCTTCAGAAAGGGTAATTTTTTTTCAAATTTGATAACTATTAACAAACAGTGGAGATCCTGATGAGACGGCTCGTTACGAGCCGGCTCATCTGGATCTGCACTGTTTGCAAACATTGTCTCTATAGAGGTATATGGTGTTGAAAGGGTTAAATTAAAAAGTAGAACTATTTGGTGTGTTCTAACCTTATCAGATATCTAGCAACGGACTGACGGAATGCATGCTCCCTGATGACGCCGGGAAATCATACAACAAGCCGCGTCGTACCATGACCATGTATACACGGCGGACCGGAGTGCGGGAGTCGTGGGCCAGATATTATCCGCGGATATTGCCTGCATTGCCGACAGCCCCGCAGTCTAACTCAATCAGGAGGTCGAAAATAACTTCCGCAACAGTCGCCATGGGAATACTCGGTACGGATATGGTACTGATATGGAGATATCGACGTACGTGGTATATATATGGTACATGCAGTCACGGTCACAAATGTAACATATACAATATAACGAGATTTCCGTTTTCTTGACAAATCTTGGCATACGTTTTGAAATCGCCGCCATGTTTCGGTCACATAATCCACCAAATTGTACGTGTACGGTCCGGGAGTTTTGCAAAGTTATTGCCCGCAACTAACAACATCGACACCGCCAAAAATACCCAAGTACGTTTTTCTCCAGAAGCGTTCCGATTAACTATGCAGACGAGTCATTCCTCACTTAATAACCATACCATAATATAATTACAAGATGGATGAAACAGCTTAATCGAGATTAGGGCGAGCGGGTTGTAAACAAACACATAACCGAGAGAATAAACAAACGGTAATGGGGGAATTTAATGTGTGAGAGTGAGCCGGATTTGACAATACCGCCCCTTACGTTTATTTGATTGTTTATGCCAGTAATTGATGAACTTGAATGTTCTTCGCCGTTTTCCTCACAACCAACGTAATTACAAAACAAATATGTGGTTGTGACTGGAGAAATGGGGCTTATGGATTATGCGACCAGCGTAGCTCCAGTTCAGCCTGTGCATCCGAACAGTCTGATCAGGACCTGCACTGTTCGCCATTCCATCAATGAAATATACGTCGGGCTTCTAACAAGCAATTTTATACCTCGTTATCAGGCTAAGTGAATGTGCTATTTTATCAAGTTACATTAGTCTCAAATCCCATAAGCCCCATTTATCCAGTCACTACCACCTATGAACAATTAATAGATCAATATTGCGTACATCACCTGGTGATTTAATAATGTGTATCGAATCTTTGATACATTTTCGAGTTTTGTTTCTACATTTACACATCACGAGAGTAATGTATGCGGATGTGATAACACAGTTTAGATCACCTTAGTCCGCATGTACGATCGATAATGCACTCGCTAAAGCTCGCGGATTATCTCTCGTACATGCGGACGAACCGTGATCTAACTGAGGCTTAATACATCAAGAGGAATGAAATATATAGAGCATATTCATATATTTGCAAAGAATATGACATATATGTTCATCGAGTAGTGTGAAATGTCCATATTTCACGAGTGCCGTTACATATGGACATTTCACACCACGAGATGAACATATATGTCATATTCGTTGCAAAAATATGAAAATTCTATTTATTATATACCGCTCCATGGAAATTAGCAGCTTTTTAGACTGTATACGGTAATGAATGCGTATTTGCAGCCTATTTGCGCTGTTTTCTTTCAGGTGCGCGTTATGAATATAGATAGCGGAGGAAGTCGTATTTTCACCGGAAGTTGTTTATTTCATCGATGAGAACATATGACTTTTATTTACATCGTATAACTATGTATTTCATGGGTAGGTATATAACAAAATCGTTTATTACACTGAGACAGCTGTCTCATGAACCAACATACACTATACTTGTTCATATACACACAATGCAAGATGACGCACATGGATATGCAAATGCTAAAACAGTGGAACCTCTCTATACATGACTCCAAGAAAACACATGTGATCATATTGTTGATGAGTTTCTCTGTCATTTATCTCGGGGGATAATGTCTGTTCGTGATCGCATAGCATACAGCTATGGCTCAGAATGATCAAATGCTTGATTTACAGTGAAACCTCTCTAAACCGGACACCCTGGGGACCTCCCAGTCTGGGGTCCTCCCAGGGTGTCCGGTTTAAAGAGGTTTCACTGTATGCGACAACTATAATACAAATACATCATATTGCATGTTCAGTAAACGTGGTATGCGTATTATAACGTGGCATTGCACCTAGTAAGTTACTGTTCGCAACTACATTGTACCATTGTGTTTATGCCTCAGTTTCGGGATAGTTTTTCATCAGACACGTGCATACCAATGTGGTTCCTGGATAGAGATCGCCAGGCCGGATACTCCGGTTTCCTCCCACATTAAGGACCAACCTTACGCCCCCACCCCCAGCTGTGTCAACGAAAGCAGTTGTGTAAGTTTGCCAGCGCCTGTGTGTGCTCGTTGTAATATAAATATAAAGCGTATTGAAACACTTTTTATGATTAATGGAATGGTCTGAACATTAAAATGAACTAGCCCATTCCAGTTGTGTAGGGCTGACAGGGTAAACTGTAGCAAGTCACGTGGCTGTCATTATTTGAATTTATTTTTATTTAAAAATATTTGAATATTTTCCTTGAAAGCAAGAAACTTTATTTGCAGAGCCTGAGCAGTGCTACAGATCATGCTCAGTCAATCAAACTGCGTGGTTGCGAGTTGGGATTGCCAATATGTAGCTGTGACTCGAGAAATGGGGTTTATGGGCTTTGTAGACCAGTGTAGACCCAGATCAGCCTTGATGCACAGTCTGATCTGAGCAAGACCTGCACCGTTCGCCATTCCATCACTGAAACACCTGACATGCTTCTAACACACAACATAGATCGCTATCGGGCTATATGAGTGAGCAGTTTAATCAGGAGCTACACTGGTCACAAATACCATAATCCCCATTTATACAGTCACAGCCACATATGAGACACAACACGTGCACTTTTTCATGAAATATTTACAGAATATGTGATTTTTTTCGGTAAAGGACGTCGAAAGATGACGAAATTTTCATAGCAAATGCGGAATAGTATTCCGCATTTGCTATGAAGATTTTGTCATCTTTCGACGTCATTTACGGAAAATATCATACATTTTGTAAATATTTTTCATAAGATATCGCACATGTTCAGACATACAAAATGGCATCGCGTGTCTCATATATGTTCAATGTTAAACACTGACCCTGGGAAAGATTAACGCAGGACATGGGGGCCGTTTCACTAAACTTCGTACGACTAAAATGTTCGTAAGTGAAAAATTATGATAGTCTATAAATTGCACATCGACACTGGTTTCTTGTAAACAATTATTGGATTTACATTTAATGAGCATAGGCTGCATATGCAGCCTATGCTCAATAAATGTAAATCCATCAATTGAAATTTCTAGACATTCCATCAATCGCTATCGGGCTACCTGGGTGAGATTATAGTTTAATCAGGAGCCACACTGGTCACAAATCCCATACGCCCAATTTCTCCGATCACAGCATCTAGGTTCAGAAACGTTGACATCTGGGCAATATTAACGCAGGCGGTTGTGTAACAGTCTCTGAAAGGCGTCATTATACTCGCTGAATGGCCGTCCAGACGCGCCGATCTGAGGCACAATTATGCACGCAATCTAGACGTGTGTACATCGGCTATCTTGTCAGAGAATCGACCTTACATGTACCAAGGTGCATGATCACGTGGTTAACAACAAAAATGTCTGAAAGTGTTGAAAGCGCGCCCACTCCAAAGTAAAGTAGTTTCCTTAATATGCATTTGGTGGTATCCGGACATCGGCATATACTTATGTCGTTTTTGCGAAGAATCGATTTATTTCCGTGTGAGTATTGACAGTAAACACGGAAATCGATTCTTCGCAAAATGGACAGAAGTTTGGACCAAAGTACCGATACCATCAAAAGCAGCTTAACGCGACTCGTTTGATGCGCCATATGTCATTAAAGTCCGTTACAGAATAAGGAAAATATAACAGAATACGTACTTTGAATCGGAGGCACTTCTGAAAGTTTCAGTAATTGTTGTTGGTGTTGTTGTAACCACGTGATCATGCACCTTGATGTAAGTATGGGGCGCGGATTTACTATTTATTCAGTATTTATTGATATCACTAATTCGATGTTTTGATATCAACAATTGCAGGTGCGCCGTTTCATTTTTTATTCTGTATTTTTTATATCAATAAATCGATTTATTGATATCAATAAATACCGAATAACACACAGTCAGATAAGTATTAAATGTGATTGCTCGTGCTATTTCGACGATTCACTTTCGATTATTACTTAGATATCAATGTTTTTTTATAAATTGCCTGTATTTGCCTACAGCAATAACCGTCCAGATACACAGTCCAGGCTGATGCGGTGTGTTTTCCAGTCTGATACTGAAACTTCTAGTCTGATACTGCCATTTCTAGTCTGATACCATCGTTACTAGTCTGATACCGCCGTTTCCAGTCCGATACCATGTCTCGCGCGCGTATTAAACCAGTTCCTTTGGGCATGCGCATTGCGTATGTTTACTTTATCGACTGCGTAAATTTTGACAGATGCCGGGAATTTAAATGTGTAGGCTCTGTATTTCAACATTCAATCATGGATAACGGTATAGCTTTTAATATAGGATTATCACAACTGCCGGATGATTGATATTGAAATTGATATCTAAGTAATCTAAGTAATAACATACGTTAATACGTGTCTTGTTTGATATCGGCCTTGGTATCGTCCCTCGGTAACTAGGTATCAGCCTTTGACCTTCGGTCTCAGGCTGATACCAAGTTACCTCGGGCCGATACCTAGGCCGTTATCAAACAAGCCACGTATTAACCTCTAAATAGTGTAGGCATTGGTCAGACTGCGCGGATGCTGATCTGGAACTACACCACCGCCTGTGCTAATCTTCAAGTTAATATATGAATTTAATTTTATTTAAAAATACTTGAATATTGTGTTTGAAATCAAGTGACTTGATTGGCTGAGCCTGAGCTGTGCTACATATCATGCTCATCAATGCAAACATGACAGTTAACAACAATCTAGAACAAAATAACATCACTGGAAGAATGGCGTGAAATTGTCGTCTGTACTTTCGTTCGCAATATTTGAGAATGTATCCGAGTATAGACATTTAAAAGTCCATCACATATTCAAGTTTCTGTTATCAGGGGCCCGTTTCACTAACCTTCGTACGACTAAAATGTTCGTAAGTGCAAATTTAGGATTGTCTGTAAATTTCAATTGATGGATTTACATTTATTGAGCATAGGCTGCATATGCAGCCTATGCTCAATAAATGTAAATCCAACAATTGTTTACAAGAAAACATTGTTAATGAGAAATTTACAGACTATCATAATTTTGCACTTACGAACATTTTAGTCGTAGGAAGTTTAGTGAAACGGCCCCCTGTTTACCCGACCCCCTGTTTGTGCAAATTTTAATGTCAGTTACCCCACCACCTACTATATGCCAACTCTCTCAGTCTCTCCAACCACTCATTTATGTTCAAATCAAATAATCATTCTCAGCATATAGCTGATGTCACCAAAATCACTAAGTATACTTTATATCTTGTTAAGTGTACTTTGAGGGAGAACTTTTTAATTTATGCGTAATTTGATTAATTTGTTATTTAATGACATTAGTATTTTCCAAACAAACGAAAATGGCTCTGTTAATGTAATAAATGTAAATACAGTGTAATAATTCGGCATAATGGTAATCATTACATATAAACAGTGGCTAGTTCTATATGAAATAATGCATTTCAGTACAAATATATAATTACTCCCGCAACGTATACTTATGTAGATAAGTGTACACAGCACAATTATGGTGAAATCGCGCCGACTCGTCAGTTGGTCAGACGCTTGCTCACAGAGTGGCGTTTCATTCCCCCACACAGCGGCGTTTCATTCTCTCACACAGCGGCGTGTCAATTCCTCACACACCGGCGTTTCATTCCCCCACACAGCGGCGTTTCATTCCCCCACACAGTGGCGTTTCATTCCCCAACACAGCGGCGTTTCATTCTCTCACACACCGGCGTTTCATTGCCTCACACAGCGGCGTGTCAATTCCTCACACACCGGCGTTTCATTCCCTCACACAGCGGCGTGTCATTCCCTCACACACCGGCGTGTCATTCCCTCACACAGCGGCGTTAGATTCTCTCACACACCGGCGTTTCATTCCCTCACACAGCGGCGTTTCGTTCTCTCACACACCAGCGTGTCATTCCCTGACACAGCAGCGTTTCATTCTCTCACACACCGGCGTGTCATTCCCTCGCATATCGCCGTTTCGTACCCTCACACACCGGTGTGTCATTCGCTCACAAACCGACGTTTCATTCCCTCACACAGCGGCGCTTCATTCCCTCACACAGCGGCGTTTCAATCCCACACACACCGGCGTTTCATTCGCTTACACAGCGGCGCTTCATTCCCTCATATAGCGACATTTCGTTCCCTCAGAGAGCGGCGTTTCATTCCGTCACACACCGGCGTTTCGTTCCCTCACACACCGGCGTATCATTCCTTCACACAGCGGCGATATATTCCATCATTCACCGGCGTTACATTCCCTCACACAGCGGCGTTTCGTTCCCTCTCACAGCGGCGTTTCGTTCAATCACACAGCGGCGTTTCGTTCCCTCACAGACCGGCGTTGCATTCCCTCACACAGGGGCGTTTCATTCCCTCATACACCGGCGTTTCATTCCCTCACACAGCGGCGTTTCATTCCATCACACACCAGCGTTTCATTTCCTCACACACCGGCGTTTCATTCCCTCATATACCAGCGTTTCATTCCCTCACACACCCGCGTTACATTCCCTCACACAGCGGCGTTTTATTCCCTCACACAGCGGCGTTTCATTCTCTCACACAGCGACGTTTCATTCCGGTCCCTCACACAGTGGAGTCTCACACAGCGGCGTTTCAATCCTCACACAGTGGCGTTTCATTCCCTTACTCAGCGGCGTCTCACACAGCGGCGCTTCATTCCCTCAGCAACGTGTTTCATTCCCTCACACAGCGGCGTTTCATTCCTGAGCGCCCATTGTCAATTAGCCTCGTTCTGTTCCCACAGTGCCATAAGAAAGTCAGCAGATCAATAGACATTTAGTTGCAGAAGACGTATTTACGACGTTGTGAAACCATTGACATGTACATTACAGAACCGATAAGTCATTGCAGAACGACACAGAAAACGCACAGAAAGCGTCTCGTAGATCACGCCACATACATAACAACTACGGGGTTAGTTAATTATCTTATAGTTAAGGGTAGGAATTGGCTCGCAGACCTTCCATGCCCGGGCATATGCGCCCAGAAAATATGTCAAGCCAATGGCCGTTGGCCCGTTTTCCTTTCCGAAAACGGGCCAACGTCCATTGACTTGACAACTACATGTATATGGGTTGCCGTTTTGGACTTTAATACCATATTGGGAGATCACCTAGTCCAATGAGTGATATCACCATTTCGCGTTTATTCAGTGACATCACCAATTCCAAATGGTGACATCACTCATTGGAATACATGTAGGTGATAATACTCATTTGTATGGGCCATATCATAGAGGCAACAATAAAGGAATATCCAAGGTGCATGATCACGTGGTTACAACAACAACAACGTCGCCCACTCCAAAGTATTATTTGATATTTGAAATATGGCGCAGCAAACGCGTCTTCATGAGCTGCATTTGGTGGTCTAAGGAGTTTGGCACAGACATATGTCGTTTTTGCGAAGAATCGATTTCCATGTCGGAGACACGGAAATTGATTCTTCGCAAAAACGACAGAAGTTTGTGCGAAAATAAAGAGACCACCAAATGCAGCTTAACAAGACGCGTTTGATGCGCCATATTACATCAAAATCCGTTACGTAATAAGGACACTATAAAATAATACGTACTTTGAATCGGTACGTGTTGTTGTTGTTAGTACCACGTGATCATACACCTTCATATCGCCTATTCAAATATTTGATATCACCCATTTGACATTCAGATTGAAATACAATGTAGGTGATATCACCTATTCGAATATGGGATGGTATTAAAGTCCAAAACGACACCACATACAGGTTAGACTATACCAAATATAGTATTTTACTACTTTATAAGTAGTCTGGTATAAAATAATAGTGCGGGCGTTTTGAGGTCACAGACCTAGTTTTTTTGCAAATATTGATCCATTACTACCCAGTTTCACATGAGGAACATCTTGGGGTGCTATTAACACCAGTTTTCAGCATATTTGGAGCATTTATAAGAAAACACTGAACCTGTTGGTCACATGATGCAAACAGAGTTTCAGTGGCGAAACAATGTAAACAATATTGTGGGATATGATGAGGTTGGAGTTTTCTTTCTTAGGAGTAAGTGAACCTATTGTTTAATTCATGCAGAACCAGTACAGACTGGCTGCAGGTCATGTACAAGTAGGTCCCACAGCATCCATACGAATAGTGTAAGTAGGAGAGACTGGCCTTATTGGATGGCATTCGGTTAAATTATATAGTAAAACTATTTGGTGTGGTCTAACCTACATGTTACAGCCAGTGACTTCATCCTCAATCACGAAAGCTGGGTGTAAAGGTAGTTAATAGTTAGATATCCATGCGCGGTGTCGTAAAATAATACACAAACTCGTAGGTCATATGCTCTTGTTTACGTGTAGATCCTGGTCAGCTGATGCACGAATCTCCTTCAAATATACATGAATGTGTCTGTATCTTGAACTTGATATTCATAGATAGTTTTTTTGTTCGTTCAAAATCAATACGCGCAAATATGGTGACGCGATAAGGAAGGTGATTCGATAGCGGGTCCATTTAGATTGACAGTACGATACAGATACTCGGCTGCATACACACAGCAGTATATGGAGCCCCGCAGGGGACGTAAACTTATTTTTGTTATTAATTCGTTCCCTTAATTTAACAATTCGTTCCCACGAAATAACAATTCGTTCCCACGGCAACGAATTGTTAATTCGTGGGAACGAATTGTTAATTCGTGGGAACGAATTGTTAATTCGTGGGAACGAATTGTTAAATTGAGGGAACGAATTGTCATTTCGTGGGAACGAATTGTTAAATTTAGGGAACGAATTGTTATATCGTGGGAACGAATTGTTAATTCGAGGGAACAAATTCTTAATTCGTTGGAACGAATTGTTAATTCGAGGGAACAAATTCTTAATTCGTTGGAACGAATTGTTAATTCGAGGGAACGAATTGTTAAATTGAGGGAACGAATTGTCATTTCGTGGGAACGAATTGTTAATTCGAGGGAACGACTTGTTATATCGTGGAAACGAATTGTTAATTCGAGGGAACAAATTGTTATATCGTGGGAACGAATTGTTAATTCGAGGGAACGAATTGTTAATTCGAGGGAACGAATTGTTAAATTGAGGGAACAAATTATTAATTCGAGGGAACGAATTGTTAATTCGAGGGAACGAATTGTTATACCGTGGGAACGAATTGTTAATTCGAGGGAACGGAAACGGGATGTGCCGAGCATATCCCGTTTGCTGAGCCTTGCCAGATATTTTTTCCCATTCACGGCACTAACCTACTATCAAGGTGCATGATCACGTGGTTACAACAACAACAACGTCGCCCACTCCAAAGTAAGTATTATTTGATATTTTCCCTAATATTCAACGGATTTTGATGAAATATGGCACAGCAAAGGCGTTTTTATGAGCTGCATTTGATGGTCCATGGAGTTTGGCACAGACTTATGTCGTTTTTGCGAAGAATCTATTTCCGTGTCGGAGACACGGAAATCGATACTTCGCCAAAACGACAGAAGTTTGGGCGAAAATACAGAGACCACCAAATGCAGTTTAACAAGGCGCGTTTGATGCGCCATATTTCATCAAAATCAGTTACGTAATAAGGACACTATAAAAGAATACGTACTTTAAATCAGATGGATTCTGGAAATTTCAGTACTTCTTGTTGTTGTTAGTACCACGTGATCATACACCTTCTGAAGCACTCTATTCTGTTTTGTTTGTTAATGTGTTGGGGGTTAACGGCCTATCGACAGCTAAAGTCATTTAAGGCCGGATCAATGGGTTTAGTACTTAATCCCATATATCACCTGCACAAGTGCATGAACATGTTTAAGTACATGTACAAATGGGGGGAAAATCCCAAAATCCGAACTGAATATTTACAATAAATAATCTATATATTCAGCCCTGAAATCAGAATAATCCTGATCTGATGCCAGGTCCTCGCCACACCAGAATCACCTGGGCCCCTCCCAAAAGCAGTAGGATCAGTAATAATCTTACCACTTTTATAATGGGCAATAACCCAATTCAACTCCCAGGTAACAAAAGAACCAAAGATAAAAACGTACATGAGGGCCAAATGCCATTCCCGTTCGCCCGACCACCCACCCACTGCTGATCGCTAAGCAGATTATTGCTGCATACGTTTTTAAAATATAACGTTTGGACAAGTACCTGGTACCAATAGACAGGAAAAAGTGTCTTCTTTCCAAATTGGGTTACCTTTTTAATTTATTTCAAGGTTTTCCTCGCATAATTCCTTGTTTACCTAACGCATTGAATTAGTCAGTAACGGATAGCGTTGGGGTTTACCGGATCGCTGTGCGACAGTTGCTGAGGGGGGAGTCTCAAAACATTCCAAATCATGTATTTGTTTTGTAAATGACTTGGAAACATGCTTACATGTATATTACATTCAGACATACCAAGTCTCCCGATTTGATCGGGAGTCTCCCGATTAGAGACTCAAAACCCGATTCTCATGATCGGGATGAAAAAAATCCCGATTTGAAAAATGTAAAAAAATAATAAAAATGCAAAAAATAACACAGTTACATTTTACTTTATTTGGTACATATAAAATTCCAAAAAAACATTTATAGCTTTAAAAAATACATTTGCTATAGTGTTTTCAGGTCATATTTTGTTTTGAGACGATCCCCGCAAATACGCAAAATCGGCGATCCGCTACCTCCGGAATCAGTTGCGTTATTATTGACGTCTGTATTCAGTGACATGGCGTGATTTATGAACCAAGCTTCTTTGCAGTTATAGAGGACATGATTGTACATCATATTATTCACAGAGTTTGTTTTTTCCAAACTAACTGTTTATACATTTTTAGTGAAATTACTCTGGAGCAACCTACTTTCGCTTTAACTGGTGTAAACTTCCGGTTACGTCATTGTGTTTCTTGAAGCTATACGCCCGGCAAGGAAACTGCTATATCAAAGTAAACATGTCATTGTGTGGGGGATAGATCACTCTTCCTAACGGTAATATTTTATTTATTTTAAATGTACATTATACAAAAATATGTTGATACAAATCTACACCGATCCGCTATACCCTAAGATCCGCTATACCCTAAAGAACTGTATATCTTGTTCCGTTTGTAACATTTCTGCCATGCTAACCTTCAAGCAGGAAATACTACTACCTATAAATATACAGGTGCACCTGTAAACTTTACAGGTTTACATTTTACAGGTGGACCTGTAAATTTATAGGTCTACCTGCATATTTTACAGGTGGACCTGTACATTTTATTGGAAAACTCAGCTGTTTTGTAAATCCCCTTGTTAAAGATTTAATGGCTTGAAATGCAATAAATGTAAATATCCTTTTTCTTGGCGGTTATCAGTTTACAGATAAAGCTGTCGATGGAAGCAAATAACAACGTATGATTTTGTACCTAAGAACATGTGCGGTATCTCATGAAAGATATTTGCAAAATTTACGATATTTTCCGTAAATGACGTCGAAAGTTGACGAAAGTTCATAGCAAATACCGTGTTTGCTACGAAAAGTTGTCATCTTTCGATGTAATTTACAGAAGAAATAACAGAAACCTGTAAATATATTTCATAAAAGATCGCACATATTCTTAGGTACAAAATCACATGGCGTGTATCGTATGTTGTAACGAGGTCCCTGATTGGCACTGGCCGGTCCTAGTTGGCACTGATTGGGTAGTTTATACGGGATCAGCCATTTGAGATTGTACCTAAGAAAATGTGCGATATCTCCGTAAATGTTGTTAGGAAATGTGCGACATTTTCCGTAAATAACGTCAGAGGTTGACGAAATCTTCAGAGCAAATGCGGAATATAATTCCGCATTTGCTATGAAGATTTCGTCAACTTTCAAAGTCATTTGCAGAAAATATCACAGTTTCTGTAAATATTTTTCATAAAAAATCGCACATATTCTTAGGTGCAAAATCACATGACCTGTCTGATATGTCAACATCATTGACTCCATATCGTGCACTAAGTATGGGTTATTTACAGTATGTGTAAAGTATTCACGAATTATGTAGCCTATTTCACCAACATTGCAAAGTATACTAGCAAAGTATACTTTGAGGGAGAAATTTTAAATTTTAGGATAAATTTATTATTTTTATTATACTGAATTTATTACATTATCACAGCCAATTTGGCTGTGATAATGTAATAAGTTCAGTATAATAATTCTGCAAACTTTTAATCATCAAAACTATGCAGTTGTTAGTCCTATATGAAATAATACATTTCAGGAAAAATAAATGATTACTCCCTCAAAGTATACTTTGTTAGAAAAGTATAATTTGCAATGTTGATGAAATCGGCTACTGGAGCGGTAATATTGCACGACCTGAGGAGCGCAATAATCACGCTGCAGCAAGAGTATATATCGTCAATACATATTCATAATACCTCACGTAATAACTTTACTTTTGTGTCTTAAGTGAACGTCAATTTTTTCTTCTATCTTCGCCGACGTGTAAGTATTTAAATGACGTCAGTTGACGTTAATCAAATGGGCATGCTAGTTTCGTTACAACCAACATAAATTGATGCATACACGATGAAACGTACATATGCAGAACAAAACACCGCATTAAAGTTGTTGTACCCTTCTTGTGGCCCCAGGTAAAGTCAATGGAAATCTAATAGAAAACCCTACTCATAAACTCATAGCTACTTACACAAATGAACCATATGTATGTGTTCAATACGTCTTTATGCAGATGCTGCCAGCAAATAAATCACATGCTGTAATTAGAAAATAATAAGCACATTTTGGTGTTTCACATGTACAATTTGGTTTCTACACACCTGTAAATATACAAGTGCTACATCAAAGTTGGTCGGTTATCTGGGGGCCGTTTCACTAAACTTCGTACGACTAAAATGTTCGTAAGTGCAAAATTATGATAGTCTGTAAATTTCACATTAACATTGTTTTCTTGTAAATAATTTATGGATTTACATTTACTGAGCATAGGCTGCATATGCAGCCTATGCTCAATAAATGTAAATCCATAAATTGAAATTTACAGACGATCTTAAATTTGCACTAACGAACATTTTAGTCGTACGAAGTTTAGTGAAACGGACCACTGGATATTACAGGTGTGTGTGCATTTTTATTGGTAGCAGTATATGCATAAAGACTTACTGATCGCATACATATGGTTTATTTATGTACATTTGTAAGTAGCGATTGTTTTATTGGTAGGGTTCTTTATTAGATTTCCACAAGAAGGGAACAACTACCTGAATAAATCAATGAAGGCGAATGATGTATGTAATACAAAGAGATGCTACACAAACGCCTGAATTTAATCGTACACAGAGCCTGAGATGTAGCAAAGCTCAGGCTCAGCCAAACAAGCTGCTTATTCACTAAATAATTAGAGCTACATGTAGCATTACATATTTAGAGGTAGCTCCAAATGATTTAGAGATCTCTTCAAATGTTTTGGAGCTAGCTCTAAATATTTAAAGTTAGCTCTAATTATTTAGAGCTAGCATTAATTATTTGAATTTATGTATATTTGGCGTTCCATAGACACAAGATGGCACAAATGTGGCTGTGACTGGAGAAATGGGGCAAATGTTTGTTCTGGCCAGTGTAGTTCGTGATCGAACAGCGCACTCTTGTATCAACACACTGGTCAAAGGACAACATTTGAAAGTGAAAGTGTATGGGTTTAACGTCCCAGCAACAGCTAAGGTCATATAGAGACGGGACCACAGTTTAACCCTTTGAACCCGAAAGCCCGCTATATCGGTTTATGCAAACATTGCAGATCCAGATGAGCCGGCTCGTAACGAGCCGACTCATTAGGATCTGCACTGTTTGAAAGTAATTTTCATATTTTTGAGAACAACAAATACCCCCTTTTTATAAATGGACTAATCTGAAAATCATTTTGTGACGATTGGATTGGTTGTAAAATTAACATCTCGCAGCCCATTCAGTTACTTAGGGGTGAAAGGGTTAAAGTCTCATCCTACAGACCAATACAATGAAAATATTGTTAATGCCCTAGAGGATGTTTTGAACTCGCAAACAACATTTAACCCTTTAACCCTTAAGTAACTAAATGGGCTGAATTTGCAACGTTTGACCCCAGTTATGAAGGCAGTTATTGAACCTTTGTGTGTTAAGTTTGTATTATTGGTATATGTAGTTTATTGATTCCGTCTGGCGGTCTGTATTGTTGAATGTGACATCTGTGGTCTACTGATATTTATGTCCGTGAGTAGCGGTAACTCGAACTCTTAAAGCTACAATGTGGCTGTGATTGGAGAAATGATGCTTTTGGGTTTTGCGAACAGTGTAGATCCAGATCAGACTGTGCATCCGCACAGTCTGATCAGGATCTGCACTGTCCGCCATTAAAATCAACGAGACACAGTTCATACGCTTGACGCGTATACTATATATCATTATCACGCGAAAGGAGTGTTCTATGTGATTAGGAACAACACTGGTCACATATTCCATACAGTGGAACCCCTCTAAACCGGACACTCGGGACGGACATATGGATGTTTAACGTAGATGTGTTTCGCTGTATATTATGTAGCTCTGATTACAATGATTTTTCATGATCGCAAAACACTAGAATGTGCCATGAAGCGCGAACATGTCTGATTTACAGTGGAACATCTACAAATCGGACACCTGGGGACCTCCCAGTGTGTCCGGTTTGGAGAGGTTCCACTGTATATGTTAGCAGGCGTGTGACGTCAACAGCACATTGTGAGAAAAGAGAAAATTAATAAAACATTCAACAAAAAAAGAGGAAACCCATTCACCTTCTTCACGAAAGAATGATTTGTGAACATTTTCAACAAAATGCAGCCCTTTTTTTATTTTCATTTTTTTATTATTATTTTATTTTATTCTCTGAAAAGAAGAAACTTCACACCCCTGCATAAGTCTCATTTCTCCAATCAGGGTCACACATAATATCCCATATGGCATACATCAGATGTTATTCAGACCTACTCCAACTGTATAGTCAAACTTATATTCTTTCGGTATGACTTGGTTTCGTATTCACCAATCTTTATACTCTTTTTAATTCCAAGTACACCACCTCCTGCGATAATCCTGCCTCTATTTGCCAATTATATTACAGTAAAACCTCTCTAAACCGGACACGCATGCAGTCTGTGTATCTTTAATTTTATGGGTTTCATTGGTGATAATTTATGATGATGTCTGTTGAAGTTCGTAAAGCACCGCCACATACATTGGCATAGTCATATGTCTGATTTACAGTGGAACATCTCTAAACCGCACACCCTGTGGACCTCCCAGGGTGTCCGGTTTAGAGAGGTTCCACTGTATTTCAAAGAGACTTGAATATTGTGTTTAATATCAAGCTGACTGATTGGATGTGCATGCACTGTGTGTACTACAGCTCAGGCTCAGTCAATCAGATTGCTTGATTGCGAGTTGAGATTGCCAATAGATGTTCACAGACGTTGAACTCTAGGCAGGTTTAACGCAGGCGGTTGCGTAATTAATGATTTTTCAAGAATATAACGGAAACATGTTTTAAGAATACTATAAATAGTATTTTCACAAAGGAAAAGGAACTGTGCTCACATACACAACCGCCTGCGTCAATCGTGCCCAGATGTCAACGTTTCTGAACATCTATTGGCAATCTGAACTCGCAACCAAGCAGTTTGATTGGCTGAACCTGAGCTGTAGCACAGCTCATGCTCAGCCAAATAAAACTGTTTTTATTTCAAGCATTTTAAAATAAAAACATTGACAAATATTCGCAAGATTGCCGACACGATTAATACAAACTCATTTCAAGTAGAATCGAGTTTGTATGGAAACGTCCTGGTGTCAATGCTAAAATATAATGTATCTCCTAATTAGGATATACTAAGTCCTAATTAGGAGATAATACCTCCTAATTAGGATATATTATCGCCTATTTAGGACTTACTATTTCCTAACAAGGACTTATTATCTCATAATTAGGACTTAGTATCTCCTAATTAGGAGTTAGTATCTCATAATTAGGACTTAATATCTCCTAATTAGGAGTTAGTTAATTAGGAGTTAGTATCTCCTATATAGGAGATAAACTATTTTTTAGCATTGACACAGATAGTAAGTCCTATTTAGGAGATACTAAGTCCTAATTGGGAGATATTAAGTCCTAATTAGGAGATACTAACTCCTAATTAGGAGTTACTATCTCCTATTTACTATCTTCTAATTAGGAGTTACTATCTCCTAATTAGGAGATAAAACTATGTTAACATTGGCACCAGGACGCTTCCATAGTTTGCGATTCTGTTTTATCACAATATATCTAGATCACTCTGCAAAAGTAGAACATTTCGAGATATCCAATATGTTTCAGCGAGTAGACGCCATTGACTATGATCTCAGCTTGGCAACAATCTCTATTGATAAAATAGTTTTAACATTAGCAATAAAAGTATTATATATATATATAACATATTACATGACTAGATTACAGTTATTTGAACACTTCTTATTAACAAATGGGAACATTGTAACAATCTTATTAATTTTATTCAGTAACTGACGATTCTAATGTAATGACGTGTACCCCATGATGACGTCAAAGTCAAAGCAGCATTGCCTCGTCACGTCATAAACCGATCAGATGAATGGTAACGGTGGAGTCAATGCTATTTCTTTCCGTGTATTGAATTTACTCATAACTGCCGATGTTGTGTCTTTTCTACTGTTTCCATACAAGCCGTAAACAAATGAAAGTGGCAATTTAGCGAGACGGTTTTATTACAAGTCCAATGGTGTAATAGCCCATTTTGGCGGAGGCGACAACACAATTACCCGCGGTTTCTTGTTTGTAAGAAAACGCCCAGGAGTATAATTTCGGTAAATGCGCCTCGGCTGAGGACGCAGGTGTACGGATATCATGACGCAGTGGCGTGTCGCTGCCTTCTAGCGCCGCATAATAAGCAGGGGACATGGATTTTGTTTTATTAATTCGTTCCCACGATATAACAATTCATTCCCACGATATAACAATTGGTTTCCTCAATTTAACAATTCGTTCCTCAAATTAACAATTAGATTCCTCAATTTAACAATTCGTTCCTTCAAATTAACAATTCGTTCCCTCAATTTAACAATTCGTTTCCCAATTCGTTCCCTCAATTTAACAATTCGTTCCCTCGAATTAACAATTCGTTCCCACGAAATGACGATTCGTTCCCTCAATTTAACAATTCGTTCCCTCGAATGAACAGTTCGTTCCCACGATTGAACAATTCGTTCCCGTGGGAACGAATTGTTATTTCGTGCGAACGAATTGTTATTTCGTGGGAACGAATTGTTAAATTGAGGGAACGAATTGTTAAATTGAGGGAACGAATTGTTAATTCGTGGTAACGAATTGTTAAATTGAAGGAACGAATTGTTATTTCGTGGGAACGAATTAATAAAAAAAAAAAGTCTACGTCCCCTGCGGGTCTCTGAAGCATAGAGCTCCGATATTGATCACCCCTCGTAATTCCGTTACATCAATGCTTCGCTGTATCACTAGTGAACGGTATGTCCTGATCAGCCTGTGTAGACGTACATGCAGCCTTCGTGCATAACTCTAATTACATTACATTGCGCTGTACAGTGAAACCTCTCTAAACCGGACACCCTGGGGGTCCCCAGGGTGTCCGGTTTAGAGATGTTTCACTGTAAATCAGGCGTTTGATTATTCTGAGACATAGTTGTGCGCTATGCGATCCACACAACACAGATACATGACCAAGAAACCAGTCAAAAGTATGATCACAGATGGTTTAATGGTGTCCGGTTCCACTGTATGACCTATTGCCAATGAAGCGGAATACGTGCAGCGAATGTGTACTATGGATGCTGTGTAGCGCCACATAGAGCTCCTAACACATAGAGCTCCTAACACATAGAGCTCCTAACACATGCTCCTAACACATAGAGCTCCTAACACATAGAGCTCCCCGAGGAGTTCTATGTGTCGTTAACGAACAGCAGAGGGTTCCTGTCCGATAGAGCTTCGGAGGAGCTCAATGCCTCAATATGCCCGATTCAGCGCATTCTATCAAATAGCAACAACTACATGAAGACCTGCAATATCGTTGTACGTTTACTAAACCAGCTTTACCCCATATCAATTCTAAAAACAAGTCGTTTATTTTTTACATACCCGCCCGAGTTAATCTTGCACATATGTCAACGTTTCTGGATATGTATTGATACTCTCAAGCGGTTTGATTGGTTGAGTCTGAGCTGTAAAACATATAAGGCTCAGCCGACAAATATGATTGATTTCAAACACAATATTCAAGTATTTTGAAATAAAAATAAATTCAATTATTGGTAAGATTAGCGCAGGTGGTGGTGTACTACATGTACCTAGAGAGAGAGAGAGAGAGAGAGAGAGAGAGAGAGAGAGAGAGAGAGAGAGAGAGAGAGAGAGACGCGACGTTATGTAACGGAACACAAACGGTTATAACGAAGTAGAAGAGACGAAGCCGAGATAAGTGAATCTAATACATTATCGACTTTGCTGCCCCTCTGGGCACGTGCGGGACAAACAACAGATTTAATTTAGCGTTAGTAAGGTTGTGACAGACATTATGGATTACGTATATGCACGGAGGCAAAATATGATCATTCACGCGTCGAGACAACGGGATGAGAGACGCTCGTCGAATAATGCGAAGTAAACCCCTTTGAACCCGAAATCCCGCTATATCGGTTTATGCAAAAAGTGCAGATCCAGATGAGCCGGCTCGTAACGAGCCGTCTCATTAGGATCTGCACTGTATGAAAGTAATTTTCATATTTTTCAGAACAACACATACCCACTTTTTATAAATGGAATAGTCTGAAAATCATTTTGCGATGATTGGATTGGTTGCAAAATTAACATATCGCAGCCCATTCAGTTACTTAGGGTTTAAAGGGTTAAACACTGACAGAATAATAACTGAACGGGTCAGTTGTAGAATGGGTGGTTGCAATTCCACAGTAAAAGTAACACGACTGACAGTACAGAAATGGTAGGAGTCAATGGTAGAAGGGGTGACTGCAGTTCCAAAGTAAAAGTTAAACACTGACAGCATACCAATTGAAGAGGTCAATGCTAGAAGGGGTGACTGCAATTCCAAAGTTAAACACTGGGAGCATATCAATCGAGGGAGGGATTATATTCCGCATGTACTCTGAACATTTTGTCAACTTTTGACTTTATTTAGGACACATATTGTAAATTTTGTAAACGTATTTAATGAAACTACGCAGATGTCAAAAGGTACAAAATCGCATGGCGTGTATCATAAATAAAGGTGCCAGTAGTAGAAGATTAAAAACATGGTTTGACAGCACATGAGAATCATTTCCAATGGAAATGATTCTCAAGTGCTGTCAAACCATGTTTTTGCCGGCTAACTCCCTCATACGCATATAAGTGACTGTCTGCAACTCAACGACTAGAACATGTGTTCATAGATCACGGATGCCCCTACCTACCGCTTTGATACACTACCTCCTGCGCTAATCTTGACAACAATTAATATTAGCTTTGTTTAAAAGTACCTGAATGTTATACCTGAAGTGAAGCAGCTTGATTGGCCGAGCCTGAGATGTGCTATAGCTCAGGCACAGCCAAGGAAACTGCTTGATTGCGAGTTGATCTTGCTAATAGATGTTCACAAACGTTGCCATTTTGGCAAGATTAACACAAGCGGTGGTGTATAACACAGATTCCGTTGAAAAATGCTCCAAGTCTACGGAGCCCCGCAGGGGATGTATAAATTTTTTTTTATTAATTCGTTTCCCGTTCCCACGAATTAAGAATTCGTTCCCTCAATTTAACAATTCTTTCCCACTAAATAATTCGTGGGAACGAATTGTTAATTCGTGGGAACGAATTGCTACATCATGGGAACGAATTGTTAATTCGAGGGAACGAATTGTTAAATTGAGGGAACGAATTGTCATTTCGTTGGAACGAATTGCTAATTCGAGGGAACTAATTGTTATATCGTGGGAACAAATTGTTAATTCGAGGGAACGAATTGTTATATCGTGGGAACGAATAGTTATTTCGTGGGAACGAATTCATAAACAAAATCCATTTCACCTGCGGGGGCTCCGTACCAAATCTGAGGAAGGGAGATAATCCATGACTTGAAAGTTTAGATAGGTTGAGACGCTCTTGCAAAGCCGATTGTCGCGAAACAAAACATTTTAATACATATTTAACTCCGTCATAGTGTGTATTGGCATACCCAAGAGATGTATTTGTGGCTGTGACTGAAGAAAATTGGTAAATATCCATACAGCAATGTTATAAGCCCCATTTCTCCAACCAAGGCCACGTATGTGACTTCAGTTAATCGAATCAATTGATCACCAGGACGAACTACCATGTACAGTGGGGTCAGCGTGTAAGTACACACACGAACGAACACGACAGGTTGGTTCCAATCTGTCGTGTTCGTTCGTGTGTGCACTTACACGCTGACCCCACTGTACAGTGTAAATATATAAACGTTGCTGATGCTTACTATTTTGATTTTATTTTATTTTGTACAAGCGCGTACCTGTAACAAATCGAACTGCGTGACACAGTGTGTACACATACCGATAACCAATAGAATGCGTGACACTGTGTGTGTAGATACACATACTTATAACCACTCGAAATGCGCGGCACTGTGTGTGTTTATACATATACTTATACCCAATTGAAATGCGTGGCACTGTGTGTACACATACTTATAACCAATCGAAATGCTTGGCACTGTGTATACACATACTTCTACCCAATCGAAATGCTTGGCACTGTGTGTACACATACATTTGTACTTCTACCCAATCGAAATGCGTGGCACTGTGTGTACACATACTTATACCCAATCGAAATGCGTGGCATTGTGTATACACATACTTATAACCAATCGAAATGCGTGACACCGTGTGTACGCATACGTACAATCCAAAGAAATGCATGCCTGATGTGTACATATACTGTTTAATAAATAGCATACTAAATCTTTACGTATGTAATAACCTCTATTTCCACGTTAACGTCATTTGTTACATGTATATAAGCTCACCGAATGACGAATGCGTGATGATCTGCCGTAACTCCGACAGAGATCATATCTCGGATTAATACTCGCTGCTTAAACTGCATCTTAATTGGACGCTTAATTCCTTTTCATGAGACATAAAGCCAAACTTGTCGACTGACACCAGTATAAACCCATATCGGATATCATTGCAGTTGATTGTTTGACACGCGTCCACAACAAACACAATACTACAAGACAGGGGGCCGTTGCACTAAACTTCGTACGACTAAAATGTTTGTAAGTGCAAAATTATGACAGTCTGTAAATTTCACATTAACAATGTTTTCTTGTACACAATTATTGGATTTACATTTATTGAGCATAGGCTGCATATGCAGCCTATGCTCAATAAATGTCAATCCATCGATTTAAATTTCCAGACGATCCTAAATGTTCAATTACTAACATTTTAGTCGTGCGAAGTTTAGTGAAACGGGCACTCAACTACAACAGCATGCGTTAATCTTGTCCAGATTATCAGGGTTTCTGAAAACTTGACTCGTAATCAAGCAATCTAATTGACTGAGCGGAACTCAGGCGCGGCAAAACAAGCTGCTTGCTTCGAAGCACAAAATTCAAGTATTTTGAAATACATGTAAAGAAGTTGACAAATATTGAAAGGATTCGTGCAGGAAATGTATACGCACTTAGCAACTACTGTGCGCAAGATGCATCGCATACAACTAAGAAGCCCCGCAGGGGACGTAGAGTTCTTTTTTTTATTAATTCGTTCCCACGAAATAACAATTCTTTCCCACGATATAACAATTCGTTCCCCCAATCTAACAATGCGTTCCCACGAATTAACAATTCGTTCCCACGAATTTACAATTCATTCCCTCAATTTAACAATTCGTTCCCACGAAATAACCATTCGTTCCCACGGGAACGAATTGTTAATTCGGGGGAACGAATTGTTATATCGTGGGAACGAATTGTTAATTCGAGGGAACGAATTGTTAAATTGAGGGAACGAGATGTTATTTCGTGGGAACGAATTAATAAAAATAAATCCATGTCCCACGACAACAATTTGCTTTCTATGATAATAGGGGTGGTATTTATGTATATATGTGACGTGAAATGCCAAAGCCATTTTAATACGCATCTATCGTGTTAGTAATCGTAGACGCGTTGTCCGATTAGCGCAATGTGTAACAGTTGCGCTTTTCACCATTGCGGCCGGGGTCAGTATATGATATGGTATGGTGGTCACCAGATCGGACAAGTAGGTTTTCCCCCGTGTACTCTGGTTTCCTCCCACATTAATGACCACCATCACGCCCCCATATGTGTCAACGAAGCATTTGTATAAGTGTTCTCGCGGTTGTTAGTAATCGTTGTAACACAAATAGTGGCTGTGACTGGAGAACTGAGGCCCGTTTCACTAAACTTATCACGACTAAAATGTTCGTAAGTGCAAATTTAGGATCGTCTGGAAATTTCAATTTCATATGCAGCCTATGCTCAATAAATGTAAATCCAATAATTATTTACAAGAAAACTTTGTTAATGTGAAATTTACAGACTATCATAATTTTGCACTTACGAACATTTTAGTCTTACGAAGTTTAGTGAAACAGGCCCCTGGGGCTTATGGGATTTGTGACGAGCCCCTGATATATCACACTCCTGTAGCCTGATAACGATCTATATTGCAAGTTGGAAGCATGACGGGTGTTTCATTGATGGCATGGCGACCAGTTCAGATGCTGATCAGACTGTGCGGATACACAGGCTGATATGGATCTACACTGCTCGCAAAGCCCATAACGCCCTATTTCTCCAGGCATAGCCACTGTTACAGTTTAAAGTTTGTGCGCATGTGCGTCTTCGCATGTTTAGTTGATCAATGGCAACACTAATCGCTGACACGTAACTCTGTAATAACTCCCGATCGCAGCTACGGACGATACGGGAGTTTCAACGGAGTTACGTGTCGGCAACTATGGCTACACTGGTCCCGGCATGATCTAGACCATTGATACACGACTTATCTGTTCGTCTGGCGTAACTCCGCCCTTTCCAGTGCATTCATGCGCTGCAAGTTGAAGCCTGTTATTTTCCGCTCAATCATACAATCGCTCAATCAAATAATCCGCTAATCTTATAATAGACACACATGTTACGCGCTGTTTACACAGTCGCTGAGTCTGCTTTATGTGTCAGCCGTTATTGAGACAGTGCATGAGGGTTTCTGTCTTCTCTTTCGCACATTTGTCATTATCCTTCGCCCTCATCCCGCATTGAGGTGTGAGGGCGGGGCGGTAGGCTGGAGCTTGTCCGTCCCTGCGTCTGTGCGGGCGCACGATTGGGGTATTAGGTGATTGGAGGTGTGGCCTAAAACAATGCAACTTATTCCGTAACCAAGTCCATTGTTTCTTAGGTGGTCATTCTTTTGTTTGAAAACAATGGATGTACCACCTATGGTGTGTATCGTATGGGGCGTCCGTGCGTGCTGTCGTTCGTCCGTCACAAAGCGGGTAACTGTCTTGTAACTTCTGTTTCACTTCATGGAACGTTTTGATAGTGTGTACATGTATTCATCTAATGGTCGTCTATCATGCAGCCTATGCTCAACAAATGTAAAATCGAATAATTGTTTACAAGAAAATAGTGTTAAAGTGCAATTCACGGAATATCATAATTTTGCACTTACGAACATTTTACTCGTACGAAGTTTAGCGAAACGGCCCCCTGGTGCTTACGAGTTTAATAAATATTATATCAAATCGTCGCTCATGTAAACCTGATTTCATAACAAACGATTTCGCCTCGTGATCTCGCAATCTCGCGATATCGCGATTTCGCCTCGAGATATCGCGATTTCGTGTATAGGTCGATAGCGAAAGCGCAATATTGTAACATGGCCCTAACAGGACACCGTACTGATATCATTGGAATACATTTAGCGACTTTGTGGCATTTATTCATACGCGGGAAACATGCATGACACAATAATCAGATTTGTAATGTTTTTCCCGTGTCTTTATTAAGTCCTAAATGACGTAATCAGTTTAATGCTCCCATAGGGGTTCTGTCTGTTCAACCAGCACGTTTATTAAATAACCGGCAGTCGGAATGAGTTATGTAAACGTGTGCTATATTGCAAAAAGAGTATCATGTATTGATGATTTCATTACATGCATTGGGCGTTTACTGAGTAATAATTCCAGCACAAAAATATTTACACAATTCCCTAACATTTGATTGGCCCGTAGCAAGTCTCTGTCCAAAATATATATCCCAGTAAACTCCCACGCCGAACTACTTTCCGTAACCGTGAGGCGCAGTTAAAATAATTCTTAAGAAAACGGAAAATAAACACATTTTCTTGATGAATTTATTTCAAATGCTGGAATTATAAGGAATGAATGGCCTTTTTGTTGAATTTATCGGGGATATAAACTTGGAAAAGTCGCGGGAATACTGGACAAGGCCACAAAAAGGCCATTTATTCCTAGAATGTACTTGATAATTTTTCGAAAATTGTAATTTTGTATCGCTTGGTCCAGTATTCCCGCGACTTTTCCAAGTTTATACCCCGATAAATTCCACAAAAAGGCCATTCATTCCATGTTAATACAGTGTATTAAAGCTCATAATGCACACAGGTTGAAGTAACGGGCCGAGGTCTATAAATACATTAAATATGCCCAAAATCATCAATAAATGAAGAAAGAAAATAAGTTAAAACATTTTTTTACTCTATATGACATATACGTTAGGTGATCAGTACAGCCTCAATGTAATGATAGTGTGCCTATGAAATTTATCGAATGCAATGTGTGTGTTTATTTAACCCTTAGAGTGCGGGAAACGAAAGGTGTCGCCTGCTGTTCGGCAACACTTTAGAACTTGAATCGGACCAAGTTTAAACAACGTTCGATTCCGTCAGATTCAAATTTCTGTGCAAAATGTTCAGAATAACTACCTAAGTAGTGCTGCTAATTGTGCAACCAATCCAATCATCGCAAAATGATTTTCAGACTATACCATTTATAAAAAGGGGGTATTTGTTGTTCTCAAAAATATGAAAATTACTTTCAAACAGTGCAGATCCTGATGAGACGGCTCGTTACGAGCCGGCTCATCTGGATCTGCACTGTTTGCATAAACCGATATAGTGTCCTTTCGGGTTCAAAGGGTTAATGGCTGGAGCATGGTCATCAGAATCTGCATTATTTGCCAGTCAGTTGGGAATAACTTAAACATGCGAATGGAATACTTGTAGTTAGAGGTTAATGGCCCCATGTGTCATATAATGTTTTCAGGCACTACAAAATGACGGATAGTAATCTTCTGAACGCTTTCACCCCTAAATATATAACTGAAATGGATTTTGATATGTTAATTTTGCAACCAATCGAACCGTCACAAAATGATTTTCAGACTTTTGCATTTATAAAAAGAGGCTGTTTTTTTTTGTTCTCAAACATATGAAAATTACTTTCAAAAAGTGCAGATCCTGATGAGACTCGCTACGAGCCAGCTCGTCTGGATCTGCACTGTTTCCATAAATCGCTTTCAGAGGGTTAATGCACAGCAAACGACATATCATACAAAATCATAAAATTGGATTTGATCAAATGCCGAACTATTGGCGTTATAATAAAATGTATATTTATTATAGTGTCATCCCTATTTAAAAGGTCAGTCGGGTTTGACACTGAAATATTTGCACGGCTATTTATTCCCGGCAATTCCTATCCAACTACATCCGACAGACGGGCAATTGGTACACGTACCATTTCTTTAACACTGACACCCCTAAGTAACTGAAATGGATTTTTATACGTTAAATTCTCAACCAATCCAATCGTCACAAAATGATTTTCGAACTAGTCCATGGAAAGGGGTGTTTTTATTCTCAAAAATGTGAAAAATACTTGCAAAAAAGTGCAGATCCTGATATGACGGCTCGTTACGAGCCGGCTCATCTGGATCTGCACGGTTTGAATAAATGCTATAGCGGGCTTTCGGGTTCAAAGAGTTAACTACATGTCGCTGGTGGCTTACCAAACGGCCATATCAGCCCGACCGTCGACCAACTAGTTGCGAATCGGAATGATATGTTACAACTACATGTATACGGTCTGGCGTTTTATCAGGTAACCTGCCCTGCATTGACCGAATACGTACTGACTGATAACATATTATTGTATCAGGCATTGACCTGATATCAACATCCGGGTTATAACAAAGTGAAATCTGACGTTCCATTGGTCGGATGACGTCACGTGACGTTACCGAATGACGTCAGTGTAATGACGCAACGTAAACAAGTCCGCGTTCTGTCCATAGAATACGACGTCATATAATGTCATTTTCGAGTATAAAACGTTACCTGATAAATAGATTACCAGACTAGTGTATTTTGATATCAAGTTTATCAGGCTCGGCTCGGAAACGGTAGGAATTCCTCGGCAAGCCTCGGAATTCCTACGCGTTTCCTAGCCTTGCCTGATAAACTTAATATCAAAAGACACTAGCCTGGTATTCTCTATATGCCGTCCAACGCACCCAGTCAATGTCGTACATGTATGACTTCACCACTACCTGCGTTAATCTTGTCCATGTGTCAACATTTCTGAGCATCTATTGGCAATCTAAACTCGCAATCTAGCAGCTTGATTGGCTGAGCCTGAGATGTAGCACTATGAAGCTGCTTGATATTCAATCTGCACAATATGCAAATATTTTCAAATAAAATAAATACGACAGATATTGGCCAGATTCGCACAGGCGGTAGTGTAATAATTCCAGCACAAAAATCTTTACACAATTCCCTAACATTTGATTGGTCCGTAGCAAGTCTCTGTCCAAAATTTATATCCCAGTAAACTCCCATGCCGAACTACTTTCCGTAATTGTCAGGCGCAGTTAAAATAATTCTTAAGAAAACGGAAAATAAACACATTTTCTTGATGAATTTATTTCAAATGCTGGAATTATAAGGAATGAATGGCCTTTTTGTTGAATTTATCGGGGATATAAACTTGGAAAAGTCGCGGGAATACTGGACGAGGCCACAAAAAGGCCATTCATTCCTATAATGTACTTGATAATTACCGTGACCGTGAAACGAAATAACCGATGAAAGGTACATGTAAGTAAACCCAAAAGCAAAATGAAGAAGGACTAGCATTGATGTATCATGGTTCAACTTGCGGCCGCCAATAGACAATATAACAGGTATCCACTGGAGATCAATGCAGCCATGGCAATTAAAACATATGGCTGCGACTGTATATACATATGAAAACACAGTTTCTGTTTCACCTTTGAAACATGTTGAAAATCTGCACACGTCACGTGCTTTTTTTTAACCCTTACTCTGCTGAATTACATTGTGTCGTCGGTTATTTTCTTTTAATTTGCATTTTCCTCATCAAAAACATAATTTGACAGCACTTTGATATCCGCAACTTTTAGGATCTCGTTCCCACGACATAGCATCTCGTTCCTGCGAGATAGCATCTCATTACCACAAGTTAGCCATCTCGTTCCCACGAGGTAGGATCTCGTCCCCACGAGATTGGATGCTTGAATGAGATGCTATGTTGTGGGAACGGGATAGCTAACTCGTGGTAGCGAGATCCTATCTCGTGGGAACGAGAACCTATGCCGTGGGAGCGAGATACGCAACTCGTGAGAACGAGATGCTATCTCATAGGAACCAGATGCTATGTCGTGGGAACGAAGTAGCTACCTCGTGGGAACGAAATCCTATATTGTAGGAAAGAGATATAAAACAAATTACACATATCCCGTTAAAGCTGCCGTAAATACGACCAGCCTTCAGTCAGTATCTATAATATCAATGCAAAGCTCGACCTCATAAATCGTATTTGCAATTTTACAAGCCACGACACTGGGGAGATAACTCGTGTAGACATAATGTCGCCCTTACCTAGTGCCAGGGGGTGCCATAGATAACGGTATTATCGTTAAGAGGGACGGTTATTCATGTCGGCGTAATTAGTCCGCGAATGTTAGGCCACGGAAGTGGTCTAGTGTGACGTTCATTTACATTATACACAACCACCTGCGGTAATCTGCCCGCGATGTCGACGTCTCTGAACATCTATTGGCAATCTCGACTATCAACCAAGCAGTTTCATTGCCTGAGCCTGAGCTGTAGCACAGCTCAGGCTCAGCCAATACAACTGTTTGTTTGAGAGTTGATATTGCCAATATATGTTCAGAGACGTTGACATCGTAGGAAGATTAACGCAGGTGGTAGCACAGCTCAGGCTCAGGCTCAGCCAATAAAGCTGAATACTTCAAGTTCAAGCACAAAATTCAAGTATTTCGAAATGAAAATAACTTCAAATATCGGCAAGATTAGCGCAGGCGGCGGTGTAGTATCGGTGTATGGCTTGAACGTAAAATAGTCCGCATACCAGTCAATGGAAGCAGAGTGTTGAGTGTTGATTTCGTAACGGAAACCGTTACCTGATAAATCGCAGACTATCAGTTTAGTGTATTTAGTTATCAAGTTTATAAATTTCGGCTCTGAAACGGGAGGAGGCCGTAAAAAGATGAAAATGAAAAACTTTTAATATCTCTTTGCATGCTGGGAAATGTGTGGGCTATAAAATAGTTAAAAAAAAAAAAAAATAACAGACGATAATTCATTGTATTTTCTTTTATGTCTCCCTATAAATATCATGAATATGTCTTGGAATTTCATTAGAATTGAGTCCTGAGGACTCAATTCTAATGAAATTTCAAGACATATTTACAGAGAGAAATAAAACATATACATGGACAGGCCAGTACGCAGGATTTTCTATTGGGTGTGCGTCAGGGGCGAGCCCCATGTAGTGGAGCGAGTACGCTAGGGGGGTCCAATCGAACCGTCACAAAATGATTTTCAGACTTTTGCATTTATAAAAATAGGCTGTTTTTTTTTGTTCTCAAAAATATGAAAATTACTTTCAAAAAGTGCAGATCCTGATGAGACGGCTCGTTACGAGCCGGCTCGTCTGGATCTGCACTGTTTGCATAAATCGCTTTCAGAGGGTTAATGCAAAGCAAACGACATACAATATACAATCATAAAATTGGATTTGATCAAATGCCGAACTATTGGCGTTATAATAAAATGTATATTTATTATAGTGTCATCCCTATTTAAAAGGTCAGTCGGGTTTGACACTGAAATATTTGCACGGCTATTTATTCCCGGCAATTCCTATCCAACTACATCCGACAGACGGGCAATTGGTACACGTACAATTTCTTTAACACTGACACCCCTAAGTAACTGAAATGGATTTGTATACGTTAAATTCTCAACCAATCCAATCGTCACAAAATGATTTTCGAACTAGTCCATTTATGAAAAGGGGTGTTTTTATTCTCAAAAATTTTAAAATAATTGCAAAAAAGTGCAGATCCTGATGAGACGGCTCGTTGGCTCATCTGGATCTGCACGGTTTGCATAAATGCTATAGCGGGCTTTCGGGTTCAAAGGGTTATGTAGTACTTAACTACATGTCGCTGTTGGCTTACCAAACGGCCATATCAGCCCGACCGTCGACCAACTAGTTGCGAATCGGAATGCTATGTTACAGCTATACGGTCTGGCGTTTTATCAGGTAACCTGCCCTGCATTGACCGAATACGTACTGACTGATAACATATTATTGTATCAGGCATTGACCTGATATCAACATCCTGGTTACACCAAAGTGAAATCTGACATTCCATTGGTCGGATGACGTCACGTGACGTTACCGAATGACGTCAGTGTAATGACGCAACGTAAACAAGTCCGCGTTCTGTCCATAGAATACGACGTCATATAATGTCATTTTCGAGTATAAAACGTTACCTGATAAATAGATTACCAGACTAGTGTATTTTGATATCAAGTTTATCAGGCTCGGCTCGGAAACGGTAGGAATTCCTCGGCAAGCCTCGGAATTCCTACGCGTTTCCTAGCCTTGCCTGATAAACTTAATATCAAAAGACACTAGCCTGGTATTCTCTATATGCCGTCCAACGCACCTAGTCAATGTCGTACATGTATGACTTCACCACCACCTGCGTTAATCTTGTCCATGTGTCAACATTTCTGAGCATCTATTGGCAATCTAAAATCGCAATCTAGCAGCTTGATTGGCTGAGCCTGAGCTGTAGCACAATGAAGCTGCTTGATATTCAATCTGCACAATATGCAAATATTTTCAAATAAAATAAATACGACAGATATTGGCCAGATTCGCACAGGCGGTAGTGTAATAATTCCAGCACAAAATATTTACACAATTCCCTAACATTTGATTGGTCCGTAGCAAGTTTCTGTCCAAAATGTATATCCCAGTAAACTCCCACGCCGAACTACTTTCCGTAACCGTGAGGCGCAGTTAAAATAATTCTTAAGAAAACGGAAAATAAACACATTTTCTTGATGAATTTATTTCAAATGCTGGAATTATAAGGAATGAATGGCCTTTTTGTTGAATTTATCGGGGATATAAACTTGGAAAAGTCGCGGGAATACTGGACGAGGCCACAAAAAGGCCATTCATTCCTATAATGTACTTGATAATTACCGTGACCATGAAACGAAATAACCGATGAAAGGTACATGTAAGTAAACCCAAAGGCAAAATGAAGAAGGACTAGCATTGATGTATCATGGTTCAACTTGCGGCCGCCAATAGACAATATAACAGGTATCCACTGGAGATCAATGCAGCCATGGCAATTAAAACATATGGCTGCGACTGTATAAACATATGAAAACAAAGTTTCTGTTTCACCTTTGAAACATGTTGAAAATCTGCACACGTCACGTGTTTTTTTTTAACCCTTACTCTGCTGAATTACATTGTGTCGTCGGTTATTTCCTTTTAATTTGCATTTTCCTCATCAAAAACATAATTTGACAGCACTTTGATATCCGCAACTTTTAGGATCTCGTTCCCACGACATAGCATCTCGTTCCTGCGAGATAGCATCTCATTACCACAAGTTAGCCATCTCGTTCCCACGAGGTAGGATCTCGTCCCCACGAGATTGGATGCTTGAATGAGATGCTATGTTGTGGAAACGGGATAGCTAACTCGTGGTAGCGAGATCCTATCTCGTGGGAACGAGAACCTATGCCGTGGGAGCGAGATACGCAACACTCGTGAGAACGAGATGCTATCTCATATGGAACAAGATTGCTAATGGTTCGTGGGAACGAAGTAGCTACCTCGTGGGAACGAAATCCTATATTGTAGGAAAGAGATATAAAACAAATTACACATATCCCGCCCCGTTAAAGCTGCCGTAAATACGACCAGCCTTCAGTCAGTATCTATAATATCAATGCAAAGCTCGACCTCATAAATCGTATTTGCAATTTTACAAGCCACGACACTGGGGAGATAACTCGTGTAGACATAATGTCGCCCTTACCTAGTGCCAGGGGGTGCCATAGATAACGGTATTATCGTTAAGAGGGACGGTTATTCATGTCGGCGTAATTAGTCCGCGAATGTTAGGCCACGGAAGTGGTCTAGTGTGACGTTCATTTACATTATACACAACCACCATGCGGTAATCTGCCCGCGATGTCGACGTCTCTGAACATCTATTGGAAATCTCGACTATCAACCAAGCAGTTTCATTGCCTGAGCCTGAGCTGTAGCACAGCTCAGGCTCAGGCTCAGCCAATACAACTGTTTGTTTGCGAGTTGATATTGCCAATAGATGTTCAGAGACGTTGACATCGTAGGAAGACTAACGCAGGTGGTAGCACAGCTCAGGCTCAGGGGGGGGGGCGGCTCAGCCCAATAAAGCTGAATACTTCAAGTTCAAGCACAAAATTCAAGTATTTCTAAATGAAAATAACTTCAAATATCGGCAAAATTAGCGCAGGCGGTGGTGTAGTATCGGTGTATGGCTTGAACGTAAAATAGTCCGCATACCAGTCAATGGAAGCAGAGTTTTGAGTGTTGATTTCGTAACGGAAACCGTTACCTGATAAATCGCAGATTATCAGTTTAGTGTATTTAGTTATCAAGTTTATAAATTTCGGCTCTGAAACGGGAGGAGGCCGTAAAAAGATGAAAATGAAGAACTTTTAATAACTCTTTGCATGCTGGGAAATGTGTGGGCTATAAATAGTTAAACAAATAACAGACGATAATTCATTGTATTTTCTTTTATTTCTCCCTATAAATATCATGAATATGTCTTGGAATTTCATTAGAATTGAGTCCTGAGGACTCAATTCTAATGAAATTTCAAGACATATTTACAGAGAGAAATAAAACATATACATGTACAGGCCAGTACGCAGGATTTTCTATTGGGTGTGCGTCAGGGGCGAGCCCCATGTAGTGGAGCGAGTACGCTAGGGGGGTCCGGGGGCATGCTCCCCCTGAAATTTGTTAAACCTAGATGGCCAGAAATGCACTCTCCTGCATTTTAAGTCATTTAAATTCGGATTTCAACGGTGGTAATTTATGACATTTTCATGCAAATTACCTGTATATTAATGCATCTGAAGTTGAGATTACTGTTTGAAAAATAGCGGACCTCGGCGAATTTAGGGGGGTGCGTACGCACCCGTCGCACCCCCCCCCCTCCCCCTCCTCCCTCCCTCCCCCCTCCCTCCCCCCTCCCCCCCCCCCCCTTCCCACCCCCCCCCCCCGCGTACGGGCCTGATATACTCCTAATTCGTTTGGCGGATATTTTCACCGCTAGCATGCAAAGAGTTACAGTCCCTTCCTCGTTTCTACGCCGCGTAGAGACCAAAATTAACAATCTTAAATATCATTCCTTCAGTTAAACGCCGCTTAGAGACGAAAATTAACAATTTCAGGCCCGTACGCAGGAATTAATTTATGGGGGGTGCGTTATCGACGATGCGAAGGGCTAAACATGTTTCTTGCACATCCATGGACAGACCTTGGTGGATTAACCCTTTCACTCATAAGTAACTGGAATGGATTTTGATAAGTTAGTTTGGCAACCCAATCCAATCATCACAAAATGTTTTCAGACCAGTCCATTTATGAACATGGGGTGTTTTTGTTCTCAAAATTATGAAAATTACTTGCATAAAGTGCTGATCCTGATGAGACGGCTCGTCACGAGCCGGCTCATCTGGATCTACACTTTTTGCCTATACTTTTTACCACTATACAGGCCTGTGGTGTTGAAACAGTTAATGGCGGGGGTGCGGACGCACCCGTCGCACCCCTCTGCGTACGGGCCTGAATCTGCATGCTCGTTCCTTGAGATAAAAATTAAGAACATTGAATTTCGTTCTATCATTTCCACACCTAGTAAATTAAGATGATTAATGTTCGTCTCCACGTGGCGTAGAAAAGACGAAACGAAATTAATGTTCTTAGTTTCGTCTCAACGCGGTGTGAAACTATGGAACGAAATTCAGGTAATTATTATTCGTCTCCACGTGGCGTGGAAAGAAGGAGACGAAATGTCCTTAACGTCCCACCATACGTATAACTAAAAGGCATCCTCACATGTGTCTGTGAGTGGAGAAATGGGACTTATGGGATTTGCGACCTGTGTAGATCCAGATCAGACTGTGCATCCGTACAGTCTGATCCGGATCTGCACTGTTCGCCATTCCGTCAATGAAACACCCGTCGTGTTTCTAACAAGCAATGTAGATCGGTATCAGGCTACAGGAGTGTGTTATTCGATCAGGGGATACATTGGTCACACATTTCATAAGCCAAATTTCACCAGTCACAGGTAATTCGCACGTATCTTAGGTTATCAAGTACGGTTGGCATACCAATATCCGGCAGGTGCAATAACCGATAGGCTCCTCAGATCGTTATAGCTGTTATGTTTAGAGTACATGTAATATTGTATGTATATACAGGCATCCGCCCATGAAATACAATCACGTTGATTTAGCTACCATACATGTAGAACCCATTAATGAGACACATATGATTTTGTACCTAAGAAGATATGCGATATCTCATGAAAAACATTTACAAAATAATACGATGTCTTCCGTAAATGACGTCGAAAGTTGACGATATGTTCAGAGCAAATGCAGAATAAAAACATTCGCCGTTGTTTACAGAATATATGACAGTTTATGTACATAGGTCATGCACACTAATTTAGGTACAAAGTCCACTGTATTTCGTCCACTGTATTGACAAGGTGCATGATCACATGGTTACAACAACAACAGCAATGGCTGAAAGTGTTGAAAGCGCGCCCACTCCAAAGTAAGTATTATTTTAAATTTTCCTTAATAGGCAACGGGTTTTGATGAAATATGAAAACATATTGCAAACGAAACTTCATGAGCTTCATTTGGTGGTCCCGGGAGTTCGGCTCATACTTATGTCGTTTTTGCGAAGAATCGATTTCCGTTTCACGGAAATCGATTCTTCGCAAAAACGACAGAAGTTTGGGACAAAGTACAGAGACCACCAATTGCAGCTTACCAAGACGCGTTTGATGCACCATATCTCATCAAAATCCGTTACATAGTAAGGACATAATAGAAGAATACGTACTTTGAATCGGAGGGCTTTTCGAAGTTTCAGTACTTGTTAATTGTTGTTGTTTTAACCACGTGATCATACACATTGATAGATGTACATTTCACATTTCTGTCATTGATAACCAATGACAGAAATGTGAAATGTACATCTATCAAGGTGTATGATCACGTGGTTGAAACAACAACACTGTAAAAAATCTGAACGCCTAACGTGTTCTGTAGATGTTCTTAATCTTAAACATAGGTTCTTACATGAATGAGTATTAATCCCCCCGGCATATGAAGAATGTCGAGTGGGGTATATAGTTTTCGTAATTCCGTCCTTCCGTCCGTCCGTCCACGTTAAAGTTGTTGGGTACCCATTATCTCTGAAACTGTAAATCGGATTTATTTCAAACTTCATATACTTCCTTATCATCATCCATGTTTTCATTCCATACCACACTACTGTCTGTTTCACGAAAGCTGCACAAATTCTATGGCCATATAGACAATTCAAAAACAATATTATTTTGGATAATATTAAATTAACGGAAAATTTAAGAATGAGCCTTCTTTTTATTTCGTGAAATTCGGTCAAATATTGTCTATGGGAATTTAACATGGGGGAAAAAGTGGTAAGGAAGTGTGGGAGGAGTCAAAAAATGAAAAAAATTGGAAATTGACTCCGAAACCTGACTAGATAGCTTGGATATGATCTAACTAAGAAAACAAAAGTTAAATTTTAAAAATCGGTCCAGTATTTCTAAAATTCAAAAAAAAATCCCCATGTTAAATCCCCATAGACATCTTCACGGAGTGAAGATGTCTATGGGGATTTAACATGGGGAAATTGTTTTTTCGCAATAAAATCAATATTTGACCAAATTTCACGAAATAAAAAGAAGGTTCATTCTTAATTTAATATTATCAAAAGAAATCTTGTTTTTGAATTGTTTATATAGCCGTACAATTTGGGCAGCTTTCGTGAAACAAGGTCCCAAGGTCAAGGTCAAATACTAGAAAGTTGCGTCTTTCACGTCCGTCCGTATGTACGATCGATAATCCACTCGTTAAACATCGCGGATTATCTCATCGTACACGCGGACGAACCGTGGCTTATATACAATGTATGTATGTACTCAGAACTACCGTACGACGTAAACACGCCCCCATTTTATCGTGGCGATATACTGGTCGAAAACCCAACAAGTCCTATTTTCTCTGGGCGCATCACATACAGTCGAACCTCCCCGAACGGCCACCTCTGTACAACAACACCCTCTCTATAACAGCCGCTATTTTATATCCCAATGGACATTCCTCTGTATGTAACCCTTAGACTGCTGAGCACGAAAATTTTCGTCTGCTGTTGCTTTTGCATTCTTTCTCAATAAAAACATGTTTTGGCAGCATTTTAGAATAATTTCCATTGGAAATGATTCTAAAATGTTGCCAAAGCATGTTTTTGATGAGAATTATCGAGAAAAAAAACAACTGCGGACGCCAAAATTCAATTCAGCATTAACATCCATACAACAGCCACCTCTCTACAACAGCCAGTTTTGCGTCTTCCCATATGTGGCTGTTGAAGAGAAGTTGCACTGTATTACCATTACTAAATTGACGTTTCGACAACCCAAGACCAACAGTGTAGACCTAATCAGACTGCACTACATTGGCCGCAAACGCCACGAGCCCCATTTTATCGTGGACATACGCTGGTCGGTCGCAATCCCCGTTTTCTAGTGGTTTATCTCATATGCGGCTACGACTGGAGACATTGAGGCTTATGGGATTTCTGATCAGTGATGCTCCTGATCAAATAGCACGCTCCCGTAACCTAATAATGATTTATATTGCTGCTTAGACACATGGCGGGTGTTTCATTGATGAAATAGCGAACAGTGCAGATACTGATCAGACTGTGCGTATGCACAGTCTGATCTGTATCTACACTGGTCGCAAAACCCATAAGCCCCATTTCTCCAGTCACAGCCGCATATTACCATGGCTAAAATTCCATCGCTGGAAACGAAAGCCATGAACGAGTTTACTATTCAGATAGTGTGTGGGAACTATCGGTATTTCGCGGCGACCGATCCCCGGAGATGAATGAAGCGACTCGCCACAAACATTCCCTTCTCGCCAATCCGAATTTCTTGGAAAAGCCGACGAACAAAATCCTGGATATACGTCGTTCTGCGTTATCTGAAGCTGTAGCGCGGGTTTCAGAGCTAATGCCGAAAGTAGTCCGGCATTTCGAACGAGATCTCGCGAGACTTACAACAACCCGTGAGATGATGAGCGTTCGATTTTGAGTATGAGGTGCAAAACGAATGTTTGGGGCGATTTCCGTATGCGCAGGCTAGCCTCTTAACTAGGAGCGTGTCGGTTTACAAGAAAAACATCTATGCGGCGTTAAGTGATACATATCTCTTGAAAAACACATGTATATAGTTACAATCGAAGGTTACCTTCGGATTAAATGACTTTAAAGATGGAGTCCCAACATACCAGGTCATAATATAGGGAGGCATATTTTTCATCCATTCTTTAGATATGACATTCATTAAATATTGTTCGGAGGAATATTTTTCATCCATTCTTTAGATATGACATTCATTAAATATTGTTCGGACAAAATAAACATTCATTCGACATTACCCGACGTATTAATTGGTATTATTATACGTTTTATATCTAACGTGAATTTCCACACTGATATCAGAGACGATAACCGTGTTTTCTTAACTGAATGTTAACGGAAATTACAATTTATAATGTGCAATGATCATACTTTATAATCTGGCGATAGAACTTATTTTTCAGGTGACGCATTTAATTGGAATAAATAATTAAAAATGGCCTGCCTCATTTGCATATCAAAATAACCTGATACCGCCGCGAGTCAGTATCAGTAGAATACATATTACTAAACGATTATATCTGTATAACGGGCACTCGTAATGTTTAAAACTGATGGAATAGTTACACAATCATACACTTATTTAATTCCTATAAAGAACATGTTAAACATGTTATACCTAAGTGCAAATTTAGAATCGTCTGGAAACTTCAATTAGTGGATTTACATTTATTGAGCATAGGCTGCATATGCAGCCTATGCTCAATAAATGTAAATTCAATAATTGTTTACACGAAAATAGTGTTAATATGAAATTTACAGACTATCATATGTTTGCACTTACGAACATTTAGTCGTACGAAGTTTAGTGCCCTTGATCTCTCGTCGCACTTCTGCGTGACCCCCCTCCCCTACAACCTCACCATGTTTTTATTGCATTTATTGGACTTTTAATTTTATTTTTAAAACTGATATGTAGGCCCGGACCTACCCCACTGACAGTGACGAAAGCTATAGTCTGTTTCACGAAACTTGCCCAATTTGTACGGCTATATAAACAATGCAAAAACAATATTTTTGTCGATAATATTAAATTAAAGCAAAATTTAAGAATGAGCCTTCTTTGTATTTCGTGAAATTTGGTCAAATATTGGTTTTATTACGAAAAATTGATTTCTCTATGGGAATTTAACATGGGGAGAAAAGAGGTAGAGGACTTGTGGGAGGAGTCAAAAAACATTTATTTTTTGGAAATTGACTCCGAAACCTGGCTAGATAGCTTGGAAATGATCTAACTAAGAAAACAAAAGTTAACTTTTAAAAATCAGTCCAGTATTTCTGAAATTCTAAAAAATTTCCCCATGTTAAATCCCCATAGACATCTTCACTCCGTGAAGATGTCATGTCTATGGGGATTTAACATGGGGAAATTTTGTTTTCGCAATAAAATCAATATTTAACCAAATTTCACGAAATAAAAAGAAGGCTCATTCTTAAAATTTCCTTTAATTTAATATTATCGAAAAAAATATGGTTTTTGAATTGTTTATATGGCCGTACAATTTGGGCAGCTTTCGTGAAACAGACAGTAGTGAACCTACTATTACCGCCGTAGTGATTAATTTTATTTAATTCAGTTAGTGTCCAGACTGGAAACACAATTATCTCGGGGGTATATAGAGACTACCAGGCTGGTGACAGTAGAGTCTTGTGATACTAAGTTTATCAGGCAAGGCTAGAAGACGCGAGCCTGTAGCCTATTTCATCAACATTGCAAAGTATACTTTACTAGCAAAGTATACTTTGAGGGAGTAATCATTTATTTTTCCTGAAATGCATTATTTCATATAGAACTAACAAATGCTTATATTTCATGATTAAAAGTATGCAGAATTATTATACTGAATTTATTACATTATCACAGCCAAATTGGCTGTGATAATGTAATAAATTCAGTATAATAAAAATTATTAAATTTATCATAAAATTGAAAATTTCTCCCTTACTTTGCTAGATAAGTATACTTTGCAATTTTGATGAAATCGGCTACATATATCATTTGAGAGACTGTGTCTTTAAACTTGAACCAGGCTGAAGCCTGTATACACACTACCGACACTACTTCACGGATTGTTCGAGTCCTTAATTACACAGATAATCTCCAATGTTTGTTCGCTAAATTAAAAGCATTTGTAATTACTGTACGCGGTATTGTACATTTATCATATCAATTCTCGCGAGAATCGGCGTGATGTTGATAGTGGACTAAAACAAACACGAACGGAATATTCTAGAGCGATTATCGAAGCAAGGGCATGAGGCAGTCAGTCACTCACGACGAATATATGAGACGAGCCATGTGATGTTGTACCTAACGAGATGTGAAAACATGTGTATAACATTTGATTGTGTTGTTGCGAAGATGTGTGCGATATCGCGTGAAAAATGTTCACACTATTTACGATATTTTCTGTAAATGACGTCGAAAGTTGACGATTCCGCATTTGCTATGAAATTTCTTCATCTTCCAAAGCCATTTACAGAAAATATCACAGTTTCTGTAAGTAGTTTTCACGCAAAAATCTAGCATCTTCATAGATATAGACTCATATTTCAGGTTAAATGTAAGTCAAAGATATAGTTGTTCTAGATTGCACTGTACATACAGAATAGTAGGTTAGTGCCGTGAATGGGAAAAAATATCCGGCAAGGCTCATGAATTTCTTTATTTCTCATCAGAAGTATATGTTGTGACCACTCATTTGAACCGTCTCGCCGAGACGGTTCAAATGAGTGGTCACAACATATACTTTGGTTCAGAAATAAGGAAAATAGATAGAGAATAGTAGGTTAGTGCCGTGAATGGGAAAAAATATCTGGCAAGGCTCAGGAAACGGGATGGGCGAGGCTCTGCCTATTTATCCCGTCAACACCTACAAATGGCTTTAAAATGCAAAAAAAAGTATCCCCAGTCACCGCATATATATTAATACGCAGTGATTAGGTCGTATTGACAGGATATCAAACAAGTTTCACGGCACCGTGTTTCACGCTGTGTTGACGGGATAAAACATGATATTCGGTATCTTCGGAATCATACGCGTACATATACAATATCAAAACATATGTTATGTTCGTATTGAATGTTTCTTACGAAAGTGTGATAATATTTAATACAATTATTGAAGATGATTTGAGAAAGTGTCACACTGGGGGATACTTGCAGCGTGAATGTAGGAATGTAGGGGAGTGTGGACACTCCTAACTCTCTGCAATAAATGTTTTTTTTTAGAAAAAAAAATGGAATCTTTGTAACTTTAACATTAATATTGGCAGAAACCACAAACGTAAATGTGAGATTCCGAAACGAATGACACATTGTACAGCATTAAGATAACTACATAGTCCGGCAATTTTCGACGTCGTTTTAGTGACCAGCTTTACGTATGCATGTGCATGTAATGTCCGGTTAGCACAATTGGTAACGATAGCGCTTCTCATCAGTGCAGCCCAAGTTCGAGTCTGGGGCTCGTTTCACTAAACTTCGTACGACTTAAATGTTCGTAAGTGAAAAATTATGATAGTCTGTAAACTTCGCATTAACACTATTTTCGTGTAAACAATTATTGGATTTACATTTATTGAGCATAGGCTGCATATGCAGCCTATGCTCAATAAATGTAAATCCATCAATTGTCAGACGATCCTAATTTTGCACTTACGAACATCTTAGTTGTACGAAGTTCAGTGAAACGGCCCGCTGGACCGGCGGAGTATGTGAAATGGTACATGTACGATGGTCAGGTTTCATCAAACGTTAAGTATACCACCATGACATGTAAGCCTCAATATGTCCCAATGGAAGCATTTATATAAGGGATATCGCGCTTGTTTGTAATCTTTGTTTAACTATCGCCAATGCATGGGCTGTCCGGTTAACACAACTGATAACGTTAACGTGATAGCGATATATTGTTTGTTAGAAGCATGACTGGTGTTTCATTGATGGAATGCCGATCAGTGCAGATCGTGATCAGACTGTGGGAATGCAAATTCATGCTTATCTGTATCTACACTGACAGCAAAGCACATTCGCCCCATTGTTCTACCAGTCACTGCCACATATTAATACGATGTGAGTAAAGTGCTTCATGCATTTTTTTCACATTTGATTTTTCTAATTCACAATATATGGGCGTTCGGATGCTGAAAGATACCTTACGACGTATACTTCCAGTATACACACCCGCCTGCATTAATATTGTCAAGAAGTCAACGTTTCTGAACGTCTTATCTGGAGCGCTGCAGAAAACAATGGCGGCGGCCCACCTTCAACGAGCCCCTATGACCAGGGGCCTATTTCACCAACATTGCAAAGTATACTTTTCTAGCAAATTGTACTTTGAGGGAGAAATTTTCAATTTTCGGAGAAATTTATTAATTTTTATTATACTGAATTTATTACATTATCACAGCCATTTTGGCTGTGATAATGTAATACATTCAGTATAATAATTCTGCATACTTTTAATCATCAAATATATGCAACGGTTAGTTGGTTCTATATGAAATAATGCATTTCGGGGAAAATAAATGATTTCTCCGTTAAGCATACTTTGTTAGAAAAGTATACTTTGCAATGTTGGTGAAATCGGCTACTGCGGTGTAAGAACCAAACAAAACCACATAAATAGGACATACGAACTATGCACATACTGCGGTGTAAGAACCAAACAAAGCCACATAAATAGGACATACGAACTATGCACAATCAAACAACACGTTAAAGAAACGCAACAGATTCGTCACAAATAAAACAAATAAGCAAAGTCAGAACTGAATATGTCTTGTAGGCCAATTTCAACGCCTGTCTGATATTGATTGATCCGCAATGGATACAAGTTAATGATGTTGATGTACACGCAGCGCTCCATATAAGTTTTGTATCTAAAGAGTATATATCCCCATATTTCAAATTCAATGCGTATTTTACTTTTACAAATGTATTATTGATTTTATTTCTTATTAAATATGAAACACGTGATACATAATTAAACAAATTTAAAAATTCACTTATTTGAGCTGCAAAAAGCAAACACGGTTTGCTTTTTGCAGCTCAACTAAGTAAATTTTCAACTTTATTACAGTATTTTCTCTACTCAATTTGAAAATCAATGCGTATTTTCACATAGCTGTGAGTATTTTGTTCTCTCATGTTTGATAGGCAATGCGTATTCTGCTAAAATAAGTGCGTAGCGTACGCCAATACACACCTTATCTGGAGCTCTGTACGCGTACAGCACTATCATTCAGAAATGGCTGGGCATAAATGATATTATCCCGTCAACACAGTGCGTATGTGCCGTGAAACACGGTGCTGTGAAACATTTTTGATATCCAGTCAATACTATTTTTGCATTTTACAGCCATTTGTAGGTGTTGACGGGATAAATAGAATAGTAGGTTAGTGCCGTGAATGGGAAAAATATCTGGCGCGGCACGGAAATGGGATGTGCTCGGCAGAGCCTCCCCCAACCCGTTTCCTCAGCCTTGCCAGATATTTTTCCCCATTCACGGCACTAACCTACTATTCTCTATAAACCTGACACCAAGAGAACACTTGTGATGTTATTATTGATGAGTTTCTTGGTCATTTATCTCGGGTGGTAATGTCTGTTCATGATCGTGTAGCACAAAACGATGGCCCAGAATTATCAAATGCCTGATCTACAGTGAAACCGCTCTAAGCCGGACACCATGGGGACCCCCATGGTGTCCGGTTTATAGAGGTTTCACTGTACAATGGAACCTCTCTAAACCGGACACCCTAGGAGGTCCCATGGTGTTCGGTTTAGAGACGTTCCACTGTAAATATCAGACACATGACTATACCAAGGTATGCTTTATGACACATCGCATAGGAACATCTCCAGCTTCACGAAATGCGATCGATACTATTGTTTGAATAATGTTTGTTTTTAAATTCCTAATTATCAAACATGTACGAGTACTTAAAGGTAAATGCCCACTCAGTAGGCACAAACTGTTATTTATATCAGAGACATCATCTGAGACATTTTCTGGCAAAATAAAGATTCATTCACCATTACCCCACGTGTTGATTAGAATTAGTATTCATTTTATACAGACGTAAATTTTCACACCAATATCAGGGGCGATAACCGCGTTTCCTTAAAATGGTAATGGACATTACTATTTATTATCTGTATTTATTTTTTGATATGCAATGGTCATACTTTATAATCTGTCGAAAATATTATTTGTTTAGGTGACGCATTTAATGGGTATAAATAGTTAAAAAATATTATGCCTCATTTGCATATGAAAATAGCCCGATACCACCGCGCGTCACTAACAGTAAACTAAATATTACTAAATGATTATATCTGTATAGCGGGCATTCGTAATTTTTAGAACTGGTGGAATAGTGACACAATTATACACTTATTCAATTCTTACTGAGTGGGCATGTACCTTTAAGAAAAACGATAGGCCAAGTAGTCAGCTGTTTATTATTCCAGGGCAGTTTTTTATGAAATAATAATTCCATCAGAAAAATATTTACACAATTCCCTAACATTTGATTGGTCCGTAGCAAGTCTCTGTCCAAAATTTATATCCCAGTAAACTCCCATGCCGAACTACTTTCCGTAACCGTCAGGCGCAGTTAAAATAATTATTATGAAAACGGAAAATAAACACATTTTCTTGATGAATTTATTTCAAATGCTGGAATTATAAGGAATGAATGGCCTTTTTGTGGACTTTATCGGGGATATAAACTTGGAAAAGTCGCGGGAATACTGGACGAGGCCTTCCGGCCTTCGTCCAGTATTCCCGCGACTTTTCCAAGTTTATACCCCGATAAATTCCACAAAAAGGCCATTCATTCCTATAATAAGGTACGGAATAGTATGTACAGTGCAACCTAGGACAACCAGACAGAGGTGGCTTGTGTAGGGAGTGTAAATGTAGAGGCAATTGTCCATTTGGGATATAAAATATCGGCAGTTACAGAGAGGGATGTTGCTGTAGAGAGGTGGTCAATCGGGTAGGTTCGACTTTATTACGTATTGCTATTGAACAATGTACATCTCGGTCAATCGGAATTTGAACGCTATGAATTTGCATTGGTCGAATGATATACAATTCTCAGACCTGGCTCGGAAACGGTAGGAATTCCGAGGTTAGCCTCGGAATTCCTACGCGTTTCCTAGCCTTGTCTGAAAAAAATGATATAACCATAGACTTACTTATCTTATATTTAAGGATAGGAAATGGCTCACAGACCTTCCAAACCCGGCCTAGCATCAGTGTGACCTGACCAGTGTACATGGCAATGAAGCAAAGGGAGGTTACTATAACACCGACTACAAAGGGAGATTACCATAGACTAGTCTGGCGGTGTCTATAAATTGGATACAATGCGAACGTTCTCTAGGTTAGACCTAAACCAAATAGTTTTACTATATAATTTAACCAATAAGGATAGTCCCTCCTACTTTCACTATTCGTATGTATGCTGTGGGACCTACTTGTACATGACCTGCAGCCAGTCTGTACTGGTTCTGCATGAATTAAACATTAAACAAGGTTAACTTACTCCTAAGAAAGAAAATTCAAACCTCATATCCCCCAATATTGTTTACATTTTTTTGGCCACGGAAACTCTGTTTACATCACGTGACCAACAGTTTCAGTGCTTTTGTTTAAATGCTACAAATATGATGAAAACCTCAAGTGAAACTGGGTAGTAATAGATCAAGATTTGCAAGCAAACTAGGTATGTGACCGCACTATTTTTTTTTTATACCGGACTACTTTTGCAAACCCCCTGGGCGATTTCGCGCCATTTGGTATTCTCTAACCTCTACGATCCTATCCAACTCGTTGGAAATAATCTGGACGTATTGTCCTCGTTTGCCAGCGCTGAGACTGCGACACACGTTTTCCACATAAATGCTGAGTACCTTCGATGGTTTCTTCTCATGATTGGACGGGCCTCTTCTACGGTCTAGGTTAATAAGAAATTAGGGGAAGGCGTTTCAGCTAAAGGTCTCTGTCACATTGTCATGTCGACATATTTTTGACAAATACTCTGCGTTAATCTCGCCCAGATGTCAACCTTTCTGAACATGTAGCGACATTACCATTTCATGCTGTAGTTTCACCACTTTTTAACCAAAAAAATGTTAATATTTTCTTTATTTATGATCAAAAGTATACGTTGTTACCTCTCATTTGAACCGTCTCGCCGAGACGGTTCAAATGAGTGGTAACAACATATACTTTTGATTATAAATAAAGAAAATATTAACATTTTCTGGTTCAAAACGAGACGGTTCAAATGAGTGGTAACAACGTATGCTTTCATGAAGAATTAGTTGAACATTTTGATAGCTGTGTATCTGTACTCAACCGACTGCGTTAATCTTGTCAAGATGTCGACGTTTCTGAACATGTATTGGCAGTCTCAACTCGCGATCAAGCAGTTTGATTGGCTGAGTCTGAGCTGTAGCTCATCGCAGGTTCAGTCTTAAGTGTTGCCTGCTTTCAAGCACAATATTCAAGTACATTGATTATTCAATTTAAAAATAAAATTCAAATATTGGCTAGATTAGCGCGGGCGATGTTGTATATCGAATCTGAATAACATATCAAACATTTCTTACAACTGCTACTTAGCTTTCTAGTGCATGCTTTATGACATTTTGCGTCACCATAGGAACATCTCCAACTTAACGAAATGCAATCGATACTTTTGTTTTAATCATGTTTTTTTTTTAATTCCCTAATTATCAAATATGTACTGAATAAAACCGATATGGACGGCAATCAGCTGTTTATCTTTCCATGGCCGTTTTTTTTCTCAATGTTTGAATCCAGTGAGTTCTGTACTATTGCATGTTACGTAATTAATCGTCCTCGCCATACAACGCAAGACAGCGTGTATAATCCAGGCCCGTACGCAGGATTTTCTATTGGGGGTGAGTATGGGGCGAGCCCCATGTAGTGGCGCGAGTACGCTAAGTTTACTCGCGCCACTACATGGGGCTCGCCCCTGACGCACCCCCTTACATTTGTTAAACCTAGATGCCCTGAAATGCACTCTCCTGCATTTTATGTCATTTAAATTCGGATTTCAACGGTGGCATTTTCATGCAAATTACCTGTATATTAATACATTTCAAGATTTGTTGAGATTACTGTTTGAAAAATAGCGGACCTAGGCGAATTTAGGGGGGTGCGTACGCACCCGTTCGCACCCGTCGCACCCCCCCCCCCCCCCCCCGCCGCCCCCCCCCCCCCCCCCCCCCCCCCCCCCCCCCCCCCCCCCCCCACCCCCCCCCCCCCCCCCCCCCCCCCCCCCCCCCCCCCCCTGCGTACGGGCTTACGGGCCTGTAATCTCCTTACGACGTTCTGACCGACGAATCCACGCAGTCGGATAAGCAGACTGTTCGCCATTCAGTCATATGCATTCTTACAGTCTTTGTTTGGAACTGTATGTGGCGAAATTGGGCATATACGCGGAGTAGCTCCTGGTTCCACAAACTAACGACTGCCTGTCGTTTTCACACCTTTCTTCTGTTTATTCTAGCGTTAGCGAAGAATCATGCAACACAAATCCAAATTTGAGGTCTTCAGGTCGCAGCACATAGTTTGCGGGTAAAACTTTTCAAAACACGAGTCTTACGCCATAAAAAATAGTTCTAACAACTAAGCATGATCGCCTTTTCAGTGTCTATTTACAAACAACGAAAATGATGTCAAAACGATGCGTTGACAGAAACGACGATTATCGTTTACTTTTTTCGTACGTGAATACGATATTTTCGTTTAAATACCCGGCTGTCAGCTGTTTAATACGTAAACAGCTGACAGCCGGGTATTTAAACGAAAATATCGTATTCACGTACGAAAAAAGCAAACAATAATCGTTTCTGTGCATATCGTTGTACAAAACGATCGTTTTCACTGCGTTTTCCATTCGATTTCGTTTGTTTCGTTTGGGAACCTTCAATAAATCTTCGCTGTACATTTGTTTTGTAGTGTTGGGTGATTATTACTATGTCATCTATCAAGCCGCGGCTAAGGTGACCTATATCCGTTGGTACCCGGTGCCTGATAATCGTTTCTCCACGAGCAAGAGAAACAGCAGCCACAAATCAATACCGGTCGCCCTCCCATCTGAATGCGGGAGAGTCAAACGTGTGAAGGGTCATTTGGAAATTGTGACAAGACTCACAAATAGAAGCTAAACATTTCAGAAATAAATTAGCGCAATCGATCACGTGTCATGTAATGGACGTCGGACTAGGAAGCCATTTATGTGGTATATGGCCATCGACAAGTACATGTGGTGGCTCGTACAAGAAAATCCATCTCTTTGTTTCTACATCACGTAGAGACGGAAATAAATATCCTTAACTTTACATATTTCGTGTCTACGTCGAGTTGAGACGAACATTTACAATCGCTGATTTGCTTTCTAGGAAATACAATAGTTTCCCGTAAATGACACCGACAATTGACATACGGAAATCTGCATATTTTCCGTAAATGACACCGACAATTGACACAAAATTCAGATAATTGACAAAAATATCAAGAGTTCATGCGGAATATTTGGGTCAATTTTCCACACAATCGACAGAGCCATGATAAGCGCCGAACAGGACCACCAGAAAAAAAAGATACATCGTAATTGCAGTTTCATAGTTAACCCTTTGAACCCGAAATCCCGCTATATCGGTTTATGCAAAAAGTGCAGATCCAGATGAGCCGGCTCGTAACGAGCCGTCTCATCAGGATCTGCACTTTTTGAAAGTAATTTTAATATTTTTGAGAACAAAAACACCCCCTTTTCATAAATGGACGAATCTGAAAATCATTTTGTGACCATTGGATTGGTCGGAACATTAGCATATCACAGTCCATTCCAGGTCCTTAGGGTTGAAAGGGTTAAGTTGTATCAACAACTACTGCGCCAGTGGTGACGCGGTCAATGACGCAAACGTCTTCTAGCTCTCGCTTAAAGGTACATGCCCACTCAGTGGGCACAAACTGTATTTATATCAGACATCATCTGAGACATTTCCTGGCAAAATAAACATTCATTTACCATTACCCCACGTGTTGATTGGCATTATTGTACATTTTATATCAGACGTAAATTTCCACACTGATATCAGGGGCGATAACCGTGTTTCCTTAACATGTTAACGGACATTACTATTTTTCTCTGTATTTATTTTGTGATGTGCAATGATCAAACTTTATAATCTGTTGAAAATATTATTTAATTAGTATAAATAATTATTAAATAGCATGCCTCATTTGCATATGAAAATAACCTGATACCACCGCGAGTCACTATCAGTATAATACATATTACTAAATGATGATATCTGTATAGCGGGCACTATAGTCTGTTTCACGAAAGCTGCCCAAATTTTACGGCCATATAAACAATTAAAAAACAAAATTATTTTCGATAATATTAAATGAAAGGAAAATTTAAGAATGAGCCTTCTTTTTATTTCGTGAAATTTGGTCAAATATTGATTTTATTGCAAAAAAACAATTTCCCCATGTTAAATCCCCATAGACATCTTCACGGAGTGAAGATGTCTATGGGGATTTAACATGGGGAAATTTTTTAGAATTTCAGTAATCCTGGACCGATTTTCAAAATTTAACTTTTGTTTTCTTAGTTAGATCATTTCCAAGATATCTAGCGAGGTTTCGGAGTCGGTTTTTGACTCCTCCCACACTCCTCTACCTCTTTTTTTCCCATATGAAATTCCCATAGAGAAATCCATTTTTCGTAATAAAATCAATATTTGACCAAATTTCACGAAATAAAAAGAAGGCTCATTCTCAAATTTTCCTTTAATTCAATACTATCGAAAAAAATATTGTTTTTGAATTGTTTATATGGCCGTAAAATTTGGGCAGCTTTCGTGAAACAGACTATAGTAATTTTTAGAACTGGTGGAATAGTGAAACAAGTATACACGTATTTAATTCCTATAAAGAACAGTCTGTGCCTACTGAGTGGACATGTACGTTTAAGCGGAACTACATATACATTATGTAAATGGCACAAACTACACCAGCGCCTACGTTAATCTTTCCAAAACGTCTACGTCTCTCAACCTTTACAGTCGAAGCCCTCTAAACCGGATACAAATAAAAGTTGGTTCTACTTCATTGTAATCGGGTTCATTGCCATTTATCTCCACGGAGTATGTCTGTTCGTGTCTGTTTTACAGTGGAACCTCTCTAAACCAGACACAGTGTGCACCTCCTTAACCCGTTCAACACTAAGTAACTGGAATTAATTTTCATATGTCGATTTTGCAACCAATCCAATCGTCACGAAATGATTTTCAGACTAGTTCATTTATGAAAAGGGGGGTGTTTTTGTTCTAAAAAATAAGGAAATTGCTTACAAAAAGTGCAGATCCTGATGAGACGGCTCGTCACGAGCCGGCTCATCTTGATCTACACTTTTTGCCAATACCACTATTTATGTACAGGCCTGTAGAGTCGAAAGGGTTAACGGGCTTCTGAGATGCAGTTGCGTTTTCATATACAAGGTGTATGACCACGTGGTACTAACAACAACAACAAGTACCGATTCAAAGTACGTATTATTTTATAGTGTCCTTATTACGTAACGGATTTTGATGTAATATGGCGCATAAAACGAGTCCTGTTAAGCTGCATTTGGTGGTTTCTTTATTTTCGCCCAAACTTCTGTCGTTTTTGCGAAGAATCGATTTCCGTGTCGGAGACACGGAAATCGATTCTTTGCAAAAACGACATAAGTCTGTACCAAACTCCGTGGACCACCAAATGCAGCTCATGCAGACGCATTTGCTGCGCCATATTTCATCAAAATCCGTTGCATATTAAGGAACATATCAAATAATACTTACTTTGGAGTGGGCGACGTTGTTGTTGTTGTAACCACGTGATCATGCACCTTGGCATATAGACATTGGCAATCTAACAAGACTGGTAAAAACCGCATGCAAATATTTCATGTGTGTCACAAGTTATAGAGGTTTTCATTTCTGCATATATTTTATGCAAATGAGCTGTGACATCACAGTACATTCATTTAAATAATGCACAAATTAAAATATTTGTTTTTCCATTAAAATCAATATTATTGCGAATACAAATGTCTGTTTTTATTTTGTTGTGTATTTCTGTATACATGTACATGACAATACTGGTATATGCAATTAATTAATACAACTAAGCATTTATGGATTATACATGTATATGACGTCACGGTAAGTCCTGTATAATGCTAGCTAATTTGAAATTAAAACCTACATACATGTAACTTGTGACAGAGATGGAATATTTTCATGCGGTTTTCACGAGTCTTGTTAGATTACTATACTGTGCATATTAAACAATGATACAACTGCATCCCAGAGACCCTTTAAGCTCTTTGAATACCAATGGAACACGATACCAATAAACAAGCAAACTGTACACAATGACACACACACATAGCATGTACAGCGGAGATTTGTTGAAGGTTACCAAACGAAACAAACGAAAACAATTGGAAATCGCAGTGAAAATGTGTACAATGATATGCATACAAACTATTATTGTTCTCTTTTCTTGTACATGTATGTGCAATCGATATTTCCGTTTAAACACCCGGGTTTCAAATATTTAAACGCCTTTAGTTTCTTTTAACGTATCGTTTGACATTATTTTCGTTGTTTTTTAATTATAAAATGATGTTTTCGTTGTAAAACATCGTTTTCTAATTACATAAACGAAAACGATGTCAAAACGATGTGTAAACGATGATAGGCAATCGTTCGATTGTGGAAGTAGGGACAATTCCAGAAAAAGTATATATACAGTGCGCATCTTTTCCCATACAGTACCGCTTACACCATTAATAATAATCACACACAGCCGCGAATCTGCCTACAAATGCGAAATACAACGTTATTAACGCCGTATCATTCATATGCCTCGCTCGCTGGGCCGCGGCTTACGCTTGGCCACAGCCGCGAGATATTTTCATTTATCATTGCGATGTGTTATTAATTTTCCAAGGTTTTACGATCTCTAGACTCGTATGTGACTGTGACTGTATAAATGGGGCTTACGGGTTTTGCGACCAGTGTAGATCCAGATCAGCCTGTACATCCGCACAGGCTGATCAGGATCTGCACTGTTCGCCATATAATCGATGAAACATTTGGCATGCTTCTCGCAAGCAATATAAATCTTTATCATGCGGCAGGAGTGTTCTATATGATCTGGAACTACACTGGTCGACAATCCCATAAGCTTCATTTCTCCAGTCACAGCCGCATACTAGTCTCTACGTCGGATGTATACTAGCATCATAAAAGGGGCATGTGCATTTTTTTCTCTCTCGTTCCCACGACATAGAATCTCGTTCGAACGAGTTACATGTAGCTATCTCGTACGCAGGAGATAACATCTCGTTTAAAAGACATACTCAGCTAATATAATAGCAGATATTACTCCACCATCTTGACTTAAAATTATGCTACATTTTCACTGAATGACTATGTCGAACACATTCGAACGAGATGTTATGTCGTGGAAACGCGACAGCTAACTCGTTCGAACGAAAAGCTATCTCGTGGGAACGACATGGTAATATTGTGGTAATGAGATGATATGTCGTGGGAACGTAGCTAACTCTTTCCCACGAGATCCTATCCCGTGGGAACGATATCATATCCCGTGGAAACGAGATGCTATCCCGTGGGAACGAGAAAGAAAACATAATTGCGCGTGTCCCTTTTAAGCTGCCGTAGTATAACGAACGATGAGCCGTCAGAATAACTACTGTCTGTTTCACGAAAGCTGCCCAAATTTTACGGCTATATAAACAATTCAAAAACAAGATTTCTTTTGATAATATTAAATTAAAGGAAAAATTAAGAATGAGCCTTCTTTTTATTTCGTGAAATTTGGTCAAATATTGATTTTATTGCGAAAAAACAATTTCACCATGTTAAATCCCCATAGACATCTTCACGGAGTGAAGATGTCTATGGGGATTTAACAAGGGGATTTGTTTTTTTAATTTTAGAAATACTGGACCGATTTTTAAAATTTAGCTTTTGTTTTCTTAGTTAGATCATATCCAAGCTATCTAGTCAGGTTTCGGAGTCAATTTCCATTTTTTTTCTTTTTTTTGACTCCTCCCACACTTCCTTACCACTTTTTCCCCCGGGCCATGTTAAATTCACATAGACAAATTAATTTTTCGTAATAAAATCAATATTTGACCGAATTTCACGAAATAAAAAGAAGGATCATTCTTAAATTTTCCTTCAATTTAATATTATCGAAAATAATATTGTTTTTGAATTGCCTATATAGCCGTACAATTTGGGCAGCTTTCGTGAAACAGACTATACGGTACAGTGCAATGAAAATATCGGAGAGTGCGACCTACATTTCATCATTGATTGCTTGTTCGTTTTTCCGAAACCGTATATGCGGATTTGACTGCAGAAACTGGGCATTGTGATGTTTGTGATCAGTGTAGATCCTGACCCACTAAGATAAGGTAACAGTGTAGATCCTTACCAGGATTCAAGCTCATGATAATAGATTAGAGCTACTGTCTGTTCCACGTTTTGCTGCCGACGAACTTTTGGCTATTAAACACATTACATCTAAAACATATGTAAAAGTAAGTATTTTTTTATCAATAACAAAAAAGTCGCCCTCCCAAAAAAAATTATTTTATAAAATTCCATCAAATATTGATTTTATTGCGAAAAAAAGATTTTCCTATGGGAATTTAACATGGCGAGTCAATTTCCAAAATCTTTCGTTTTTTGATACTTTAGGTTCATCTGCAATATGTCAATGAGTGTAATAACTAGACGATCTTACACGAGTGACGAGTTAATACGATATTTATTAAACGAGTTTATTGATTTCATAAGAAACGAGGCATCAGACCATTCGTATAATAATTCCAGCACAAAAATATTTACACAATTCCCTAACATTTGATTGGCCCGTAGCAAGTCTCTGTCCAAAATTTATATCCCAGTAAACTCCCACGCCGAACTACTTTCCGTTACCGTGAGGCGCAGTTAAAATAATTCTTAAGAAAACGGAAAATAAACACATTTTCTTGATGAATTTATTTCAAATGCTGGAATTATAAGGAATGAATGGCCTTTTTGTTGAATTTATCGGGGATATAAACTTGGAAAAGTCGCGGGAATACTGGACGAGGCCTTAAACAAAATTACAATTTTCGAAAAAAAATCAAAAAAAATCTTTTTTTGTTTTTGATTCTTTTCGAAAATTGTAATTTTTTATCGCTTCGTCCAGTATTCCCGCGACTTTTCCAAGTTTATACCCCGATAAATTCCACAAAAATGCCATTAATTCCTATAATAAATACAAAGTATCATATTATTTCAACACAAATGTTAGATTCAATGTATTGCATAAGCACATAATAATAATTTGAAGCTGTAATGATTACTTAACATGTGTTCCGTAGTGGCTCATTTTCATATGTATTATACTAGTACACCCATTTTATGCAATAAATATCGTATTAATTCACAACTCTTGTCAGATCCTTAACATAAACGAAAACGCACGTTTATTCGATTTCAAATTAGTGCCAGTGTCTGATAACAGCGATGCGCTTGTACATGTATACTAGTATATGTATATGTATATTCACCAGTGGCTAAAGGGCTATGGCCTAGAATGACCTGTGTATGGACAGTTTAATTAATCCTCTGACCAGTAATTACATGATATATCAGGAGCAATATACAAGGCAACCAGCCGCCGGCGTTAATCTCGCCTAGGTGTCAACGTTTGATGTCAACATCAGGAGCGCCGTGGCGTAATGGTTAGTGTGTCGGACTACTGATCCAAGGGTCGTGGGTTCGAGCCTGACTAGCGGCGTGCGTTGTGTCCTTGAGCAAGACACTTTATCCACACTGCTCCAGTTCACCCAGCTGTAAATGGGTACCGATAATTCGTAGTTGCTCTGTAAATACGAATTACCGGCTTCTCTCAAAAAGTCTCTACCTCCGTTCATTCTCCCATTCTTGGGAGACGGCATGCAAGGTCCTAGAGCCAGTGCCGCCGTTAAATATAAGCCAAAAAAAAAAAAAAATAAAAAAAAAAAAAAAAAAATGTCAACATCAATTTGAAGTTTGATTGGCTGAGCCTGAGCTGCTGCACATTTCAGGCTCAACCGCTGAAGCTGCCTACTTTCAAGCACGAAATTGAAAATACATTCAAATATTGGCAAGATTAGCGCAGGCCGTGCTGTAGTAACGGTGTACGGCTTGGAAATCTGAACTCTCAATCAAGCAGTTTGGTTGACTGAGCCTGAGCTGTAACACAGCTCAGGCTAAGCCAATGAAACTGCCTACTTTCAAACACGATATTCAAGTATTTTGAAGAAAGAAAATATTGACAAGACTAGCGCAGGCGGGGGTGTACTCGGTGTTCGGTGGCCATAGGTTTATGACTCCATTCCAGAAAGTAATTCTGCTTAAAGTCCCGCTATAACCTGTCTTTAAACGTTATAAAAACAGTTCCCCATACTTTTATGGCGCGGCCACGAACGGAACAATGGCGGTTATACGTGCACAAATTACTGCGACAAATCTACCAATTCGGCGCGAGGATTATTCCGCGCGACTCGCCGCGAGAAACCGCGGGAAAGGAACGCGACGTTTGCGACACCAGCGCACGGTGAGAACAAACAGCTGTGAATCAGCATACAGTCGAACATCCGCGAGCGACCACCTCTCTACAACAACCATTTCTCTGTAACCGCCGCTATTTTATATCGCAAAAGGACAATTGCCTCATATTTAAACTCATTATAACAGCCACTTCTCTACAACGGCCATGTGTCTTCCCATGTGTGGTTGCTGTAAAGAGGTTGTAATGTATTACCAGTCCGGTATTTGTGCTGCATATTATTGCACCGTGTGATTGCAGGCAGCTTAGATCATAATTAGATTGCACATTCGTGCAGTCTAACCATGGTCTAAGCTGTCTACAAACCGTTGTACTAGTGACTAATATATTGTAGTGTGTTGTTCCTGATACACCGTCTTGTGAGAAAGCTAGATAGCGAAACTAGTAGAATTTGCGTGTCGCCTCGCGCCAAGATCGATGGCCGCCATTACGTATGTTTATCTGATCACGTGTCAACACGTGGCGGCCATGATGGATGGAGCAGAGGGCCGGCGGTAGCACGGGAAGTCCGGCGTAAATCGTGCAAGCAAATTAACATAGTGGCGCCTCTTGAAAAGAAAGACAGAGCTCCATATTGACGCCTCTTGGAAAGAAAGACGGACCTACATATTGACGCCTCTTGGAAAGACAGACGGACCTATCCATCGGTGCCTCTTGGGCAGACGGACTTGTCTGTTTGCGCCTCTTGGAAAGACAAACGGACCTACCAATTGGCGCCTCTTGAAATGAAAGACGGACCTACCGATTGGTGCCTCTTGAAAAGAGAGACGGACCTACCTATATGCACCTCTTAAAAAGACAGACGGACCTACCAATTGGTGCCTCTTGAAAAGACGGACTGACCTGCATATTGGCGCCTCTTGGAACGACAGACTGACCTACTTATTGACGCCTCTTGAAAAGACAAACGGAACTACCAATTTGCCCCTCTTGAAAAACAAATGGACCTACCTATTGGCGCCTCTTGGAAAAACGGGCCTCTTAAAAAGACAGACGGACCTGCATATTGATAACTGTTGGAAATATAGACTGACCTACCTATTGGCGCCTCCTGGAAAGGCAGATGGACTTGCCTAGCCTATTGGCGCCTCTTGGAAAGAGAAACGGACCTACCTATTGCCGCCTCTTGGAAAGACATAATCTGTTTCATCACTATCTGCGTAAGTGCATGTAATGTCCCAGACAGGCTTACTAATGAAGGAAGCAAACCTAAAACTTTACTGTGCCACCGTGCCAGGTGTCCGTCAGTCAGTTGTCAGCCGGCGACTCACAGAAGCTGAACCCACATGATCAACCTCGGTTTTTGCCGGGGCGTAGTCGATCATTACAGTCAGGTTTGCACCACAGGCACGTTAATAAGGTGCATATCTTGGCGCGCAGTCATCTTTATGTTTAACCACACTAAATAAATATGTATTCATACGCGGTGTACAGTCGTTTCTGTCAAAATGTTCCGGGTTTATACGTGTACAAAGTGTTGTGCGTTGTGTATCCGTGGAGTATCCGTTAGTTGCGTTTCAAACCGTGTGTCGTCTACGTGTAATACGTTTTCGGCCATGCGTTGCGTTTCCCCACTCTTGCGCATGCGCGAAAGTCGAACAAACCGTGTTCAACGCATTGAGTTTCAAAAGCGTGTAATCCGTGTACAACGGTTGTAAACGTATACAACGGTTGTAAACAACGCATTGAGTTTCAAAAGCGTGTAATCATTGTACAACGGTTGTAAACGTATACAACGGTTGTAAACGTATACAACGCTAAGGTAAACCGTTTAAACGGTTTAACTCTTTCTTTGACGAACGGTTACACGCTTCTACATGTACACAACACCGTACAGATGAAACCGTGTTATACGTATAACACGTTTCCACGGGTTTTAACGCATTACACGTTTTGGTATGCCAACCGTGTATCGCGTAGAATGCGTATAGATATTTTTAAAGGGACGAAACAAGGCCGCCTCGAAGCAATCGGGGCCGAACAGGTATTCGCGTTAAAACGTGTAACCGTTGTACACGTTTCAACGCTTTCATATAGCTACACGCTTCCAGGTAAAGCGTTGTACACGTTTCAACGCTTTCACCTCGCTACATATGTATACGCCAAAGCGTGTTATACGCTTTGAAGCTAAACGTATTACACGCTTTAAAACTAAACGATTTGACAATGTGTATTACACGTGTACGTACCGTACCGTATTATACGTTTAAACAACGTATACAACGCTTTTAAACTAAACGGTTTGACAATCTGTATTACACGTGTACGAACCGTAGTATACGTTTAAACAACGTATACAACGCTTTTAAACTAAGCAGTTTGACAATGTGTATTACACGTGTACGAACCGTATTATACGTTTAAACAACGCATACAAAGCTACAGCAAACCGTTGCGTTCGCGTTGCGTTCGCGTTGAGTTTACAAGTGTTGTCTACGGTGGAACAAAAACGCAGACTGCACATGTAGTAGTACGGTAATTGAAATAATCCAGGGGGCCGTTTCACTAAACTTCTTACGACTAAAATGTTCGTAAGTGCAAAATTATGATAGTCTGTAAGTGTCACATTAACAATGGTTTCTTGTAAACAATTATTGGATTTACATGTATTGAGCATAGGCTGCATATGCAGCCTATGCTCAATAAATATAAATACATTAATTGACATTTTCAAACGATCCTAAATTTGCACTTACGAACAGTTTAGTCGTAAGAAGTTTAGTGAAACGGGCCCCTGGTCAATTGATCCACTAATCTACTTCAGACACACGTTACTGTACCTTTTACATCAATAATAGTTTTGGGTTTATTTTGTGCGCATATTTATAACGTAACGTAGTTTCAATTTCAGCCGCTGACGTTTCGAGTCACCGACAGGTTGGTCAGAGGAGATTTAGTTTATCTTTCTTAACATCAATTAAACCTATATTTTAATTAATGGATATCCAGAGCAGGGTTGGTGCAGGTTATGGGAAAATAGGTTCCACAAAATCCATACTAAACATGAAAGTAGAAGAGAATAGTCAAATATGTGGTAACTGGTTCTGTTATAATAGGAAAAATCAATGGCGCTGGCTCGTCTTTAGGACAAATAGTGGGCATTCACACAGGAGTACAGTGGATCCTCTCTAAAACGGACACCCTGTGAGGTCCCAGGGTGTCCGGTTTTGAGATGTTCCGCTGTAAATCCGACATTGAACTATGACAAGTTATGCGGCTGTGCTTTGCGAACTTTAACAGGCATTATCATCATAAATATGCACCAATAATTCCAGCACAAAAATATTTACACAATTCCCTAACATTTGATTGGTCCGTAGCAAGTCTCTGTCCAAAATGTATATCCCAGTAAACTCCCACGCCGAACTACTTTCCGTAACCGTGAGGCGCAGTTAAAATAATTCTTAAGAAAACGGAAAATAAACACTTTTTCTTGATGAATTTATTTCAAATGCTGGAATTATAAGGAATGAATGGCCTTTTTAATAAACGGCATACAATTAAGGATACACAAACTGTCCGCGTGTCTGGTTTAAAAGAGGCAGCGCTCCAGATAAGGAATTAGTAATTGAGTAGTGTCACTCTATCATTTCTGAAGCAATTGTGTATTTCAAGTACTGTTTACACATCAACAGACAGCAATTATTGAATAGTTTGCGTCGAAATGAAAACATGTGTTTTCATGGAAAATAAGAAATATATGCTATGTTTGTGGTCTGTTTATTGTTTTCTGCAGCATGATCGCTACTTCTGATTTCAATTGGGTTTTTGGCAATTTTAATTGGGTATTTAAGCAAATACGCAGCTTATCTGGAGCCCTGAAAGAGGTTCTACTGTACAGTGTTGCTGGAAATATACATGAGCGATTATTTAGTAAATGCTTATCAGTAGCCTATTTCATCAACATTGCAAAGTATACTTTAGTAGCAAAGTATACTTTAGTAGCAAAGTATACTTTAGTAGCAATGTATACTTTAGTAGCAAAGTATACTTTGAGGGAGAAATTTTAAATTTTATGATAAATTTATTAATTTTTATTATACTGAATTTATTACATTATCACAGCCAATTTGGCTGTGATAATGTAATACATTCAGTATAATAATTCTGCATACTTGTAATCATGAAATATATGCATTTGTTAGTTCTATATGAAATAATGCATTTCAAGAAAAATAAATGATTACTCCCTCAAAGTATACATTGCAATGTTGATGAAATAGGCTACTGGGGCGGATCCAGGGCCCCGTTTCACTAAACTTCGTACAATTAAAATGTTCGTAAGTGCAAATTTAGGATCGTCTGGAAATTTCAATTGATGGATTCACATGTATTGAGCATAGGCTGCATATGCAGTATGCTCAATAAATGTATATCGAATAATTGTTTAATGGAAAACATTGTTAATGTGAAATTTACAGACGGTCATAAGTTTGCACTTACGAACATTTTAGTCGTACGAAGTTTAGTGAAACGGCCCACAGGATTTTAGTCCAGTGGGGGCGTTGATTTTCAATTATAAATGAGACACATAATAATCGTTAACATGTTTTCTGTTATTTTTCTTATCTCTCATCATATGCCGCTACCATATCTGTAAAACCCTGTCAAATAATGTAGATCATTGTTTGCTTATATTGGCTTACGGCTTATAGGGTTGAAAAGGTTAATGGCGAATATACTATAGTCAGACAGAGGTCTACGATGAAAGTAGATTATAACTATAGACGCATTTACCCAGACAGTGATGTAGAATCTTCTCCATTGAAGACGCCGTGTAGTGTCTCAGATAGTCGGAGAATGATGACATAACTCAGTGAAAATAATTATAGATGTTTCTCATATCTCATGCGATTGAATTAACCCTTTCAACCCTAAGGAACTGGAATGGACTGTGATATGTTCCGACCAATCCAATGGTCACAAAATGATTTTCAGATTCGTTCATTTATGAAAAGGGGGTGTTTTTGTTCTCAAAAATATTAAAATTACTTTCAAAAAGTGCAGATCCTGATGAGACGGCTCGCATCTGGATCTGCACTTTTTGCATAAACCGATATAGCGGGATTTCGGGTTCAAAGGGTTAAATAAGTTTATAATTGTGTCACGTTCACTATTCCACCAGTTCTAAACATTACGAGTGCCCGCTATACAAATATGTAATTTAGTAATATTTATTTTACTGATAGTGACTCGCGGTGGTATCAGGCTATTTTCATATGCAAATGAGGCATAATATTTTGTAATTATTTATACTAATTAAATGCGTCACCTGAAAACAATACTATTTTCGGCAGAGTATAAAGTATGATCATTGCACATCAAAAAATAAATACGGATAATAAATAGTAATGTCCGTTCACATTTTAAGGAAACACGGTTATCGCCCCTGATATCAGTTGCGTCTGATATAAAATGTATAATAATGTCAATCAATACATGGGGCAATGGTGAATGAATGTTTATTTTGCCAGAAAATGTCTCAGGTCTGATATAAAGAACATTTGTGCCTACTGAGTGGGCATGTACCTTTAAAGGGACCTCGTCTCATTTCATGTCTCATGTGTTTAATACACAACCGTGCGTGTTAATTTTGACCAATGCTCAATAAATGTAAATTCAATAAGTATTTACAAGAAAACATTGTTAATGTGAAATTTACAGACTATCATATTTTTGCTAACATTTTGGTCGTACGAAGTTTAGTGAAACGGTACCCCGGGGTCGTTTCACTAAACTTCGTACGACTAAAATGTTCGTAGATGCAAATTTAGGATCGTCTGGAAATTTCAATTGATAAATGTACATGCATAGCACACCCTATGCTCAATAAATGTAAATTCAATAATTGTTTACAAGAAAACATTGTTAATGTGCAATTTACAAACTATCATAATTTTGCACTTACGAATATTTTAGTTCGACGAAGTTTAGTGAAACGGGCATCAGAAGACTCGTTGTGTGCCATTGTGCAATCTGCTTAATCACTTTCTGCGCATATCTGAGACACTGTACCTTTAAGAAATGTAGAAAATGAACTTTTCTTAGAATGCGTTATTTGTGATTGGTCACGACAAAAAGAGGTTTGAGATCAGTGTAGCCCCAGATCAGACTGCTCATCCGAGCAGTCTGATCATGGTCTACATTGATCGCTATCGAGATGTAAAAAACAACAATTCCCGGTGCATCTAACAAGAAATGAACAAACATGACGCTGCAGAAGCGAGCAAGAAACCCATATTAGGCGCCATTTTCTCGTGGCGCCGTGTCGTTTATCAATCATATTCATTAACCGGTGTAATGGCGGCTTCACTGTCGTCTACTGACACGGAGAAGGCGCGCTGCCAGGATGTACCAGTAACCGACAGACGCCGGTACTCGTGTGTGCATTGTCTCGTGCACGTTATGCTGCTATGTGTAGGTTAACACCGCCCTAATCTGTAGCCGATTTCACCAAAATTGCAAAGCATACTTGTCTAGCAATGTGTACTTTGAGGGAGTAATCATTTATTTTTCCCGAAATGCATTATTTCATATAGAACTAACGACTGCATATAGTTGATGATTACAAGTATGCAGAATTATTATACTGAATGTATTACATTATCACAGCCAAAATGGCTGTGATAATGTAATAAATTCGGAATAATAAAAATTAATAAATTTATCATTAAATTGAAAATTTCTCCCTCAAAGTGTACTTAGCAAGATAAGTATACTTTGCAATGTTGGTGAAATATGCTACAGGAGCCCGGTTCACTAAACTTCGTCCGATTCGTAAATGTAAATCAAACAACTCAGGCCCGTACGCAGGAATTAATTTAGGGGGGTGCGTTATCGACGGCGCGAAGGGCTAAACATTGTGTTTGTTTTGCACATTCACGGACAGACCTCGGCAGATTAACCATTTCACCCCTAAATAACTGGAATGGATTTTGATATGTTCATTTTGCAACCCATTCCGATCATCACAAAATGATTTTCAGACCAGTCCATTTATGAACATGAGGTGTTTTTGTTCTCAAAATTATGACAATTACTTTCAAAAAGTGCAGATCCTGATGAGACGGCTCGGCACGAGCCGGCTCATCTGGATCTACACTTTTTGCCAATACCACTATACAGGCCTGTGGTGTTGAAAGGGTTAAGGGGGGTGCGTAGTCACCCGTCGCACCACCTCTGCGTACGGGCCTGCAACTTACATGTACACAAGTATTCCTTTGCCAGTTGATACGACATATACATGTGCTTTATACTGAATGCGCAGGTAACATACGATATCCTTAGACACTCGGCGCTTGCGTAAAATAAATTCACAATTATATTCGTACGGACATTTTCATTGTACGAAGTTTATTGAAACGGAACGGCGACACTCAGAAAACGTATGAGAGCTTGATTTTGATCGTCATATACAGTGGAACCCCTCTAAACCGGACACCCTGGGGACCCCCCAGGGTGTCCGGTTTAGAGAGGTTCCACTGTATTCGAGTAATACGGTGAACAGCGTTTACACTGGTCATACATGGTCGAATTCCTTTTTAATCAGCTTAATTTAGATGGGTTTCGATGTACTTACTTTATTTCAATGTCATTTCTGTTCATGATTAAAAATGACAAAACAAAGATCAGAATACAGAGGAACCGCTCTACATCGGACACCCTGGGGACCTCCGAGGATGTCCGGTTTAGAGAGGTTCCACTGTATCACCAATAGCAATGTTTGTCAGCACATTTGATAGGTACCGCATTACATCAACACAAATGTTAAAGTATATATATATATATATATCCCGTCAACACAGTGCGTATGTGCCGTGAAACACGGTGCCGTGAAACATTTTTGATATCCAGTCAATACTATTTTTGCATTTTACAGCCATTTGTGGGTGTTGACGGGATAAATAGAATAGTAGGTTAGTGCCGTGAATGGGAAAAAATATCTGGCGCGGTACGGAAACGGGATGTGCTCGGCAGAGCCTCGCCCATCCCGTTTCCTGAGCCTTGCCAGATATGTTTTCCCATTCACGGCACTAACCTACTATTCTCTATATATTGTATAAGTACAACATCATACACTGAAGCTGTACTGGTCACAGTTATATAATTTCCCAGCTATCTGGTCGAATTTCGGTGTCAGTTTCAAAAATTGTTGTTATTTTTTTTCTTTAAATTAAATCAATACCATACGGTACAGTATTTCATCAACCAAACACAATATGGATATATTACATTCTTATAAGTTTGAAGAAAATAATACGAAGTTTCACGTTTTTTCAGATTCAATACGTTCATTTGGCCAAAACCCACCTGTGGAATTTACATGGTACAGGCAGTAGGATGTACTAAACCGCCTGTGTTAATCATGCCCAGATATCAACACTTCTGAAGACCTATTGGCAATCTCAACTCGCAAGTAAGCATCTTGATTGGCTGAGCCTGAGCTGTAGCACAGCTCAGGCTTAGCCGATCAAGCTGCTGGTTGTCCAGCACAATGTGTACGTATTTTGAAATGAAAATAAATTAAAATATTGGCAAGATTAGCGCAGGCGTATATACGAAGCGATAACACCGGGTTTCCCCCAGACACTTCCTGCATTATACATGCGTTCTGACAGTTGCTAGACTGTCAAATGTATTCTAAATGCGCGTGATCATGAGTAAACCGATCTTCGCACGTTGGTCGAAAAATACGGACAAAATCTACGGTAGTTTCCGTAAATTATGTCTAAACTTGTTTTAATTCTATCGAATTAAAGCCAAATTTATGAAAAATACATGAGAATTTAAATTGAACGTTGGTGTAATATATCACACGTGTTATAAGACATGTTATTCCATGACTCGATCTAAATCTGTTTACCATGAAGCAAGACGTCGTTATTCACAGATAATCGTTTCTACAAATGCGCCAAGTATTTCCTAAATACACAATAATTCATCCATGTTTTTTTTCTGCTCACGCATAACTGGATTTTGCAACAAAAAGAACAGCATGGGCTGTGTAAGCAGCGTATGTGCAGAGTTTAATAAAGAATCGTCGTTGAAATTTACATTGGCGCCTTATAAATAGATTTTAAATCGTCAGTGGGTTGTTTGTGTCCAATGACCGTTCCAAATCGGTATCCTTATTGTCACGGTAATGTTTGCTTGTGTCGTTTATTGTTCATCAAGCAGGTTGAGTAGCTGAGCCTGAGCTGTAGCACAGCTCCGTCTCAGGGAATAAAGCTGTTTGTTTGCAAGCCCAATATTAATGTATTTTTAAATAAATTCAAATATTGGCAAGATTAGCGCAAGCGGTGGTGTATCGCAATGGGCTTTGTCAATGCCTATAAGTGTATATAGAGAATAGTAGGTTAGTGCCGTGAATGGGAAAACATATCTGGCAAGGCTCAGGAAACGAGATGGGCGAGGCTCTGCCGAGCACATTCCGTTTCCGTGCCGCGCCAGATATGTTTTCCCATTCACGGCACTAATTTACTATTCTATTTATCTCGTCAACACCTACAAATACCTGTAAAATGCAAAAATAGTATTGACTGGATATCAAAAATGTTTCACGGCACCGGCGTTTCACGGCACATACGCACTGTGTTGACGGGATAAATATGTAACGATATGGCCTGTTGCTCAAGGTTCATATCGGTGTGACGAACATGTTGGTAAATAATATTCGTTGTAGCTGGGGCCCGTTTCACTAAACTTCTTATGACTAAAATGTTCGTAAGTGCAAAATGATGATAGTCTGTAAATTTCACATTAACATTGTTTTCTTGTAAATAATTATTGGATTTACATTTATTGAGCATAGGCTGCATATGCAGTAGTTGGTGCGCTACATATCATCAAAATCCGTCCGTTTGTTAGAAAGATTTTAATGAAAATCTACTGTAAAAATGAACTCATAGATTACGTCACGTCGGAAAATCGGAAAATCGGAAACAACATGATCATACACCTTGATATATGGTGACCTATGACACTCTGATGAGCGATACATGCTATGTAAATACAATGCAGATTTATATTCCGCCGTAACACAATATTCACAAAAATCTTAGACTACACGTATGCAAGAGAACAGTTATATGCGTTCGGCCACGTGTCTCTGAACGTCGATATTGCGCGATGTAGATCACGATTAATCGATACTAAGTTAATCAGCGGGGATGAATCTGTAGTTATGGACAAGCTAAGAAACAGGCTTGTTTACATTGGTCATCAATAAACGCTCTTTCAGCACCAATATTGACATCTGTCCGCTTCTATACTCTACACACTCATAATGAATACAAATATGCATTGAGGGATTGGTTCGGGTCAGATAACACGTTTGTGGCTGAGGCTGGAGGAATGGGGATTATGGATATGCGACCAGTGTAGATCCAGATCAGACTGTGCATCCGCACAGTCTGATCAGGATCTGCACTGTTCGCCATTCCATCAATGTAACGCCCGTTATCCTTCTAGCAAGCATTATATATAATTACCAGGCTACAGGAGTTGTCTATTTGATCATGAGTAGGAGATACATGTATACTGGCCACATATACCATAAGCCTCAATTTCTCCAATCACAGCAACATATAATAATATACAGAGGTTCGACTGTAGTTCAAGAAGCCCAGTGGTAGAGCATCGGACTACGGATCGAAAGGTCCCGAGTTCCAATCCCGACACTGGCCCATTCGGCGTGTGCTTGGGCAAGACACCTTTGTGATAGCCTAGTCCTATCAGATGGGGACTTAAAGAGTCGGTCCCGACATGCAAGGTCATCGAACCAGTGCCGTCGTTAAATAAAAGCATTTACATTTACTGTAATTCAAGCATCTGGGTACCACGATGGCACAATGGGGGATTGGATTGGGCCAGTCATTAACATATTAATAGAACGCTTTTCTGTGTGGTTATCACATGAATTTTCAACTGTCCAATGAAAACTCTCAAATCCGTACACCCAAGGAGGCCGCCACAGAGAGTCCGGTTTAGAGAGGTATTTCTGTTGTGATTCAGGTGTATGGATAATGCGATATTAAGTTGAACGATTTGCGACAGTGTTCGTCGAATGTCACATGAATACGCATTGGAATCTCTCAAAAGGTACACTGGACTTCGGAAATACGATACAAATCTACTACATGCATCTACTACACCACCGCCCGCGCCAATCTTCCCAATATTTGGATGTATTTTTAGTTCACAATACTTGAATATTGTGTTTGAAAGTAAGCAGCTTGATTGACTGAGCCTGAGCTGTGCTACAGCTCAGACTCAGCCAATCAAACTGCTTGATTGCGAGTTTCGATTGCTAATAGATGTTCAAAAACGTTGCATCTGGGCAACATTAAGGTCTATGGATATCTAATAAACACCCTACTGATAAACCAATAGCTACCTGCACCAGTAAACCATATATATCTGTTCAACAAGTCGTTATGCAGATGATACCAGCAAGGAAATCACAAAATAATTTGGCTTCTATACGCCTGTGTATAGACATAAATATACATGTGTTACATGTACATCAAAATTTGTCTATTATTTGCATATTACAGGTGTGTGTGTGTGCATTGTTGTTGGTAGGAGTATCTGCATAAAGACTTACAGATCACATTCACGTGGTTTATTTATGTCTGTTGCTATTGTTTTGTTAGTAGTTTTGTTATCAGGGGGCCGTTTCACTAAACTTCTTACGATTAAAATGTTCGTAAGCGTAAATTTGGAATCGTCTGCAAATTTGAATTGATGGATTTACATTTATTGAGCATAGGCTGCATATGCAGCATATGCTCAATAAATGTAAATCCAACAATTATTTACAAGAAAACAGTATAAATGTGAAATTTACAGACTATCATAATTTTGCACTTACGAACATTTTAGTCGTAGGAAGTTTAGTGAAACGGGCCCCAGATGTCCATAGAAATTACATGGGGTCACAAGAGGGGTACATCTCCCTTAACACGGGCGGTGGTATATGCCACATGTATTACACCACAATGCTCGCTAATAATGTGTTTAAGTCATGGATCACGGGGCCTGATTTCCCTCAACGGATTACCTCGATATCGGATCAGATTCCTTGCTGTACAGCCCAAATTGGTCGTCTCTCGAAATCCGCACAATCTCATCACATGGCCGCATTTTACAACGGCCCTGGCAAGAGATACACTCTTACACCAAAGGCGAACTTTGACCAACTGCTAAATACAGTGGAACCTCTCTAAACCGGACACCAAACATATATATGATCTAAGTTTGATAATGTAATATATGGCTGTGACTGGAGAATGCACATCTGATCTCGATATGCACTCGTCGCAAATCCCATAGGCCCCATTTCGACACATATGTGATACGCCATATGATTTTTTTACAATAGTTTTCATAAACAAAGTCAAAAGTTGACAAAATACTCAGAGTACATGCTGACTATAATTCCGCATGTACTCTGAAAATTATGTAAATTTTGTAAACGTATTTCATGAAATTACGCAGATGTCCGAAGGTACAAAATCACATGGCGTGTCACATATAAGAGACATTATTCCACGGCCGAGACGCCGCGGTAATCGACTAGGCGGGAGTCGTTTGCCCGCCCCTTAATCCTATAATTCCGCATGTCTCGGGGACCAGACACGGTCACATTGCACCTTTAACCCTTTGAACCGAAATCCCGCTATATCGGTTTATGCAAAAAGTGCAGATCCAGGTGAGCCGGCTCGTAACGAGCCGTCTCATCAGGATCTGTACTTTTTTAAAGTAATGTTTTTGAGAACAACAAATACCCCCTTTTTATAAATGGAATAGTCTGAAAATCATTTTGCGAGATTGGATTGGTTGCAAAATTAACATATCGCAGCCCATTCAGTTACTTAGGGGTGAAAGGGTTAAAGTCGTCGCGTCGCCGATACAGCAACGTTTCCGTTTCTGTTCCACATTGAAACCTGGGGCCCGTTTCGTGAGTGCAAAACTACAATGTTGTACAACGTTCACGTTAGCTGTCGATTTTGTAAACTACTTGGTGTAGTTGTTAAGATTTAATTACACATTCAAGTAGGTGGAAATTAAAGCCTTAATGAACCACTTTAATGTATGAAGTGGTTTAAAAGAAATCTTGTACGAACAGTTTTGTGGTACGAAGTTTAATCAAAACGTGTCCCCGGGGCCGTTTCACTAAAGTTCGTACGATAAAAATGTTCGTACGAAAATTTCTATGAATTTTCTTCTCACATTTACGTGTATCTCTAATGCTACCATGTTGTACCCAAGGGTTCATGTCATTAACCCTTTGAACCCGAAAGCCCGCTATAGCGGTTTATGCAAACAGTGCAGATCCAAATGAGCCGGCTCGTAACGAGCCGTCTCATTAGGATCTGCACTTTTTGAAAGTAATTTTGATAGTTTTGAGAACAAAAAATACCCCCTATTCGTAAATGGACTAGTCTGAAAACCGTTTTGTGACGGTTGGATTGGTTGCAAAATTAACATAGCAAAATCCATTCCAGCTACTTAGGGATGAAGGGGTTAAATGTACCACACGCATGAACGATTTTCAAAACTGAAATTGAAATCCACATAAAATTTGTTCTGACAGCCAATTGAATTGGCTGTCAGAACATATTTTATTGTGGATTTCAATTTTGCACTTACGAAATTCTGAGTCGTACGCAGTACACATTTTCTTCTCTCATTTACGTGTTTCTCTATATAATGCTACCATTTTATACCTACCGGTTCATGTCATTACACACAGCACATACTGGAAAGATTTTACAAAATTGGCTGTCAGAACAAATGTTATTGCGGATTTCAATGTTGCACATACGAACTTCGTACAGTCGTAAGTTTTGTGAAACGGGCGCCAGTAGTGAACGTAGTCCGACCGACATCCAAACTCCATAAGCAAACAAGAAAATATAAAACGGGTTGAACTCGGTAACATCTCCTCTGACCAACAGAACATTTGACGACTACCGCAGTGTTTACACCACGTGACCAATATATTCTAGAAGTTTTAAGAAATGAAACAAATAAGCATGAATCTGATGTCAACAATACCTTAATAACATGTTTCTTAACCCGTTCACCCCTAAGTAACTGGAACGGATTTTGATACGTTAATTTGCAACCAATCCCACCGTCACAAAATGATTTTCAGACCAGTCCATTTATGAAAAGGTGGTGTTTTTGTTCTCGAAATTATGAAAATTACGAGCCGGCTCATCTGGATCTGCACTGTTTGCCAATACCACTATACAGGCATATAATTGTTACAAGGGTTACAGCGAATTTGAAGAAAAAAAATCATCAAAATCATCAGAATGTGTTTCGTAAATTATTTGGATTATCTATGCTTTCACGAAAACAGGCGAATACGAAAATAACCTGGCATGCTATTTTCGTGTTTGCATGTTTTCGTGAAATCATAACGGGGCTGACGTTCATATCATACCGGGACTGATGGTCATACATGTATTATGTCGTTTCGGATACACGATACAGTGAAACACCTCTAAACCGGACACCCTGGGACGTCCCCAGGGTGTCCGGCTTGGAGAGGTTTCATTGTAAATCAGGCATTTAATAATTCTGAGCCATAGTTGTAGGCTATATACGATCACGAACAGACATTATCACCTGAGATAAATGACCAAGAAACTCATCAAAAATAAGGTCACGTGTATTTTCTTAGTGTCCGGTTTAGAGAGGTTCCGCTGTATAAATATATATATACGATACTGGCTGTTACAGAGATGGGGTTGTTGTAGAGAGGTGGTCGTTGTGGGAGGGTTGGTCTGTTTCAAACCGGGTCCGATGGTCATACCCGGTTGGCGCGGGGCGATACTACGTCTAGTTTGTAGAAACCCCGGAATAAGTCGTGACACAAACTCAATTACATTCTCCGAAATCGGTTTACCAAATTGAATGCAAATCAGATCAGTATGTAAATGCCCGCCCAATCGATATCGCCATACTGTTGATTAAGCGCGCTTAGGCGACAGTTCTGGAACCATGGTCAATTGAAGAAGGCTGAATATGGAGTCATGGCGAATCATGGGGTCATTTACCCGGACACGTGCTGCCGACATTACTATATATAATAATTATAATTAAAGGCCCACTCAGTAGGCACAAACTGTTCTTTATAGTATAATTGTGCTGCTATTCCACTAGTTCCAACAATTACAAGTGCCCGCTATACAGATATAATAATTTAGTAATATTTATTACAATTATACACTTATTTAGTTCCTATGAATACTCTTATTTTGTGACTACTGAGTGGGCATGTGCCTTTAAAGACACAACAAAATGCCTGTTCCCAATATATTTACATCTTTATGTAGACGTTAAGTATGTTATTTCGTCCAACCGGTTTCACTGCTTTTGTAGATCATCAGAAACTGACGCTATACGTTACACCATCACGAATATAACGCAGTGAAATCTCTCTAAACCGGACACCCTGGGAGCTCCCCAGGGTGTCCGGTTTAGAGAGGTTTCACTGTAACGCAGTCATTTGATCATTTTGAGCCGTGTTTGTGTGCTATGCGATCATGAACTGTAATTATCACCTGAGATAAATGACTAAGAAACCGATCAAAAATAAGACCACGGATGTTTTCGTGATGTCTGGTTTATAGAGGTTCCACTGTATATATATTATACATTGTATATATAACGGTCTGTGTTAATCGTGCCCAGATTATCAACGTTTCTGGACATTTAGAGGCCATGACAGCTCAGGCTCAGTAGCCGATTTCACCAACATTGCAAAGTATACTTATCTAGCAAAGTATACATTGAGGGAGAAATTTTCAATTTAAAGATAAATTTAATAATTTTTATTATACTGAATTTATTACATTATCACAGCCATTTTGGCTGTGATAATGTAATAAATTCAGTATAATAATTCTGCATACTATTAATCATCAAATATAAACAGTGGTTAGTTCTATATGATATAATACATTTCGGGAAAAATAAATTATTACTCCCTCAAAGTATACTTTGCTAGAAAAGTAAACTTTGCAATGTTGGTGAACTAGACTACTGAACTGTTCGTCATTACATTAATGAAACAGCCGGCATGCTTCTAACAAGCAATATAGAACATTACCAAGCAACAGTAGTGTGTTATTCTACCACCCTGGTCACATATACTGACACAACACACAGAGAACATGGAGAACGACATTCTAGGTCTGCCAAGGGCTTGTCAAGATGTCTGATGATGATCCGTATTGGCTGTGATAATGTAATAAATTCAGTATAATAATTCTGCATACTTTTAATCATCAAATATATGCAATCGTTAGTTTTATATAAAATAATGCATTACAGGAAAAATAAATAATTACTCCCTCAAAGTATACTTTGCTAGAAAAGTATACTTTGCAATGTTGGTGGAATAGGCTACAGAGCATCAAGCTGCTTGATTTCAAGCACAGTATTCATGTTTAAAGAAATTGAAAAAAAATATTGGCAAGATTAGTGCAGGCAGTAGTGTGTCACTAGCCACAGAAAAAGGGCATTGTCAAGTTTACGACCATGGTAGTTCAAAATCAGTATCCATAGTCTGAATAAGGTATACTATAGGAATGAATGGCCTTTTTTTGGAATTTATCGGGGTATAAACTTGGAAAAGTCGCGGGAATACTGGACGAAGCGATAAAAAATTACAATTCCCGAAAATTGTAATTTTTTAAGGCCTCGTCCAGTATTCCCGCGACTTTTCCAAGTTTATATCCCCGATAAAGTCCACAAAAAGCCCATTCATTCCTTATAATTCCAGCATTTGAAATAAATTTATCAAGAAAATGTGTTTATTTTCCGTTTTCATAAGAATTATTTTAACTGCGCCTGACGGTTACGGAAAGTAGTTCGGCGTGGGAGTTTACTGGGACATACATTTTGGACAGAGACTTGCTACGGACCAATCAAATGTTAGTGAATTGTGTAAATATTTTTGTGCTGGAATTATTGGCGAGTATAGACTAAGTTGAATAGAATTGGGGCAATACATCCATCTGCATATGACAAACCATGTGATTCTGTATATAAGAAGTTTTGCGATTTTTCATGATAAGTATTTACAAAAAATACGATATTTTCTGTAATTGAGATCGTAAGTTGACGAAATGTTCAGTGTAAACGTGGAATAGAGCCATGCAAATCTCATCAACTTTCGACGTTGTTTACAGAAAATATCAGTTTCTGTGAACATTTTAAATTAAAAATCGCACATCTTCTTAGGTACAAAATCCCATAGCTGGTCTCATGTAAAATGTACCAGTAAACAACAGCCATTTTTAATTGGCACATTCTACAACAGCCTTGCAGAACATGTTCCGTCATGGATCGGTAAATACCCGCAGATATACATATCGATAGCAAAATTCCAAACTGATGCCAGTAGCCGATTTCACGAAAATTGCAAAGTATACTTATCTAGCTGAGTATAATTTGAGGGATTAATCATTTATTTTTCCCGAAATTCATTATTTCATACAGAACTAATGACTACATATATTTGATGATTGAAAGTATGCGGAATTATTATACTGAATGTATTACAAAATGGCTGTGATAATGTCATAAATTTAGTACACATTTTTTTAATAAATTTATCATTAAATTGAAATTTTCTCCCTCAAAGTGTACTTAGTAAGATAAGTATACTTTGTAATTTTGGTGACATCGGCTACTGATTTATGAAAAAATTAATTTTTTCAAAAGCAACAAAAACTGATTATATTTCATTTAAGCTTGTGAATGGTACGTGCGGCTGCAGGTGTAAGCAAATAACGTTTTGCAGAACTTTAACTTTTCGACACAAGCGTTAAAAACAATATAGAATACTTTTTTTTTTCTGAAAATCGTAACTTTTTTAACATTCATCTTACAAAACCACCGGAACTGCACATTTAACTCCATTAATGTATTACAATACGTGTAACTACAAATTCCAAAATGCTGTATCTTCAGAGCTCCAGTTAAGGTGCGTAATTTGATCAACTTTGGAGAGGTTCCACTGTATATTGGATGCACGAAAATAACTTTAAAATACAGTTTGACGTACAGTGGTACCTCTCTAGCACGCACACCCCACTGGCATCAAAGGGTTGACTTTAGACGGGTTTCGATATATGACAATGTACGTACACTTGCAAAGCACGTACACGCATGTACTTGTATCGTTCATAGTGTTGAATTTTAGTGAAGCCTCTCTAATTCGGACACCCTGGGGACATTCCATGGGTTTCCGGTTAGAGCGGTTCCTCTGTGTATGCCGTTTTGAAATACAAAGAAAATACATTTTTTCGCTAAAAATGCAGATACGCCACGAATATTGCCATGAATGCAATTGGCTGACAGATCCACGTTATTCAGGGACGATAGGCAAATAATCCAACTGAACAAAAAATACATTTTAGCAAACATTCAGGAACTGTATTTTTTTAACGTTGCCATGGTTATACATATAACCGTTGTCTAAACCCTACACAACACCAACAGATGTCACTCACAGACGAGGCCATATCCGCTATTGGAAAATTGAATCTGCCAGAGATGTAACGCCCCGTGCATGATTTAAAAACAACTAAATGCTTGAAGCATTCTAACGAGGCTATACAATGGAGTCCGACTGTCTACAGACAAAACACTTACGAAACGAGTAAATCTGTATACCGTTCTCATAAACGCCACAACCGACAACTCGGCTGTTAATAGAGGACGTCAAACGCTAACCGCAGCTAATTGATAATCGACAAATCCACAATATTGTAGATATACAATATCCACGTATTGTACGAATAGCGTGACAAATGGTGTGGACCCAGAGTAGACTGCACTTGCACGTCCACACCAGTTGTAAACGCCAGGGCGTATCGTTCATTTCGCTCTGGCTGTACCGTTCAGGTTTGCAGCACAATTCTTCCAAGACAGGCGGATCGATGGAACTAAATATCCATTAATCCACACGTCGTATTGACGATAGTTGCAACCAAACCAAACCTAAAGCATTTAATGAATTTTAAACTGTTGTGTTTTATTGCCCCATGGCGCACATACCGAAATCACTGGGTTCAAACCGCAGACAAAGAATGCGGGCGATAATCGTACTTGGGGTTTAATATAGGAATGAATGGCCTTTTTGTGGAATTTATCGGGGTATAAACTTGGAAAAGTCGCGGGAATACTGGACGAAGCGAGAAAAAATTACAATTTTCGTTTTTATTTTTTTATTTTTTTTTTTTTTCGAAATTTGTAATTTGTTTTAAGGCCTCGTCCAGTATTCCCGCGACTTTTCCAAGTTTATATCCCCGATAAATTCCACAAAAAGGCCATTCATTCCTTATAATTCCAGCATTTGAAATAAATTCATCAAGAAAATGTGTTTATTTTCCGTTTTCTTAAGAATTATTTTAACTGCACCTGACGGTTACGGAAAGTAGTTCGGCATGGAGTTTACTAGGATATAAATTTTGGACGGAGACTTGCAACGGACCAATCAAATGTTAGGGAATTGTGTAAATATTTTTGTGCTGGAATTATTACGATTGTATTGGGGATTTCTAAAATGCTAGATGACACCGATAATACGTAATGCATACACTGTATAGCAATTTACACTTTCTTCCACACGCGTTCGGATTGACATACTGTACAGGCAATATTGTACAGGCAATATATGGGATTTAGTACTAAACCCATTGACCCGGCCTTAAATGACCTTAGCTTTTGATAGGCCGTTAAACCACAACAAACAAACAAACATCAAACATCAAGCACATTTAATGAAGTATTGTCAGTTGCACAATCAGACAAGCACATTTAATAAAGTATTTTCAGTTGCACAATAAACGTCAAACAAGGATATGTATGTATCGTTTATACATTTGTATACTGATGTCGGTCCCAAACCATATTGTTTTAGGGAAGAATCGATTACCATTACAAATAATTATTCGCCAAAACGATACTAGGTAAATCCTGTAACAATCATTCATTTCTGTTTGTGTTAATAAAACTTAATCCTTAATCAACTACTTGAAACAAATCAGGCAATTCAATTACCCTGATTAAAGAGGATTAGAGGGTGAAATTTGAAAACCAATTAATGCAATGATTCTTTCAGGGGGTGATTATGTCCTACCTGTGATTTTGGACGGGGGGGGGGGGCATTTTGTCCTAACTGCATTTTAGACGGGTGGGGGGGATTTTGTCCTCCTGTGTCAAAAATCATGGGGGGGGGGATTATGTCCGGGGGGGATTTTGTCCGTATCCCCCCTCTCACCGCCTCATCACTACCGCCACCGTTTTCCACCCAACGCGTAACACGTTACACCACCGCCTGCGCTAATCTTGCCAATATTTCAATTTGTTTTTATTTCGAAATACTTGAGCGCTGAGTTTGAAATCAAGCAGCTTGATTGTCTGAGCCTGAGCTGTGCTACAGCTCAGGCTCAGTCAATCAAACTGCTCGATTGCCAATAGATGCTCAGAAACGTCGACATCTGGGCAAGATTAACGCAGGCGGTTGTGGAAGTTGGGAATTAAGCCTACTACACATACTCAACTTATTTTAAAAAATCTCTTTGAGCCGCCATGATAATAAAACCCAGAGGGTGTTGCGTTTCCACAGATACGGATTTAGTTTTACTTATGACCCAGGCTCCAGATAAGGAATTAGTAATTGAGTATTGTTACTCCATCATTTCTGAAACAATTGGGTATTTCAAAATTTTAATTGGGTAAAATAAAATCACACTACTGTTATTGAATAGTTTGCTTCGTAATGAAAACATGTCTTGGCATTTCATTATAATTGTCTCTTTGTTTTCATGGAAAATAAGAAAAATATGCTATATTTATGGTCTGTTTATAGTTTTATGCAGCATGATATAGGTAACACAAATGTTGTATTGCTTTTTGATACTCGCTACTTCAGATTTCTTTTGGCAATTTTAATTGGGTATTTAAGCAAAAACGCAGCTTATCTGGAACTCTGTGACCCACTAAATCCTACCATCGGTGTGTACCATACTGCATCAGCTACATTTTTAGCTATATTATCAATGGGCGATCGTAGCTAGTTAACTCCCTTTGAATTTATTTATAGAAATCCGGTCCAAATTGTATATTTTAAGGCCTAATTGCTTGTAAAACGGGCGAATATCGCATGATTTGTTGTTAAAAGGAGTCAATCTAGTGATTTCAACTAGTGTTGATCCAGATCATCCTACATATCCGCACAATCTGATCTCGGACTACATTATTTGCCAGATTCATATGTACACACTAATTAATGTTATTGCAATCAGTGTAGACTCAGATCAGACTGCACAGATGTGCAGTCTGACCTGAGTCTACTCTGTTCGCAAAACTATTTTTGTGCTATTCAGTAAGAAATAAATGCTGAAATACAGCATAGGACCAGGTGTCTATAAATAGAGTTGCAAAGGGAAATAACTGAATACGATCTCCCATTCATTCATGGCACTGTTCTCGAATACAACCACTCGAGGATCATTCTGCCCTTGAAGTGCACTGCCAAAATGCTTATCATGCCAGACTAGCAGCGATGATCATGAAGATTAGGTGTACTCCGTTCGACCATCGCGAACCTCGGCTCTTGGTCTCTCGGAACCAGCTTAGTCGTGGTTTCCGGACGTCGACGATACAGTAGCGCCGGAATCTTTGTTCCAAGTATCACGAGGCACTTTCGTTTGACCCACGTTCGGAAAAAAATCGTTGTCAGAAAAAAATAATTGTTTGTTTGTGGTTTTTGCACGTTTCACCGTTTTTATCTGCACTGCGCATGCTTCGTGATACAAATACGGCCAACGTTGCCGTTTTATCTTCAATGCGCATGTACAGGCGAAGTTTCAGAAATGGCATTTTCATAGGATTAGAAAACCAGTAAACGGAAAACGATTTGAATTCGTTAAAAAAACACACGGCGAATTGTAATCGGGAACATTACCATTTATCTCCGCTGAGTATGTCTGTTCGTGATCGCAAATAAATCCACGCGTGTCTTGGAGTAGTTGTCCGTCTGTTTTACAGTGGAAGCTCTCTAGACCGGACACCCTGGGGACGTCCCAGGGTGTCCGGTTTAGAGAGGTTCCACTGTAATACAATTGTATTGGCTAATAAAGGAAACATGCGTTTGAGCCACGTTTAGACCACTTCGGTTCACTTCTCGTTTCCAGTGGAAACACAAACACAAACGCGACCGTATAATGGGGCACATTTTGACATGAACCGGTACGTCTATTACGGCGCGCACCTGTGGCTGCGGTGGAGGGTTATCGGCGGAAGTTTACATTCCGCCGCGTCTGCCAAACCGTCCGCCAAGACACAATTAATCCATTACGCCATTATGTCGTTACGGCGCCTGCCGAACCGCGAACATTCTCCGGTCGTGATCGGCAATTACGGACATAGCCGAGATTAGCACGATCACCAATCACTAGACCACGTTCTGGCACACAACCTCTAATCTTGCCAATAAGCCACAAACACGTTGGGCATGTTGTCTTCATGCAAAACCGGTTTCCACACAGAGTACATGTAAAACTATTTATTTTTACATTACAACAGTCTATGCTATGCACTAAAATGTGACTATGACTGGAGAAATGGGACTTATGGGTTTTGCGACCAGTGCAGATCCAGTAGCCGATTTCACCAACATTGCAAAGTATACTTTTCTAACAAAGTATACTTTCAGGGAGTAATCATTTATTTTTCCTGAAATGCATTATTTCATATAAAACTAACAACTGCATATATTTGATGATTAAAAGTATGCAGAATTATTATACTGAATTTATTACATTATCACAGCCATTTTGGTAATAAATTCAGTATAATAAAAAATAATAAATTTATCATAAAATTTAAAATTTCTCCCTCAAAGTATACTTTGCTAGAAAAGTATACTTTGCACTGTTGGTGAAATAGGCTACTGATCCGCACAGTCTGATCCGGATTTGCACTGTTTGCCATTACATAAATGAAACACCCATCATGCTTTTACCAAACAATATATATCGTAATCATGCTACAGGAGTGTGCTATTTGATCAGGAGCAACACTGGTCACAAACCCCATAAGGCCCATTTCTCCAGTCACAGCCACAAATGACATCATCAGAAGAAACGGATGATTGACGTATCTCGGCCATTTAGAATCCCCTACTATTCGCCCACCCGTAGTGTTACACTACGGGCGGTCCAACAGTAGGTGTCATAAAACAATGTTGACAATTTGAACAAACACATGTATTATATATATACCTACCCATGAAATACATAGTTATACGATGTAAATACAATTCATATGTTCTCATCGATGAAATAAACAACTTCCGGTGAAAATACGACTACTTCCGCTATCTATATTCATATTCTGTATTTAGAAAGAAAACAGCGCAAATAGGCTGCAAATACACATTCATTACCGTACACAGTCTAAAAAACTGCTAATTTCCATGGAGCGGTATATAATAAATAGAATATTCATATTTTTGCAACGAATATGACATATATGTTCATTTCATGGTGTGAAATGTCCATATGTAACTCGTACCTAACGTGTCATATTCGTGGCAAAAATATGAATATCCTCTATGTCCTTGAGCAAGACACTTTATCCACACTGCTCCAGTTCACCCAGCTGTAAATGGGTACCGATAATTCGTAGTTGCTCTGTAAATACGAATTACCGGCTTCTCTCAAAAATCTCTACCTCCGTTCTTTCTCCCATTCTTGGGAGACGGCATGCAAGGTCCTAGAGCCAGTGCCGCCGTTAAATATAAGATAATGAAAGATTTGAACAAACACATTGAGCAAATACATGTAAGCCACAAACACGTTGGACGTGGTGTCTTCATGCAAAACCGGTTTTTTACATCACAACACTTATAATTATAACGGCTTCGATGTGTTCGACTCATCAGATGAAACGGATGGGCGAAGTATCTAAATGTAAATGCTTGCATTTAACGACGGCACTGGCTCGATGACATTGCATGTCGTCTCCCAAGAATGGGAGAAAGGAAGGAGGTCGATACAGAGGAAACCGGCCCCATGAGCTACACTGTAGCTCTTATTAGAATAGTCCCCTCTGGTTCTTTAACGTGTCCAGACTATCCTTCAAATCTGATACACGGGACCGCCTTTTGAAGTCCACATCCGAAAGGACTAGTAGAGCAGGAAATACAAAGTATCTCAGAAATACTGACGCCCGGGAACTGAACCCTGAATCGAACCCGGGTCGCCAGCGTGGCAGTCCGACGGTGTTACCCCTCGACCACGGTCTGCGAGGTATCTCAGTCATGTAGAATAATTACACTGGGGGGCGGGTAAACAGTAGGTGTTCTACACAGTCATCAAACAATGTTGAATATTTGTGCAAACACTTCGAGCGTGGTGTCGTCATATCAAACGGGTTCTAAATATGCAACAGTCTATTTTATACACTACAATTGCAAAGGCAGGCATGTATTCGACTCATTAAACGAAGCGGAAGATTGAAGTATCTCAGCCACGTAGAAACCCTACGAGGTCACACTATATGTAGGGGCGGATGAACAGTAGGTGTCATACAGTCATCAAACAATTTTGAAGATTTGAGCAAACACATTGGGCATGATGTATTGATTGCAACAGTCCATGTTGGGGAAATACGTGTGACAGTTCCCCGAATGACCATACAATAACTGTATACCAACTCTGCAACAGTCCATGTTGGGGAAATACGTGTGACAGTTCCCCGAATGACCATACAATAACTGTATACCAACTCTGCAATAGTTCATTGTATGCAACACAATTACACATGGTGTCATGTATTCGACTCATCAGGGGCCAGTTTCACTAAACTTCGTACGACTAAAATGTTCGTAAGTGCAAATTTATGATTGTGTGGAAATTTCAATTGATGGATTTACATTTATTGAGCATAGCTATGCTCAATAAATGTAAATCCAATAATTGTTAACAAGAAAACGTTGTTAATGTGGAATTTACATACTATCATAAGTTTGCACTTACGAACATTTTAGCCGTACGAAGTTTAGTGAAACGGCACACATATGCCGAAACGGATGCACGAAATGTCTCTAGCAATGTGAGAGATTTGAGCAAACACGTTGGGCATGGTGTCTTCATGTCAGCTGGGTGTGTACACAGAAATGTCGAGAATGTGCGCGGAGATAAACATTGGCAGCCAAACTACATATTCCACCTGCAGGAATCCCATGAACGCATGCAGGGGGAATATCTGGCTATCACAAACGAACAAAGATCAACAAAGGGTGTGCGTCGAGATATAACAAGCATCAGCAATTATGTTAAGGATGCGTATTAGCCTATTTGTCAAGTTGTTCTATTGCGAAGGAATGTTAGATGTAGCATGTGACTATGGCAAAGGAATATTGCTCGTATGCACTGAGCATTCTTGACGGTGGTTAGTGTAATGCCAGCCTTTTTGAGCATAGGACAAATGTTGGAATAAAGTTTATGCTGTTTGTATTGGTAACTAGTGGTCAATGCCACATATAACTTATACAACCAGTTGGTTGGGGATGGTTTGTGGCCGAGGGATTAGAACATCTGACTTCCAATCCGGAGGTTGTCGGTTCAAACCTCGCTTAGGGTATCAACAAATGCTTTCATAGTATTTCCATCCCACTGGTCTGTCGGATGAGACTTTAAACTGTGATTCCATCTCAGTATGACCTTAGCTGTTGGTGGGACGTTAAACCATTTCACTTTATATATAACCAGCTGGCGTGGCCTAGGGGATTGCCTACCTGCCTGATACCTGTAGCCGATGTCATTAAAATTGCAAAGTATACTTATCTAGCAAATATACTTTAAGGGAGTAATCATTTATTTTTCCCGAAATTCATTATTTCATATAGAACTAACGACTGCATATATTTGATGATTAAAAATATGCAGAATCTGAGTCCACACAGCTTGTCATTATAATATTAACTTCACCAGAATATTTTGCAAATTAATATCAATAGCCTTTTGAATTTAACAATAATTGTATGTATTGTGAGATCCAGTAGTGTGAATCCTACCTGATCGGGCATAACCACGGTCTTTTCGGCTCCACACTATAGGTCGCTGACTTTGTTATACATGTTTGTTATTTATAGATACAACAAATATATATATATATATAAATAAACGGGTTGTCCACTGACAATTCAAAAAAAAAAAAAGTATGCAAAACTATTATACTGAATTTATTACATTATCACAGCCAAAATTCAGTATAATAAAAATTAATAAATTTATCTTTAAATTGAAAATTTCTCCCTCAAAGTATACTTTGCTAGAAAAGCATACTTTGCTAGAAAAGTATACTTTGCAATGTTGGTGAAATAGGCTACTGGTATATAGGACAGGAATTGGGTAATACTGATGTTCAGAGATTAATGTGTCTCATAAGTCAAAACTGGCTGGGCCTTCAATACGGCTGACACTATAATAAACAACACTTTACTTTTATTACATAAAACAAACGTATAGTGCATCTTATAACGCTTTTATGGTCCGAGAATAGTGTTCTTCGCTTGTTCCATCTCAATTATAGAGAATACAACACAAGTACGACTAGCTACCAGACTGGCACAAATGTGGCTATGACTGTAGACATGGGCTTTTGGGTTTTGCGACCAGTGTAGATCCACATCAGCTGCTGATCAGGATCTGCACTGTTCGCCATTCCAACAATGAAACACCCGTTATGCTTCGAATAAGCAATATAAATCGTTATCAGGCTACAGGGGTGTGCTATTTGATCAAGAGATCCAATGGTCACAAATACCATAAGCCCCATTTCTCTAGTCACAGCCACAACTAGTTATGAACTATATTTGTCAGTAAGCTATGGATTACGGATTCACACCCCCCCCCACCCCCCCCCCCCTAGATGTTGGTCCAGATATTAGTACACCACGTGACCTTGTTATTGGCATAAATTGCAATTTTATAATTTGCAACAGCATGATAGAGGATAGAAACAAAATTGCTACCCCGCTTCTTACCTCTCGACAGGGTAGCCATTTAACCCCATCTCTTTAATATAACTCATGGAAGAGTGATTTTTGCAACCGGTTATCCGGCATGTTTGATATGTTAGCGATATAAAATTGTCAACGCTGTATTAATAAATTATTTATAAAGAACATACATATGTAGAAATTGGTTATTTTATCGTGTCAATGTGTTTGTCTGACATTTACATGTGTATCTTGTAAATTTGAAAGCTTCATTTCGTTATGTTGAATGTTGAACAACAAGAGAAAATATGGCTTCCATGGGAAAATGATTCCCTGTGCAATTAGTATTACTAGTTCTACATCAAAGATTATTTGTTTAAAGATATAAAATATACAGTCTACTAAATTTTGACCTACATGTAACAGGTTTGGGTATGCACTTCGGTTGTTCACATTTTTTGAATGGGTCAAATTGTAGCCGTAGATAACATATCGGAGGCGAATTAATGTAGCTAGATAGAGGATCACCAGAGGAATATACGTATGTTATAATTGCGAAAATATTGTAAGTGGCGCCGAGATTGAATTTTCATATCTTTGTCAGGGCATGGTGGAATACCATTAGAGAAATAAGACCATTACATGGGATGTGAAATATTAACCGATTCCCCGAAGACGAAAATTAAGAACCTTAAACTTTGCCCATTTCGTTTTACATGTATGTATAGGACGTGTAGAACGCGTAGACAATTGAAATTCGTTCATCCGTTTTCATTCCGTTGAGACGAAATTTAAGAACTTTACAATGTAAATGTCGTTCTGTCGCTTTTACGCCGCGTACAGACTAACATTAATGTTTTAAATTTCATCTCGACATGACGTAGAAACTTAGTCAGAATTCAGCTTAAAAACGGAGAGATGAACTCCCTACCGAGTGACCACACTAATGCGATACGCGGGTTCCGATACCAACAGAGGACATCGTATATACTGTACATGTAGTTGGCAGCTGTACAAGTCTGTCATTTCCATATCAATGGTCGCCAGACCACAACAAATGTCGGGCCGTGAATCAGCAATGCTCGGTCAGAAACGTGGCTGTGACTGGAGAAATGGACTTAAGGGATTTGTGACCAGTCCAGCTCCTGAGAAAATACATGTAGCACACTCCTGTAAATGTAAATGCTTGTATTTAACGACGGCACTGGCTCGATGACCTTTCATGTCGTCTCCCAAGAAAGAGAGAAAGGAAAGAGGTGCATACAGAGGAAACCGGCCCCATGGGGCCTAGCTCTTATTATAATAGTCCCCTTTGGTTCTTTAACGTGTCCAGCCTCTGCTTCAAATCTGATACATGGGACCGCCTTTTTGTGAATCCGTAATCAATAGCTTACTGACAAATATAGTTCATACTCTTGATCAAATAGCACACTCCTGTAGCCTGGTAATGATCTGTATCGCTTATTAGAAGCATAACGTGTGTTTCAGTGTTGGAATGGCGAACAGTGCAGATCCTGACCGCCTTTTAAAGTCCCCATCCGAAAGGTCTAGTGGAGCAAGAAATGCAAAGTACACTCGTGTAGCCTGATAACGATATATATTGCTTGTTAGAAGCTTGTTGTGTGTCATTGAGAGCGAACAGTGCAGATCCTGATCAGCCTGTGCATCCGCACAGGCTGATCTGGATCTACACTGGTCGCAAAACACGTAAGCCCCATTTCTCCAGTCACACCCACAAAGTACTAAATCAGTAGAACCTTACTAAACCGTATAAACTAGTATTATACAAAAGTTACCAATCTTGGAAAATCATGAGTAACTTCCCTTGGAGGCATCCAAGAAGTTAGCATTGGTGTAATGCTTGGGATTGATGTCACGTATCTTAGTTTGATAGGAAACGAGGCTATGCCGAGTATCTTATGACATCAGTTAACGAGATTAAAATATTGAATACTGATTGAACACATCATCCGACATTGAATATGTACTGGTTAACGTAACATCTTTAATGACCTAATTTGCAGATTTATTATAATTATGACTTTCAATCTTTTAATACACTTTTTTATTATATACCTACCCATGAAATACATAGTTATACGATGTAAATAAAAGTCATATGTTCTCATCGATGAAATAAACTTATTCCGGTGAAAATACGACTACTTCCGCTATCTATATTCATAACGCGCACCTGCAGTGCCGGACTGCAAATAGGCTGCAAATACACATTCATTACCGTATACAGCCTAAAAAACGGCTCATTTCCATGGAGCGGTATATAATAAATAGAATATTCATATTTTTGCAACGAATATGACATATATGTTCATCTCGTGGTGTGAAATGTCCATATTTCACGAGTGCCTAGTTAGGCACTCGTGAAATATGGACAGTTCACACCACGAGATGAACATATATGTCATATTCGTTGCAAAAATATGAATATCCTCTACATATTGTACTGCCTGCGAAAGTGCATTTTATGTCATAAAGTACAAATATAATCTTACAGACACGCGGGTGTACATACCACTCAAGCATGATATACATGTATAAAACAACGTTATTGGCTCTGAACATGTTTAAGACATAAAAGTGTAACTTTAATATTACCGATGTTCCGTGTGTACTATAAACTCGTGCAAATGGATTTCCTATGGTGGCCTGTTATGGACATGTCTTCTGTTCGTTCCTTCGCATGTACAAACGAAGATTAAGAAAGTATAACACTTCGTTTCTGCGCGGAGATGCAAAAATAAGAATCTTAACCCTTTGAACCCGAAATCCCGCTATAGCGGTTTATGCAAAAAGTGCAGATCCAGATGAGCCGGCTCGTAACGAGCCGTCTCATCAGGATCTGCACTTTTTGAAAGTAATATTTTTGAGAACAAAAAATATCCCCTTTTCATAAATGGACTAGTCTGAAAACCATTTTGTGACGGTTGGGTTGGTTGCAAAATGAACATATCAAAATCCATTCCAGTTACTTATGGGTGAAAGGGTTAAAAGTCGTTTCTTCATTTTTACGCCGCTCAGAGATGAAAAATAATAATCCTAACCTAAATGTCGTTTCTTCGTTTTTACACCGCGCAGAGATGAGACAATAAGAATCATAAATGTCGTTTCTTCGTTTTTACACCGCACAGAGATGAAAAATAAGAATCCTATGTGTCGTTTCTTCGTTTTCACGCCGCGCAGCTTCGTTTTTACACCGCGTGTTGATGACAAATAAGAATCATACATGTCTCTTCTTCGTTTTTGACAAATAAGAATCCTAAATGTCATTTCTTCGTTTTTACCCGGCGCAGAGATAAATAGTAAGAATACTCTTTGTTCCTTTGATGCTAGGCCCCACAACGAATACATTTCATACACCGAGAAAAGACCAACACGTTCCTTCGTTCTACGTCACGCGGAGAAGAACATTAAAGCCCTACATTTCGTTGTTAATGTTCGTCTTTACGCTACGTAGAAACGAAAAGGCGAACTTCCACAACGAGCCTCCATAATGTTTGAAGATAATTGTGCTGCGTGGATAAAATATTGTCATGACATGTGTCATTGTCCTAATAGTAGGGTTGCCAATGTATTATTGAAGACATGAGTGTTAACCCATATAATTCGGGAACAAAAAATCCGTCTGCTTTATTTTAAATGTTGCCTCTTTCTCAAGAAAAAACATGATTTGAAAGCATTTTAGAATCATTTCCATTTGGTGTAACCCGGATATTCACATGTCTGATACGGCATTATGTTACTTAGAGGTTAATACGTGGCTTGTTTGATATCGGCCTAGGTATCGACCCGAGGCTGATACCAAGTTATCGAGGAACGATACCTAGGCCGATATCAAACAAGACACGTATTAACGTATTTATTACTTAGATTACTTAGATATCAATTTCAATATCAATCATCCGGCAGTTGTGATAATCCTATATTAAAAGCTATATCCATGATTGAATGATGAAATACAGAGCCTACAAATTTAAATTACCGGTATCTGTTAAAATTTACGCAGCCGATAAAGTAAACATACGCAATGCGCATGCCCAAAGGAACTGGTTTAATACGCGCGCGAGACATGGTATCGGACTGGAAATGGCGGTATCAGACAAGTAACGATGGTATCAGACTAGAAATGGCAATATCAGACTAGAAGTTTCAGTATCAGACTGGAAAACACGCCGTATCAGCATGGACTGTGTATGTTATTGCTGTAGGCAAACACAGGCAATTTCTAGGCACAAATTTATATATATTAAGTAATAACAGCCAGTATGTATTCGGCCAATACAAAACTCGGTACTGATAATATGATATATCGCGAATTGATGCTGATACGGTTTATCACAATCAATGTGTATTCTAAAACTACTTTCCCTGGTGTAATGACGTTACATGACGTTGCCGATCGACGCCAGTGTGATGACACAACGTAAACAATTAAATTCCACGTTATTTCCAACGATACTGATATTATACATGTATGTGTGCCTTCAATAACCTGATAAATAACATACACTATATGACATCCATGTGTATTCCTACGCATTTCATAGCCTTGCATGATAAAGTTGATATCAACAGCCTGTCAGTTTCTTTCATATAAATTACACGAGGGTACGTCGGCTTCCGCGTAAACAACGAGTAAGCGAAGCGAACGAGTTGTTTACGCGGAAGCCGACGTACCTGAACGTATTATTTCAAGCTATTCAAACATGTACGATGGAATATCATATTTATTACATTTTCGAACAAAACTATATTGTATAATGTTTCGGGGGGAGGGGAAACGTTTGCATCTGCGTATTTATTTTGTGGGCGGTGTTCATTTTATTTCTAACGACTGCGGGAGAGTGCACGCGAGTGATTACGGGTATTCTCTTCACCTTGTATTATTTGTAAGTTGACAATTACCGGCTTTCTCTCACAGATAAATCCATGCATACATTTGCTTGAAATCTAATAAAATGGTTTCGTGGAGGTTCTGTGGCTACCGTTGTATGCTAATTAACTTTGTACTGATAATAGAGAATGCTATTTGTTATAATTGTGCTCTTTGATCTCCCTGAGGCATATGTCTGTCATGCCCCAGCATTACAATATTAATTATCATTTACACTGCTCTATACAGAATATATGTGGCTGTGACTGGAGAAATAGGGCGTATGCGATTTGAGACCACTGTACCTCTTGATCATATAGCACACTCCGTTAGTCTGCTACTGATCTACATTGCATATTAGAAGCATGACGGGTGTTTCTTTGATGAAATAGCGAACAGTGCTGATTCATATCAGACTGTGCGAATGCACAGGCTGATTTGGATCTACACTGGTCGCAAGACCCATATAAACCCTATTTCTCCAGTCACAGCCAAATGTTTGCACGTATTCCCCTCTCGCCATTACAAAGAATGGAAGTTCATGTTTAACGGGTTTACAACGGAAACTTGGTGCAGTATATTAAAGGTACATGCCCACTCAGTAGGCACAAACTGTTCTTTATAGGAATTGAATAAGTGTATAATTGAGTCACTATTTCACCAGTTCTAAAAATTACGAGTCCCCGCTATACAGATATAATCAGTTAGTAATATTTATTTTCCTGATAGTGACTCGCGGTGGTATCATGCTATTTTCATATGCAAATGAGGCATGATATTTTTAATTAATTGTACTAATTACATTGTAAATGCGTCATTTGAATACATAATATTTTCGACAGATTATAAAGTATGATCATTGCACATCAAAAAGTAAATAGAGAATAAATAGTAACGTCCGTTAATATTTTAAGGAAACAGTTATCGCACCTGATATCAGTGTGGAAAGTTACGCGTGATATAAAATGTATAATAATGCCAATTAATACGTGGGGTAATGGTGAATGAATGTTTATTTTGCGAGAAAATGTCTCAGATGATGTCTCTGGGCATTTGATATATGACATGAGCATATTCGGTCAAAAATAAAATTTGACCCCACGGGCCACGCCCATTTTTGACCCCGGTGTCACCATTTTCACAACTTTAAAAGAGCATTGTACATCGATCATTCCTACCAAGTTTCGTCGAAATCCGGCCAGTGGTTCATGAGAAAAAGATTTTTTAAGAATTTGTGCTATTTTTAGACGGCGGCCATCTTGGATTAGCGATGACATCCATTATCACAAATCTGAAAAGGCTTCACCCATGGACCATAACTGTGAAGTTTGGCTACCATGGGCCGTTCATGTGAAGTAGAATTTTTAAATCTCTAATAAAAGAATGACCTTTTGACCTTTCGGCGGCCATCTTGGATGACATAACCATCCGATTTCGACAAAAAATTCACCAGAGTGATCGCCTCATTGATACCTTCGATTTGATATATAACTTGACCATATTCGGTCACAAATAAAATTTGACCCCAAGTTGACCCCACGGGCCACGCACATTTTTGACCCCGGGGTCACCATTTTCACAACTTTAAAAGAGCATTGTACATCGATCATTCCTACCAAGTTTCGTCGAAATCCGGCTTGCGGTTCATGAGAAAAAGATTTTTTAAGAATTTGTGCTATTTTTAGACGGCGGCCATCTTGGATTAGCGATGACCTCCATTATAGCAAATCTGAAAAGGCTTCACCCATGGACCATAACTTTTAAGTTTGGCTACCATGGGCCAAGCGGTTCATGTGAAGTAGAATTTTTAAATCTCTAATAAAAGAACGACCTTTTGACCTTTCGGCGGCCATCTTGGATGACATAACCATCAGATTTCGACAAAAAATTCACCAGAGTGATCGCCTCATTGATACCTTCGATTTGATATATAACATGACCATATTCGGTCACAAATAAAATTTGACCCCAATTTGACCCCACGGGCCACGTACATTTTTGACCCCGGGGTCACCATTTTAACAACTTTGAAAGAGCATTGTACATTGATCATTCCTACCAAGTTTCGTCGAAATCCGGCTAGCGGTTCATGAGAAGAAGATTTTTTAAAAATTTATGCTATTTTTAGACGGCGGCCATCTTGGATTAGCGATGACCTCCATTTTAACAACTCTGAAAAGGCTTCACCCATTGACCATAACTTTTAAGTTTGGCTACCATGAGCCAAGCGATTCATGTGTAGAAGAATTTTGAAATCTCTAATAAAAGAACGACCTTTTGACCTTTCGGCGGCCATCTTGGATGACATAACCAGAGTGATCGCCTCTTTGATACCTTCAATTCGATATATGACATGACCATATTCGGTCAAAAATAAAATTTGACCCCAATTTGACCCCACGGGCCACACCCAGTTTTGACCCCAGGGTCACCATTTTAACAACTTTGAAAGAGCATTGTACATCGATCATTCCTACCAAGTTTTATCGAAATCCGGTTGGCGGTTCTTGAGAAGAAGATTTTTGAAGAATTTGTGCTATTTTTAGACGGCGGCCATCTTGGATTACGCAATGACGTCATTTTAACAATTTTGTAATCCCCCTACCTAAGGACCATGATCATGAAGTTTGGTGACTATAGGCCCAATGGTTACTGAGGAGAAGACGTTTGAAAATGTTCACGGACGACGACGGACGACGGACGACGACGACGGACGACGGACACATTGCGGTAACAATAGCTCACATGAGCTTCGCTCAGGTGAACTAAAAATAAACTGCAGCCGACAAACTCTAATATTCTGCACTGTATGTGTTATTCATCTAAATGCCCAGCTCTACATTCAGATTGAACGGAAACTTGAATATCGATTGCAGAGCCAGCTGTAAAATGGAACTCGCCAGCTGTTCATTCAAGTTCTCTCCACAGTTAACTGTCTCAGCTCTAGCCCGTACATTCAACTCGACATTCGATTTGAATGTTGATTTGCGACCTGCGATTGCAGTGCTAACTTCACACTGCCACTTATAACAGGAAGTATCGTTAATATGATTTCCTCACCTGACAAATCCCACTTTGTTCGCATGCCACACCCTGGGAGGTGACCAGGGTGTCCGGGTTTGAGCGAGTCCACTTTAATTAACTATAGGTGTACCGGTACTCAAAACAATCAAATGCAACATTCCGACCTCACTAATGCATTGTAACATCTCTAAACCGGACACCCCGGGATGTCCCCAGTGTAGCCGCTCTAAATTCCACACCCTGGGAGGTCCCCAGGGTGTCCGGTTTTGAGCGATTCTGCGTTAATTGACTATAATAGGTACATGTATATTCAAAATACTCCAATGGGAGGTTACAAGTGTGTCCGGTTTTGAGCTATTCCATGCTAATTAACTAAAGGTATATTCAAAACACAATGCAACACTCCAACCTCACTAACACGGTGGAACCTCTCAAAAGGAGGAGGTCCCCAGGGTGTCCGGTTTTGAGTGGTTCCACGTTTATCAACAAAAAGGTATATTCAAAACAATACAACGCAACACCCCAACCTCACTAATACGGTAGAACCTCTATAAACAAGACAGGTTTTGTGTGGTTTTGCGTGGTTTTGTGTGATTCCCTAACAGTTGATTGACCCGTAGCAAGTCGCTGTCCAAAATTTATATCCCAGTAAACTCCCACGCCGAACTACTTTCCGTAACCGTGAGGCGCAGTTAACATAATTCTTAAGAAAACGGAAAATAAACACATTTCTTGATGAATTTATTTCAAATGCTGGAATTATAAGGAATGAATGGCCTTTTTGTGGAATTTATCGGGGATATAAACTTGGAAAAGTCGAGGGAATACTGGACGAGGCCTTCCGGCCTTCGTCCAGTATTCCCGCGACTATTCCAAGTTTATACCCCGATAAATTCTACAAAAAGGCCATTCATTCCTATAGTGATTCCGCGGGTAGTTCACGTTTATACAAAGCACCCAAGGCAACACCCGCGGTCTCTACCACACTGGCGTCTCTCTAAGTCAGGCACTCTGGGACGTCCCCAGGGTTTCTCGTTTAGGATAATTTCATGGTACTTTCATGGTACAGCGGAAATCTCTAAACCGGTGTCCAATTGAGAGTGATTCCGCGGTAATTACAGTATAGTTAAAGTACTCCAATGCATCTCTATAATCATGAACACAACTACAGAACCTGTAGCCGATTTCATTAACATTGCAAAGTATACTTTTCTAGCAAAGTATACTTTGAGTGAGAACTTTTCAATTTTAGGACAAACTTATTAATTGTTGTTATACTGAATTTATTACATTATCACAGCCATTTTGGCTGTGATAATGTAATAAATTCAGTATAATAATTCTGCATACTTTTAATCATCAAATATATACAGTGGTTAGTTCTATATGAAATAATGCATTTCAGGAAAAATAAATGATTACTCCCTCAAAGTATACTTTGCTAGATAAGCATACTTTGCAATGTTGATGAAATCGGCTACTGGTATTAGTGTTTGTTTATGTGCATGTACGTACGTCGTCATGTATTTATGCTTGCACATGTGTGTGTGTATTTGTGTACTAGTATATTATGTATATGGGTATTAATAACAAAATGTATTTGTTAAGTTTAAAGAGCAAACAGTGATTTGTTTGTTCTAAAGGTCAACAAGTGGGTTGAACCTTTACAAGCAATTAGTGTTGGAAACAATTTTATGCATTTTTATAATAAGAAAAACGACCTGATCGTATTATAATGTGTGAGGTTCCACAACTGTCTGCGTTTAACTTGCCCAGATGCCAACGTTTCTGAACATCTATTGGCAATTTCAACTCTCAATCAAGCAGATAAATTGGCTGAACCTGAACTGTAGCACAGCCAATGAAGCAGAATATTCAAGTATCTCAATCGAGCAGTTTGTTTGGCTGAGCCTGAGCTGTAGCACAAATCATGCTCAGTCAATAAAAGCTGCTCGATTTCAAACACAATATTTAAGTATTTTGAAATAAATTCAAATATTGGCCGGTGTGGCACTGTGACCGTAGATCGTAATTCAACATTCAAATCGAATGTTGAGTCGAAATTGTTCAGCTCTACATTTGCCTCAACATTCGATTTGTGTACGTGTACACGTGTGTACAAAAATCGAATGTTGAGGCAAATGTAGAGCTGAATAATGTACACGTAAATGTGTGAAATGCATTGTAGGCGTGAACACAACATCTCCATACGGTTGTGTCATAACGTTGGCAATCCGTTATTGAAATAACAACTGAAATCACAAGGATATGAGTCAAACTTGGCTTGGGGAATATAAACAATACATCATGTGAATTGTACCTCGACGGTTAACGGTATCTGGGGGCCGTTTCACTAAACTTCGTAAGACTAAAATGTTCGTGCAAATTTATGATCGTCTGGAAATTTCAATTGATGGATTTACATTTATTGAGCATATGCTGCATATGCAGCATATGCTCAATAAATCTAAATCCAATAATTGTGAAATTTACAGTCTATCATAATTTTGCACTTACGAACGTTTTAGTCGTACGCAGTTTAGTGAAACGGCCCTCTGGTCTCTGATATGTCTAGACAATGACGAAACACATGAACCCAGTCGTACATAAAAAAAATCGGAGGTCGGTAAAAAAATGTTTATAATTATACTGAAAAAAATATTATTTTTTAGTATTATACACATGGTTTGCAAACGATGGTTACTCATTTATTTTACATTAAATGATTAAACTTACGTCTATAGTGGAAACGTTTTTCTTTCTAAATGTGGTATAGTATGATCGCTTCACAACAAAGAAATAAAGAAAGTTCACATGTTGTGCGCTATTAGTAAATGTATAATGTACAGCGAAAATGCCTATGATATGTTTATCAGTTTCTGATAGTGTGTACATGCTTTTTGAAATGTGATCAAATAAAATGGCGCAATTGATGGATATATGTTTTGTGCATAAAGTGAAAAAAACATAAAATTATTGGATATATTAGACATCATTGTGCCTTTAATGCACGTTACCCCCAGCTATCATGATTTAGTCCGGTTTAACCATTGAACACGAAAGCCTGCTATAGCGGTTTATGCAAACTGTGCAAATCCAGATGAGACGGCTCGTAGCGAGTCGTCTCATCAGGATCTGCACTTTTTGAAAATAATTTGCAAATTTTTTAGAACAAAAAATACCCCCTTTTCATAAATGGACTAGTCTGAAAACCAGTTTGTGACGGTTGGATTAGTTGCAAAGTTGGCATATCAAAACCCATTCCAATTACTCGGGGGTGACAGGGTGACATCTTTTTGGAACATCTCGGCAAATACTGGAGCAGTTTTGATGCGATAGCCGTCAACTGTTCAGAAGTTATTTCAAGAAAACTTACATTTATGTAAGTTTTCTAGAAATAACTTCTGAACCGCTAAAGTTTGTAGATCGACAGCGCCATGTGACCACACATACACTGTAGGAAAACAATATTTATCTGGTAGTCGTGTTCGGTGATCATCTTGAAATAATTGATCTCTAGCCGCTGCTAGGAGGCGCTTGTGTCATGAACTGTGACAACACAGCACAGCACAGTCCGTCACACAAATGAACAAGTGCACAGTAATACCGCACTTGCAATGTATATATTTTCTGGTAGTCGTGTTGGGCGAGTATCATGTATCTCTGTTTGTAAGTTTTCTTATTCTTCTACACGTGTTGGTGTTTCAAATGCATCTTTCTTTTTATTAAATTACGAATGTATTTCTCAAGTCACTAACTATTACATTAAAGCTATCATGTTTTGGGGACACTGTACATGCAAACCAGTTCACGGTCGTTCGCAACTGAAGCGGTCACCGCACTAAATCTGATCGGCAGTTCTTGGTTGTTGTATAAAATATGACTGCAGTGAGATAGACTGAAGGCTGTCACGAAGGTGTCTTGTCCAAGGACACGCCGAATCGGCCAGTGTCGGGATTGGAACTCATGACCTTTCGATCCGTAGTCAGATACTCTACCACTGAGCTATTGCGGCAGCGGTCATCGCAGACTCATTTACGGCACTAAATCTGATCGGCAGTTCTTGGTTCAATGTTGTAAAACACATGACTGCAGTGAGATAGACTGATCTATTGCAGCATGCTAATGGCACTTGGCAAGAAATCCAGACCTACTGCACACAGAGGCTATATATTACATTACATCTGTGATGATTTAATATCATATGTATTATTTAATCGAGCTTACAGCTTTCATAGGATGCCGTGTTTCCTATTAAATCCGTCAATGCGTTTAAATCATACAGTGAAACCTCTATAAACCGGACACTGAGGTCTCCAGGGTGTCCGGTTTAAAGATGTTTCACTGTAAACCAGGCGTCTGGACATTATGATACGTATTTGCGTGCGAACATACATTAACATCTGAGATAAATAACCAAGAAACCCATCAAACATAAGATCACAGACGTTTGCTTGGTGTCTGGTTTAAGGAGGTTCCACTGTTATAAACACAATACTGAATCATGACATGTGTAATATCCTCTATAATAATTTATTATGCAATCAGTCAACGAGTTTAATAAATAGCATATGAAATAAACTTAAATATTAAATTATCGTAATTTCCAATAACCTCCGAAGGGAAGCACATTTAATACTCATTGTTTTAAAGTCACTCTTTTAAAAGAGTGACTTTAAAACAATGAGTATTAAATTACATGTATTGCATTTGCGCAGTACGATACATGTGCATTAAGGATCTACTGACCATATGTTTTCTGCAGCTGTTTCATGTATATGTGTAACATTCTTATACAATCATTCGACGAATTTAATAGATACGATATTAATTCAACACTTAAGCATGTTAGATTTCATTTACTCCATAAGCACACCATCATACACTGACGATGCACGGATCAATGGTTTCGCAGCAGGCTAATTTGTTGGTTTATTACATTAGGGAGTTATGCTTATGAACACATTTACCACACACTTGGGTATTTTCTGCTACTTTTACTTGTGGTATGGAAGCTATGGGTCCTATTTTCCCATAACATGCACCCATCCTGTTCTGGATATTTACTAATTAAAATATAGGTTTGTTCATTGCGAATAAATCTAAATGCAATCTCCTGTGACCATACTGCTGGTGACCCAAAAGAAAGCGGCTGCAATTTAAACTATGTCACGTGACAAAACGTGCAACATTAAAACAATAAACCCTGATGATTTAGCACCGTTAAACCTTAAGGAACATCATCCCATTACGCGTCATAGTTGCGGACAGTAACTCTGCGAAAATCTCGTAACGTCCGTTGCTACGGACGGTATGGGGGTATGGCAGAGTTACATCGCATATGCTATGTAGGTACAGGAGTTTTATAGAGTTACATCGCATATGCTACGGTACTGAGGTCTTGCAGCGTTTCATAGCATATGTTACGGCCGTTACGGGCATTGTGCAGCTGTTGCGACAGGCCCGTACGCAGAGGGGGTACACGTACGAACCCCCATTCACCCTTTCAACACCACAGGCCTGTATAGTGGTATTGGCAAAAGGTGTAGATCCAGATGAGAGCCGTCTCATCAGCATCTGCACTTTTTGCAAGAAATTTTCATAATTTTGAGAACAAAAAACAGTCCATATTCATAAATGGACTCGTCTGAAAGCCATTTTGTGATTGGGTTGCACATTTAACATATTAAAATCCATTCCAGTTACTTAGGGGTGAAAAGGTTAATCTGCCGAGGTCTGTCCATGGATGTGAAATACAAATATTTAGCTCTTCGCGCCGTCGATAACGCACCCCCCTAAATTAATTCCTGCGTACGGACATGTGGACCTAGGGGAATTTTGCAGAGTGGAATTGCATACGTTACGGACGGTACGGGAGTTTTGGAAAATCACATAGCATACGCCGCGGACGGTATGGCGTTTTGCAGAGTTACTTCCCGCAATTGCATTTGTACACGCATCACTGCACGGGAACCATCAATAGTAGACGGATTCCACTCCTGATAGAGTAGTGGGTAAACACTCGCTCAATGGCGGAATTAACTGGGCTAACCCTTGTAATATTCTGACAGCTAGGATCTGAAAATACAGACCTAATGTTTGGATTACTGCACGGTATTGATTCGGCGGCTTTTAATGGGAATTATGCTAAACAACTCGCAGGAATGCGCCAGTTCTCACGAACGTCAAGAGCATATCAGGGAAACCGCGGCCTGTCACGTTGCCCGTAAGCGTAGACAGGCTGTAAATTACGTGACGAGGTCAGGATATAGAGAATACCAGGCTAGTGTCTTTTGATATCAAGTTTATCAGGCAAGGCTAGGAAACGCGTAGGAATTCCGAGGCTTGCCGAGGAATTCCTACCGTTTCCGAGCCGAGCCTGATAAACTTGATATCAAAATACACTAGCCTGGTATTCTATTTATCAGGTAACGTTTTATGCTCGAAAATGACATTAGATGACGTCGTATTCTATGGACAGAACGCGGACTTGTTTACGTTGCGTCATTACACTGACGTCATTCGGTAACGTCACGTGACGTCATCCGACCAATAGAACGTCAGTTTTCACTTTGTTGTAACCCGGATGTTTATATCAGGTCAATGCCTGATACAACAATATGTTATCAGTCAGTACGTATTCGGTCAATACAGGGCAGGTTACCTGATAAATCCATTATTGTCTTTATATCAGAGACATCAACGGAGACATTTTCTGGCAAATAAACATTAATTCACCATTACCCACATATTGATTGGCATTATTATACATTTTATATCAGACGTAAATTTCCACACTGATATCAGGGACGATAACCGTATTTCCTTAAAATGTGAACGGAAACTACTATTTATTCTCTGTATTTATTTTTGATGTGCACTGATGATACTTTATAATCTGTCGAAAATAGTAGGAGACACATTTAAAATATACCATGCCTCATTTGCATATGAAAATAGCCTGATACCACCGCGAGTCACTATCAGCAAACAAATATTACTAAATTATTATATATGTATAGCGGGCACTCGCAATTTTAGAACTGGTGGAATAGCGAGACAATTATACATTTATTTAATTCCTATTAAGAACATGTTGTGCCTACTAAGAGGGCATGTACCTTTAACATGTGGTTGCGGCTGGATAAATGGGGCTTATGAGTGTTGCGACCAGTGTAGATCCAGATCAGACTGTGCGGATGCACAGTCTGATCAGGATCTGCACTGTTCGCCAGTCCCGAGAATGTGCTATTTGATTAGGAAGTACACTGGTCACAAATCCCATAAGTCCCATTTATTCAGTCACGTCCACGTAAAATTTGCTGGTGCGGTTTTATTGCATTAATATTGAATTGAATTGAATTGAATTGGGCCTAGTTACCAGGAGGCCGTTTCACTACGACTAAAAAGTCGTCCATACATTTCACATTAACATTGTTTTCTTGTAAACAATATTTGGATTTATATTTATGCAGCCTATGCTCAATAAATGTAAATCCATCAATTGAAATTTCCAGACGATCCTAAATTTGCACTTACGAACATTTTAGTCGTACGAAGTTTATTAAAACGGCCCTCAGTTCTACATGATATGACACACATGTAGAAACAAATAACACATAATGACAGGGTTGTCCTACATGTATCAGATAAGCAAAATGAGAAGAAAATGCACATACAAACACGATACAGACACCACATCGATATAATAGAAGATTAAGGGCAGATATATGGCGCCCTGTAAACAGCCTTAACCCATCATTGGGCAGACAACAGACCGTTCCAAGTCGTCTTTCAATGCATATCCTTGTTCCATCTCTTTTGCTTGTTTTGAGCTTCTCTGGCTACTTCTCTTTAATCATGCGTAATGAACTTTGCATTGGCCGAATACATACCGACTGATAACTGTTTGTCGTATACAAGTACTATATATATCGACTAGATACGCCTATCTGAGTAATGTAACTGCATTCGCTGAGGGTACATTGGTCGAACGACGTCGTTATGAGTGTACAGAGTGACGTCAGTTTAATGACGTAACTTAAACATGATGCAACATAAAATGCCTGATACCTAGATTATCATGCTAGCGTCTCTTGGTATCACGTTTACCATGCTCGGTTAGGACACGCGTAGGAATTCCGAGGCGAGCCTCGGAATTCCTACACGTTACCTAGCCTCGTCTGATGAATTTTATATCAAGACACCAACCGTATATTCTGTATACAGGAAGGAGGTCAAAGAACTAATGGATAGAACAATGTATAGCACACAATACACCATGCTAGTAGAAATCGGTGATGTGATCGGTGAGACTTCAAGGCACCACTTATATAACATGTACGCCACGTCATGCTGCGTACGGCCCCAGAAGAAAACAGCAGTATTGCGTCACATACCAAAATAGGAACGAATGCAACGAAAGCCCCTCTAGAAACAATATTTGATAGACCACAGAGAATTCTAGTTCCAACTGAATTCCCGCTCGATTCGATTCGGCTTATATTTAAGGGTGGGAATTGGCTGGAACACCTTCCATACCCGGTAAATTCTCGTACCCTCAATCTTCCCCTTTATATGTAGAATCCGAAAAAGAAACCTGCCAGGCCACACAATGAAATTAAATTAAAAATCAAACCTGGAATTATGTTACAAACGTCTGTAACATGAAGTGAATGAAGTAACTGAAGTGAATGAAGTAACGTGCGTGCTTGTCAAGGGAGTACAATAACAAAAGTGACGATGCTCTGAACACATAATTGACATTAACCCTTTGAACCCGAAAGGCCGCTATATCGGTTTATGCAAACAGTGCAGATCCAGATGAGCCGGCTCGTAACGAGCCGTCTCATCAGGATCTGCACTGTTTGAAAGTAATTTTCATATTTTTGAGAACAACAAATACCCCCTTTTCATAAATGGACGAATCTGAAAATCATTTTGCGACCATTGGATTGGTCGGAACATTAGCATATCTCAGTCCATTCCAGTTCCTTAGGGTTGAAAGGGCTACAATGAGTAGTGATGTGTACATGTATGATGATGATACGCGATGTAGCAGCTTTCTAGAACCATAATGTATGGCATTGTCTGTCACGGCTGGCGTGGACACGCACATTCAAAGTGGCTTCAGATTGCTTTTTATCAGTAGCCTATTTCACCAACATTGCAAAGTATACTTATCCACGAAAGTATGCTTTGAGGGAGACATTTTCAATTTTAGGATAAATTTATTATTTTGTATTATACTGAATGTATTACATTATCACAGCCATTTTGGCTGTGATAATGTAATAACTTGAGTATAATAATTATTCATACGTTTAATCATCAAATATATGCAGTCGTTAGTTCTATATGACATAATGCATTTCGGGAAACATAAATGATTACTCCCTCAAAGTATACTTTGCTAGATAAATATACTTTGCAATTTTGATGAAATCAGCTACTGGTAACCAACTTTGTATTGGCCGTATATGTACTGACTGATACATGTAAAATGGTGTCGTATTGGGCACTGACCTGATACGAATCTCCAGGTTACAATGAATAACTATGTTATTTTGCTCAAGCTCTAGCATAAAACGTTACATGGTAAATAGAACACCACGCTCGTGTCTTTTCATATCAAGTTCATCAGGCTCGGCTCGGAATTCCTACGCGTTTCATAGCATTTCCTGATAAACTTATCAAAAGACACTATCATGATACTATCTGTATATAGAATACCAACAAATGGCATTGGTTGCGGATGTTGGCGTGAAAACGTAAATTCAAACAGGTTTCTTAATATTAAAACGGTACAATAGTTTAACACTTGCAATGCAAGTGTTAAACTATTGTACCTTTTTAATATTAATAATTTTCTCACTGCTTTATCGCAGTGCATGTCCTGGTAGAATGGGTTTATTAAAAAGTTGATCATGAGTGACTCATATGTCCATATGACTCTACTCGTGATCATGCAAATGCTCAGAATAGCTTGCGACAAAGTTCCTGATGAAGTGTACCCCCAGCATACACATTTGGTACCCCTTTTACTTACGTGTATACGTATCAATTCAGATAAGGCGCATATTGGTGTATTTTGCGAATTTATTTTAGTGGGATACTCACTGATTTTCAAAATATATGTAGTCACAATAATGAAAATACGCATTGATATTCAAATTGAGCACAATTTTGTTTACTAAAATTGAAAATTCAAGTATTTAAGCTGGAAAAAGCAAACACGATGTTTGCTTTTTTCAGCTCAAGTAATTGAATTTTCAATTTTGTTTTGGCTCATTTATTCCCTATATTTTATAGAGAAAACAAAACGTATGATATATTCACTAAGCAAATACACATTGAATTTGAAATCAGCGGGTATACTACTCTTTGGATACAAAGCTTATCTGGAGCGCTCTGTATCATATCACTTCAGCTTTTTCATTTTTCGGAGGCGTTTCGTGTAGGAATTTGTTGTTTTGTATGTTGTCAAACCACGGTGTTATAATTGAATTCCATCAAGACATACACATGTCATAATGTCCTTAGAGGCTTAGCGACGCTAATATTCATGCGCGGTGTAGTACATGCACTTCATACTTTAACCCTTCCAACACGACATGCCTGTATAGCGGTATTGGCAAAAAGTGAAGATCCAGATCAGCCGGCTCGTAACTGGAATGGATTTTGATATGTTAATTTTGCAACCCATTCCAATCATCACAAAATGATTTTGAGACCAGTCCATTTATGAACATGAGGTGTTTTTGTTCTCAAAACTATGAAAATTACTTGCAAAAAGTGCAGATCCTGATGAGACGACTCGTCACGAGCCGGCTCATCTGGATCTACACTTTTTGCCAATACCACTATGACGAGCCGGCTCATCAGGACCTGCACTTTTTGCAAGTAATTTTCATACTTTTGAGAACTTAAACATCCCCCTTTTCATAAATGGACTAGTCTGAAAACCATTTTGTGACGGTTATATTTGTTGCAAAATTAACATGATGATATCAAAATCTATTCCAGTTACTTAGGGGTGAAAGGGTTAAAGAAAATATTACAGTGTTGTTCAAGCCACGGTGTACATGTAATTATAATCACTATCCGCAAAGCCTGGTACTCGTGGTATGATGTATTAATATATGCCAGGCCCAGAAGCATGTAAATATAGCTTTGACACCATTTTCAAATACAATTGACCAACAAAATGTTCGTTTCCTATTACGCTGAAAACAATAGGTAGGTAGGAAACATGTTTTATTTTGTAAAAACGTTTTGTTTTGTTTTCTATGGACATCATATCCACGCACACATTAGAGTAGTACATATCATGGCGAACTATTTAAGTTTATATAGTGTATGCTAAACAAGTATGTTGACACGAACACACTTTATGGGACGATATAAGAAATTTCATTTTGACTTTTATTATTATTATTATTATTAGTATTATACATGTATTTAATAAAATGTATAGGGTCGGCGGGAAGGTCGGGTAACAGGAAATAAACACATTTGTTCAGGCCTTACAGTAAATTATTGAGATTAGTAAAATATGAAACAAATGATTGAATTCAATCAACGTTTACAGTGGAACCTCTCTAAACCGGACACACTGGGAGGTCCCCCCAGGTGATAATGTCTGTTCGTGATCGCATAGCATTTACAGTGAACGCTCTGTAAGCCGGACACCCTGGGGAGGTCCCCAGGGTGTCCGGCTTACAGAGCGTTCACTGTAAATGTTGCATAGAACGTCCCCAGGGTGTGTTACGATCAAAGTAGTCAGAACAGACATTATCACCTGATATAAATGACAAAGAAACTCGTCAAAACTAACATTACAGGTGTTTTCTTTGTGTCCCGTTTAGAGAGGTTCCACTGTACAATTTACATAGACGACGGGATGAGATATCACTGTGGTGATAGTCAAACTAGCAACATGTGACGTGCTGTCTGTTCCACGAAATGCTGCCCAAGATTTATTGCTATAAAAACACTCCATGCTGCTTATTTTTTATATAAAACAATGTAAAATTTTTTTTAGAAATGAGCCTACTTTTTATTTCAAGAAAATCCGTCTAATAACAAAGTTATTTCGAATAAACAGTCATGGATGGGAGTTTGCCTTATAAAGTCATTTCACCGAATTGTAGTTGTTGACAATAAACGGAGAAACTACTATTGCAATAAACACTTCCGGTAAACAACAACAACAACAACTATTATTGCGAACTGAACACTAATTATTAAGAAATGTTGTATTAACAGCATTTTCTGGCATATAACTTAAACAGTTTGCATTAAAATATATCAATTAATCATTTAATATTCATATATTTAGCGAATATCATTCATCCATAAGATTCCAAGTCGATCTGATACTACTGCTAATACGTCCTAACGTATTGTAAATTGTGAATGCTAACGAACTTGATGTGATGACCTTCACCAACCAATCAGCGTTTAGTAAACCAAGCTGTCCGCCGGAAATTCGTCCGACAAAGAAACTGGCTCACAGGAAGTGACTGTATTCTTCCGCCGGAAATGCCATATATGATGTTCCCAAGTCATACCATTAGAGAATGTAAATTTACACCGGTGTAGATGTGTGAGGATATGAGCAATTAATTTTGCGTGGTAGGAACAGCGTGCCAACCTCATCCTGGCGTTGTCAATAGATACGAAAGCTGTAGCAGATGATGATGACATCATGTATTTTGACCAAATTCTCGGCATTTTCTTCTGGAATTCTTGTACGAACACCGAGAAATGGAGGCTCGATTCCTTCATTTTTCAACATGGCAAGATTTGCTCTCATAAATACAAGGTTAGTGTCTTTTTTATGATGAAATCCAGCAAGCAGTTCGATGCTAGAAAAAGGTTGAAAATCTGATCGCATGTGACATTTTAACATTACAACTCTGCATTCAATTCTTGATTTAGGGCTATTACTTCATTATAGGACCGAATTTAAAAAAATAAAAAGATGGCTCATCGCTAAATTTTGCTGAAAAAGGATTGTATGCAACAAAAAAAAGAAGACGTTTAGGGTGTTTAAATAGGTGTAAAAGTTGGGCAGGTTAACATGAAACAGACAGTAGTCCGCTAATGGGTCACGTGCCTCGCTAGGTATATTATTTTTGCGGCAAACTCACGACGTTACGGAATAATGGAAATCATTTTATTTGTTCTCGTCAGTAAATGCGACAGTTATATATATAAAAACTATATACAACCATTAGATATATAATACTTTAGTGTATATCTTATTTTTTTCCGCTATGTACCACAACCGTGTCACGTGACTTTAATACTAGATTTGTTCTAACAGCAGAAATATGGAAGCGCGTATTATCTGCCCACTGGTTTGCCATTTTTAATTTATTTCTTAACAAAGCAACAAAAAAACATGTATTGGCAACACATGAGAACATTCTCATGCGTTGTCAAAACATGTTTTAATCCAAGCAGACACTCATTTAATGCATCTATTTTAAAGTGTTAAGGATGGGTTGCTTTTAGCATGTGGTTAATGAGAGTTTATTGACAAGAAAAATAACTAGAAAAACCGCGTAAATATAGCGGCGAATCGTGACAAGTCTAACATATGATATTAAAATATATTTGTCATTAGTGCGGCTTTATGTCCGTTGTCGTAAATCTTTATCGTGACGCTGGGCTTGCATTCTCCCCAGACCGGCAAAAAGCAATCACGTTTATTGTGTCACCTGAAAATGGCTCCACTACGGGGGCGAGGTATTTATTTATATCTACTATTAGATTATTTGATATCAATAATTCCAGATGCGGCGTTTTAATATGTATTACGCTTTTTTATCTCAATAATTAGATTTAGTGATACAAAAAAAACATTTCATATCATATTAATAAATAGACTTAATTTATTGATATAAATAATACGAATTATTTATATCAACAATCGAATCATTGATAAAATAAATGCATTTATTTAGTAAAACCGCGCTTTGAAGTGTACATGTTAATATTAATACCGTTTTACTATTTATTCGGTATTTTTATACATATCAATAATTATATTTATTAATATCAATGACAGTGGTTTTCTTTTATATCAAAATATACATTTACTTTATTGATACCAATATTACTATAAGAAACCGAATTATTGATATAAAAGTACGAAACAAATAGTAAAATGGCGCACTTGGAATTATCAATAACAACTGGGTCAAATATTAACCCTTTCACCCCTAAGTAACTGAATGGGCTGCGATATGTTAATTTTGCAACCAATCCAATCATCGCAAAATGATTTTCAGACTATTCCATTTATAAAAAGGGGGTATTTGTTGTTCTCAAAAATATGAAAATTACTTTCAAACAGTGCAGACCGCGAGCCGGCTCATCTGGATCTGCACTGTTTGCGTAAACCGATATAGCGGGCTTTCGGGTTCAAAGGGTTAAGTGATAGGCCCTGATAGTAAAACATCAAATCATTGAACAGATACAAACAAAAATAGTAAAGCGGTGCAGTCGACATTATTCATATCAGAAAATCGAATTATTGATACCAATATTGAAACTGAATAAATCAGTAGTAAAACCACTCACTTTTTGCAGTGTTTATATATAACCGTAAAATTTGGTCAGCTTTCGTGAAACAGACGGTAGATCCAGGGATTTCACAGGATTTCACGTTTGTCCGACGTTTTTCAAAAAAAAAAGTGGCGATTTATTTTTAGAAAATTGTAATTTTTTATCGCCAATTGTTTATTTTTATCGCCAATTGCGAAAGTGGCGATCGCCAGCGGAATCCCTGTAGACTAAGATCTACACTGATCCCCGAGCGGGTTAACCGAAGCTCCCATGTCGTAGAATAACTGTCCGCGTAATATGTACGCTGTGTATCCGCACGCGTTATTGGATGTGTTAGCCTTTGTTGCCATGGTAACGGATTTCATCTGAATGTCTGAAGTTCTGACGGATGGCCGCTCGCATGATCACGAAATTGTTTTATTCTCTGTGTATTCGACCTAGATTTCTCGCTGGAGTCGAATGTGTGACAAAAACGTTGACACATATCGTGGCCCGCAAGGAATTTTTAGATCGTTTTTTATTGCCCTGGCATGCAGTGGATCCTCTCTAAACCGGACACCCTGGGAGGTCCCCAGGGTGTCCTGTTTAGAGAGGATCCACGGTGATATGATCCAGTGCATGTATGTGCACATGTATGAACCACTGGCATTCGGCGTGTTTCGGCTTTCATCGATGTAACTCTATATATATGAACAAGGCTTCTAACTTTGGTCGAACACGACGTTTGTCCAGTTTAAAAAGGTGCCTTTGTCATTCAGGTATGCAAGCTCGCGAACCAATACATGTGTTTATCCCGTCAACACAGTGCGTATGTGCCGTGAAACACGGTGCCGTGAAACATTTTTGATATCCTGTCAATACGACCTAATCACCACGTATGAATATATGCGGTGACTGGGGTTACTTCTTTTGTAGTTGTCGACGGGATAAATAGAATAGTAGGTTAGTGCCGTGAATGGGAAAAAATATCTGGCGCGGCACGGAAACGGGATGTGCTCGGCAGAGCCTCGCCCATCCCATATTTCTGAACCAAAGTATATGTTGTGACCACTCATTTGAACCGTCTCGGCGAAACGGTTCAAATGAGTGGTCACACCATATACTTCTGATGAGAAATAAAGAACTTCTTGAGCCTTGCCGGATATGTTTTCCCATTCACGGCACTAACCTACTATTCTCTATTTGCAATCATGTTAGAGATGACTCGCAGTGAAACTGACTGCCCGGTTTAGAGTTTCTATATATACTGAAGCGATTTTATTTCGATTCGATTCCGCCTATACTAATTCAGTCAGAGCTCCAGATAAGCTGCGTATTTACGTAAATACCCAATTAAAATTGCCAAAAACACAATTAAAATCTGAAGTAGTGAGTATCAAAAAGCAATGAGAACAATTGTGGTACCTTTATCATGTTTCAGAAAACAATAAACAGACCACCAATATAGCATATTTTTATTATTTTTCCATGAAAACACATCTTGGTAAATTGAAATGCCAAGATATGTTTTCATTTCGAAACAATCTATTCAATAATTGCTGTATGTTGATGTGTAAACAGTAGTGTGATTAAGTTTACCCAATTAAAACTTTGAAATACCCAATTGCTTCAGAAATGATGGAGTAACAATACTCAATTACTAATTCCTTATCTGGAGCCCTGGCCTATATTTAAGAGTGGGAATTGGCTCGAACACCTTCCATACCCGGCTGAAACGATTTCAAAAAAGGAGGTACATATATACATAGACATGTTCTTGAACACCCCTATGCGATTACCCACGTGACTGCAGTGTACCACGTGACTTTGATGTATCGAGTCTAGGTTATTTCGATAGATAATGAATTGCTATTTATCATCATGCAACGTTTTGCCAAATTATGTACTGGGTGAATGGTTACCGCCTTATTGCGTTTTTAAATCGTTTCAGTATACTATAGGAATGAATGGCCTTTTTGTGGAATTTATCGGGGTATAAACTTGGTTTTTTCGAAAATTGTATTTTTTTTAAGGCCTCGTCCAGTATTCCCGCGACTTTTCCAAGTTTATATCCCCGATAAATTCAACAAGAAGGCCATTCATTCCTTACAATTCCAGCATTTGAAATAAATTCATCAAGAAAATGTGTTTATTTTCCGTTTTCTTAAGAATTATTTTAACTGCGCCTCACGGTTACGGAAAGTTGTTCGGCGTGGGAGTTTACTGGGATACAAAATTTTGGACACAGACTTGCTACGAGCCAATCAAATGTTAGGGAATTGTGTAAATATTTGTGTGCTGGAATTATATTCGTATGGACTTCTACTGACGTAAAGGTCCATCCATTCCGATCATGGTCCGCGCTGTTTGTCAGTTACGCAAGGACAGTAATATCTATGTCGAGTACATGTTAGTGTGATTTGCAATCATGAACAGACATAATAGTGTAGGTAAATTGTTGTTTAGGTGTCCAGTTTATAACGGTTCTCCTGTAAACTCGAAGCCAGAGTACGAGCGCTTGTATGTATGGAAGTTCAGTACTAACAAGGTGTATGATCACGTGGTACTAACAACAACAACAACAACAAGTACTGAGATTTCCAGAATCCATCTGATTCAAAGTACGTATTCTTTGATAGTGTCCTTATTACGTAACGGATTTTGATGAAAAATGGCGCATCAAACGTGCATTTTGGTGGTCTCTGTATGTTCGCCCAAACTTCTGTCGACACGGAAATCGATTCTTCGCAAAAACGACATAAGTCTACGCCAAACTCCCTGGACCACCAGATACAGCTCATGAAGACGCGTTTGTTGCGCCATATTTCATCAAAATCCGTTGCATATTAAGGAAAATATCCAATAATACTTACTTTGGAGTGGGCGACGTTGTTGTTGTTGTTGTAACCACGTATTCATGCACCTTGAATAAGCCCATGCTGCATACATTTGTGTCATATATCATACAGATTGTGTACGCTAATATTGTTTTGGACTCATACACGGCCGCTTGCGTTAATCTTGCCCAAATGTCAACGTTTCTGAACATCTAGTGACCATCTCAACACTCAATAATCAAGCAGCTTGATTGTCTGAGCCTGAGCTGTACCACAGCTCAGGCTCAGTCAAATCGAGTTGCCCGATTTGAAGCATATAGTATTCAAGTATTTGTAAATAACGATAAATTCAAATATTAGCAAGATTAGCGCAAGCGGTGGTGTATATGTGTGTACATGTATACACGGCGAATGAAACGATCGATCCCGGCGTCCAATAGAATTAACAGATGACCAGATTTGACGGGACTTGCCCATTTTCATTTGGATAATGGCCGCAAAGACGCAATACATAATACGTGCGTTTATGATACGTCTCACTGGTACGTGTCGGAATATGGTTATACAATTAACTAGAGCAGCTTGAGCTGCATCAACGGTTTGAGCCTCAAACATTGATTTCATGTGTAACTAAGCTTTAGCCCAAGGTGTAACTATCGGTTGCAAAAAGAATTTCTGAAGTTTTAGAATGAACAGTCCAACATTATTGTGTTCGCATCATCACTCCGATGTGGGGCCGTTTAGCTTAGAGGTAGAGCGATGGGCTCGGAGCGAGGGATACCGGGTTCGATCCTCAGCCAAAGTTTTAGCTAAAGGACAGAAATATCGACTATAGCAAAAACAATTGAAATCGAATGATAAATAACGAAGCTGACGTCACATCCGTTTGTTTTATTTTGAAAACTTGAAAAAATACGTTCATCTTTGACATCGAATAGAGCCGTAAGTAGTCAAGATATAGCTCTGAAAATTATCATCTTTCATGCGGCTGACACTCCCCTATCACCCTGGCAAGAAATTATGTTGCTGACAGTACTGTACAAATTGGAAAACGTTTGTAAAGACCACCCGTTATCAGCCGAAATTCGGCAAAATCGTTGAAAAGTATGTACATTTTTCAACTTCAAATGCATATAGCTCTTTTATTTGAGCAGACAGCCGAAAACTGTCAGCGAATCTGAGATAGAGAATTGTGTCAGCTTTCCGATGCAAAAAGAATTCTTGAAATCGGTTGGAAAATAAGGAAGTTATAGGAAGTATGACGTCACTTCCGTTTTCGTGGAAAGTAGCATTAACAGATATCTGAAAATCTCCGAGTCTCTGCTCACACTTAATCCGAATCGGTATGCACAATTTGAAGTCGATCCGACCAGCGGTTTGGTGTAGATGGAGGGAGCCCGTAAGTCAGCGGATGATTATTTTTCGATAGTTATCGCCCCTAAATTGCAGTTTACGCCATTTGTAAATACACCTAATAAAACGGAAATTACATATGTGCAATATTCCGCCAGTGAAGTTTTCGTTTGTTTTTCACCACAGGCCGGGCACAAAGCGGGAAAGGGAAAGTTTTAGCTAAAGGACTGAAATATCGACCGCAGCAAGAAATTTTGAAATCTATTGATAAATAACGAAGCTGACGTCACATCCGTTTGCTCTATTTTGAAAACTTGAAAAAAAGACGTTCATCTTTGACATCCAATAGAACCGGAAGTAGTCAAGATAGAGCTCTGAAAATTATCATCTTTTATGCGCCTGACACTCCCTATCACACTGGCAAGAAATTATGTTGCTGACATTACTGTACAAATTGGAAAACGTTTGCAAAGACCACCCGTTATCAGCCGAAATTCGGCAAAAATTCGGCAAAATCGTTGAAAAGTATGTACATTTTTCAACTTCAAATCCCTATAGCTCTCTTATTTGACCAGATAGCCGAGAACAGTCAGCGAGACCGAGATAGAGAATTTTGTCAGCTTTCCAATGCAAAAATTTTTTGAAATCGGTTGGAAAATAAGGAAGTTATAGAAAGTATGACGTCACTTCCGGTTTCGTGGAAAGTGGCATTAAGAGATTTCTGAAAATCTCTGAGTCTCTGCTCACACTTGATCCGAATCGGCATGCAAAATTTGAGCGGTTTGGGCTGTAGACTGAACGGCTGAATAAAAAAAAAACAAAAAAAAACAAAAAAAACAACGAATACAATAGGTTTTCGGCGCAGCTGAAAGCCGCCTCAAACCTAATTAGAAATGCGACCGCAATCAATGCAAATTAAAGTCGGTGATTCGCCAAAGTAAATTGAATGAGCACTGCGGTGTTTTAGAACACTTACATAGGTTATAATATCAATCGTATCTACCTACAGTGGAACCTCTCACCCAGGGTGTCCGGTTTGGAGATGTTCCACTGTGAATCAGGCATCTTAGCGCTGCATGGAACATTCTAGTGTTTCGCAATCATGACAAGTCATTGTAATCAGAGATACATAACAGTGAAGCACATGTGAGGTAAGCATCCGTATGTTCGCCAGTGTTCGGTTTAGAGGGTTCCACTGTACACGTACGTGTGACTATGAGAGGACACGTGGTACTTGTGAAATTGGCGACATGTGTAGACCGAGACCCAGTCAGCGCATGCGCGATGTCTGATCGCGGTCTGCACCGTTTGGTGAAGAAGCACCGGTCATGCTTCTAACATACTGCAGGAGCGCGCTAGTAGATCCAGAACTACTGTATGTTCCACGTGCCGACGAACGTTTGGCTATTAAACACATTAAGTCTAAAAAAATTAAATTTGTGGACCGATTTTAAAAATCTAACGTTTTTGTTTTTAGTTACATCATTTCCACGATAGCTATCAGATTTTAACGTATATAGTACCCCAGCCAATCAATCCACCAATCAATATATGAGGAAATGTAATTTAGGGGTAACAAAACGCATATGCCTCGTTTTGTGTGTTTTGCGTACGTAACTGTGTATCCATTACGTGGCAAGACCTTGATTAAATTGGCTATATTTAAATGCAACATATTATTTTCTCTGCATCCACCACGTAATGAGATTCTGTGAGATTTAAACCTAGCAGAAACCTGCGAGATTTAAATCTCACAGAATCCCGATTCTACAGAATCCCGATGCCGTGATATTTAAATCTCACAGAATCCCGCAAGTTTCTGCGAGATTTAAATCTCACAGAATCCCGTAGCGTCGTGGATGCAGAGAAGATAATCTCCTAGAATCTCGTGATGTCATGGATAGACAGAGCGGAAATGCCATTTTATCCCGTCAACACAGTGCGTATGTGCCGTGAAACACGGTGCCGTGAAACGTTTTTGATATCCTGTCAATACGACCTAATCACTGCGTATGAATATGTGCGGTGGCTGGGGTTATTTTTTGCATTTTAAAGCCATTTTATGTGTTGACGGGATAAATAGAATAGTAGGTCAGTGCCGTGAATGGGAAAAATATCTGGCGCGGGACGGAAACGGGATGTGCGAGGCTTGCACATCCCGTTTCCGTGCCGCGCCAGATATTTTTTTCCCATTCACGGCACTAACCTACTATTCTCTATACCATTGACATCCGTGTATGTAAACGAGGCGTGGTGGAATGCGTACATGTGTACGGGTGTATATAGATCACGGATGGCCAAGCACGTGACATTACAGATCATTCATGGGGTACACGACCGCCTGCGCTAATTTTACCAATACTTATTAATTTCTTCATTTCAAAATACTCTGATAGCTTGATTGGCCGAGCCTGAGCTGTGCCACATCTCAGGCTCGGTAAATCAAGTTGCTTGATTGCGAGGTGACATTACCAATATATGTTAAGAAACGTCGACACCTCGGCAAGATTAACGCATGCCCTGGTGTACGTGTATGTAAACGAGCCGTGGCGGAATATGTACATGTGTATTGGCGTACGTGTGTAGACGGGTGGCCAAGCCTGTTGCAATAAAGGTCATTCATCGGGTAGTAGGTTAAGTGGCATATCCGAAGTTTCTGCGAGTGTTTCAAATTTCAAAATAGCCTAGCCGCGATTGTAAACGGTAAGTGTTCTAAGAAATTTAGAAAACTATGGACGAGTATCATTGTTCAGTCTGCTAATTCATTGAACCCAACCACAAGGTGCATGATCACGTGGTCACAACAACAACAACGTCGCCCACTCCAAAGTAAGTATTATTTGATATTTTCCTTAATATACAACTGATTTTGATGAAATATGGCGCAGCAAACACGTCTTCATGAGCTGCATTTGGTGCTCTAGGGAGTTTGGCACAGATTTCTGTCGTTTTTGCGAAAGAATCGATTTCCGTGTCGGAGACACGAAAATCGATTCTTCGCAAAAACGACAGAAGTTTGGGAAAAAATACACAGACCACCAAGACGCGTTTTTAAGAACACTATAAAAGAATACGTACTTTGAATGAGATGGATTCTGGAAATTTCAGTACTTGTTGTTGTTGTTAGTACCACGTGATCATACACATTGAGCTAGTGTGGAATCTTTAAAAAAAATGAACATGTATTATATTAAACAGTGTATATGAGTGTATACTGTTATGTCGTTATTTTAGGGTTTGTTTAATTTTTTGCTACATTGTTTGAACCAAGGTTTTTTCATCTATAGACCACATATAACAAAACTGGGGTTAGTTCCATTTGTTTCTATAAGCCATATGGCCGCCATCTTGAAATTCAAAATGGTCACCATTGACATTTACATTTCGAGGTCAAAGTCATTATGTGTTGTGTTTTTGCAGCGGAAAACACATTATTATGGACAAGAAATATTGGCAGAATGAGTTCAATACATTTTGAGAAACCAGCCATTTTGGTTTTCAAAATGGCCGCCATTTCAAATTGGGAAATCCAGTATTTATTTTACATTGTTTAATGTCGTGTTAAGATTTTGTGTTTTCCTTCTGGTTATACTCGTATTTCTTTGAACACAGACAGCTGAGATTATTTATAACTGGTAATGTGCTACGAGTAATCTTTATCTTCAAAATGGCCACCGAAACTAAGTGTGTTATGTGCATCGCCACATCAAAGATTTGTTACACATTCTAGTGTTTCTATGGCTGATATTGTGATTAGAACGTGTGTGTCTGCTTGAAAATATATATATATACATCATATAACAAAACTGAAGTTGGTTCCATTTTTTTAAGAGCCGCATGGCCGCCATTTTGATAAAAATTGGAATCAACCCCATTTTTATTATTTTAAGTATGCATATGGCATAGCCGAAAACAACAACCTTCTATCTGCATTATAAATGTAGATATGAATATTACAATATATTGTATACGATTTGAGGGTGGCCATTTTTAAATCTAAGATGGCCGCTATGAGGGTTGCTAAAAATGAAAATAACACTGGTGTTGTTCTTTGCGGTCAAAAGATGATTATCACCAAAAAACAAATCAATCTTCTACCTGTATTAGAAGTGTATATATAAGGAATACAGCATTTCAGGGCGGCCATTTTTAAATCCAAGAGGGCGGCCAAAAGGAAATGTTTAAAAAAATGGAACCAACCCCAGTTGTGTTCTCCGTGGTCTAAAGATGACAAAAAAACGTTGGTTACAAGAATGTAGCAAAAATAAATGCAAAACTACATAACCGTATACACTATATCGTGAAGTATGATCGAGGTACATGTTGATTGATAATATCCCTGGCCACGAACCAAATCGAATGTATACATGCTGTCGAGTGTTTACGTCCAGGTAGGCGTCACTGTAGACATCGTGCTTACGCTCAGGTCCGAGTGCTGACAACAGTTACGTGTTTACTTTCACGTCCGAGTGATGGCAGGAACAGGTGCAGCTATACTCGTGTTTTATTTAACTCAACGCCTGTATTCGATATATATACACGTGGCTATCTTGCTTTCGTAGGATAATCACATACACAACCGCCTCCGCTAATCTTGCCCAGATGTCAACGTTTCTAAACGTATATTGGCAATCTCAACTTGGAATCAAGTTTTATTGACTGAGCCTGAGCTGTAGAACAGCTCAGGCTCAGTCAATGAAGCCGTTTGCCTTCAAGCACAAACGTATTTTGAAATAAAAATAAATTCAAATGTTGTAAAGATTAGCACAGGCGGTGGTGTAGCGCAGCGACCAGGTCTAGAAAACAGGCATCTGCCAATCTATACATATGTGTTGAAGGTTCACTTGTACCTGTTGGCATAAACCTGTTGGCATTATTTCCAAAATACTACACCTGATGTAAATTTCCTTCATTCTTACTGAACAGATACATACATACACATGGCTTATTTGTTTAAGCAGCACGTGGTTATTGAGCTAGGATCGCATTATAATTCGATGGACTTTACATGGGGCCCACCTACGGAGCTTCACAGGGGACATGGAATTCTTTTTATTAATGCGTTCCAACAAAATAACAATTCGTTCCCACGAAATAACAATTCGTTCCCTCAATTTAACAATTCGTTCCCTCGAATTAACAATTCGTTCCCACGATATGACAATTCGTTCCCATGATATGACAATTCGTTCCCACAAATTAACAATTCGTTTCCTCGAATTAACAATTAACAATTCGTTCCCACGATATAACATTTTGTTCCAATGAAATAACAATTGTTATATCGTCGGAACGAATTGTTATTTCGTGGGAAGAAATTGTTAAATTGAGGGAAGGAATTTTTAATTCGCGGGAACGTTAAATTGAGGGAAGGAATTGTTATGTTGTGGGAACGAATTATTGTTTTGTGGGAACGAATTAATAAAAAAAAAGTATACGTCCCCTGCGGGGTTCCGTACCCACCGCTACTGGGGGCCGTTTCACTAAACTTCGTACGACTAAAATGTTCGTAAGAGCAAAATTATTATAGTCTGTAAATTTCACATTAACAATGTTTTATTGTAAATAATTATTGGATTTACATTTATTGAGCATAGGCTGCATATGCAGCCTATGCTCAATAAATGTAAATCCATAAATTGACATTTACAGACGATCTTAAATTTGAACTTACGAACATTTTAGTTTAAGAATTTTAGTGAAACGGGCCCCAGGTTGCGAACATACATATTTCTTTAAACTTTTCATTTTCTTTTTTTTTATAATATAATACACATACCTTATCCGCACTTTATTGGCACACAATTTGATCCATAGACCAATTTATGTAACGCTAATCGACGCTTACATTGTAGTTGAACCTTTCCTAACTGTGACCTTTAGATCTGAGAAAAGAATTCGTGATTTGGCAAATGTCAAGTTTTCCGTCTCTGAAACAGTCTCTGTGAGACAACCGGGCTCATTGCCTTTACGACCAGTGAAGACCCCGAATAGTCTGGTCAGGGTATACACTGTTTGCAAGTTCGTCAGTGATACTACCAGCGATGTGAGTCTTAGATCAGTGTAGCCCCAGATCAGCAGTTTCGTCGGGGTCCGTTATTACATGTGTATACCAAACCAAATAATTCCCCCTGTTTATCAGTTTCTGTTGCCCTTGAATATATAGAGGATATTCCATCGTACATTTTGAATAGTGGGAAATAATACACGAGTGTACGTAGGCTTCCGCGTAAGCAACGAGTGAGCGTAGCGAACGAGTTGCTTGCACGGACGCCGAAGGACACGAGTGTATTATTTCCGCTATTCAAACATGTACGATGGAATATCCTATTTATTACACTTCCATGGCGATTATATATGCACATTTAGTCTATTTTTCCCCGCGTGTTGACGTTACTTTATGTGACGTCAAATGTGACGTCATGTAAACTTTTTGAAATCCAAACAACGCAGCTGTTTCTATAGATATATTTGAGTTCATGTTTGGAATGTGTTCAATCACATTTTACATTCTAGATTAGTCGAGACCCTTTCCAAATTTTAAAATAACTTTATTTTTACTGTAATACAAATTAAACATTTTGCATGGTAGCTCGTGGTTGCCAAGAAAACAGGCACGCAATTACGGGTGTTCTCTTCACGGTGTATTATTTGTAATGAGTTGATTACGGGTTTTCTCTCACAGCGAAACCCGTGCAAATAATTTGCAAGAGTGTAATAAAATTCATGCTTTTGAAATGAAATGTACTGTGCATGAAGCGAACAAACAAGGTACAGTAGCGCTTTTCTGCTCCTTACCTATTTGTATTATACGAATGAATGGCCTTTTTGTGGAATTTATCTGGGTATAAACTTGGAAAAGTCGCGGGAATACTGGACGAAGGCCGGAAGGCCTCGTCCAGTATTCCCGCGACTTTTCCAAGTTTATATCCCCGATAAATTCCACAAAAAGGCCATTCATTCCTTATAATTCCAGCATTTGAAATAAATTAATCAAGAAAATGTGTTTATTTTCCGTTTTCTTAAGAATTATTTTAACTGCGCCTGACGGTTACGGAAAGTAGTTCGGCATGGAGTTTACTGGGATATAAATTCTGGACAGAGACTTGCTACGGACCAATCAAATGTTAGGGAATTGTGTAAATATTTTTGTGCTGGAATTATATACTAATATTGTATACATATCGTAATCGTATAGTATTGGTATACATTGTATTTAATGAGCATATCGTATGATCATATACTATTGGTATGTTTGTACCGTATCATCGTATAGTACAAACGTACTATACGAATATTATACAAACATACGATATCCGTTCGTATATACGATATATCCGTACGGATATGGTATGAATATACCATAATATGGTATGTTTGTACGATACAAACGTACCAGAATTATACACATGTATAAAAATCATATTAACGTACGATTTGAATGGTATATCTATACGATATTGGTTGGTATGTACGGTACAAACATACCGTGCGTTTATATTATATGCATATCGTATAGAAAACATATCATATTGGTATAGTATACGTATAGTATTGGTATAGTACGTATAGTTGACCTGCAGAAAAGCGCTACTGTAACCTTATATCAACTCATTTACATGAACATTTTGAAATATTTTATTTCCGATTGTTCGTATCTCTCATTGAAAGTATATATTGTGACCACTCATTTGAACCGTCTCGATGAGACGTTTCAAATGGTGGTCGCAATATATACTTCCGATGAGAGATAAAGAAAATATTTGCAACTGTCCATCAGTAGAATGGCGTCTCCTCACACTGAAATGGGTTGATAACGGTGTCCTCTGCTAATTTGTCAGGTATTTACTATTTATAGCTGGTGTTATCGGGGAAAGTCTCGTTATAAGCAATATTCTTCTAAACATAGCACATTAATAGCAGCGAACTTAGAAAATAGAAACATTAAGTACTATATATACTTTGCTTTCGCTTAAGGCTGGAACATTTCTCGAAATGCGTCCATACATTGATGTTTCACAATTGATAATCATATCAGTTTATCAGGCAGTCCTATGGCACGTGGACGAATTCCAAGGCGAACCTAGGAATTCCTACGTTTTGAAGACTGATGCAGATGAACCTACTCTCTGTTCCACGTTTTGCTGCCGACGAACTTTTGCTCATTAGACACATTAAATATAAACAATATTTAAATGTAAGTACTTTTTCATCAGTAACAAAAAGGTCACCCTCCCCAATACATTTCATTTGATGCAATTCCATCAAATATTGATTTTATATCGATAAACATTTAACATGGAGGACTAAAATTGATGTTTTATAATCATTTTGGAATTTGTGGACTCTCATAGAAAACGTTTTGTGTCTTTTTGCAATAAAATCAATATTTGATGGATTTTTATCCAATAAAAAAATTGGGGGAGGGTGACCTTTGTGTTATTGATGAAAAAGTTCTTACATTTAAATATATTTCAGATTTAAAGGTACATGCCCACTCAGTAGGCACAACATGTTCTTTATAGGAATTCAATACGTGTATAATTGTGTCACTATTCCACTAGTGCTAAAAATTACGAGTGCCCGCTATGCATATATAATCATTTTGTAAAATTTATTTTACTCATATTCAACTTTCGCGGCCACCTTACCTGTAGAAAGTCTGCATCAGTAGCGGCGATTTTTATATGGAATTATATAGGAGACTATTACCTTTTCTTACGTAACTTTTAAACTACAAAACCGATTGAAAATGCACAAGTCACATTTTAAACTTCAATTATTGTACTTTATGATGATGTTTCTATCGTGTTTTTAAAATAAAAATATTTTGGTCCTTTTTAGCTTTAAACATAGTCGGTAGTTTTTATATGATTTATATAGCAAATTGTGATTTTTCTTCTCGATTTTCGTTGGGAAAATTGCAAAATCTCTTTTTATAACAATAGTTACAAAAAAATGCACAGGTATTTTCAATTAGCTCATTCATTTTTTTCTATCTTTTTATAATAATAGTTACAAAAAATGAACAGGTATTTTCAATTAGCTCATTCATTTTTCTATCTATTGATATAAAAATTATGTTTCTAAGTTAATATTATTTGGGTCCTTTTTAGATAATAATAATGACACCGTCTGTTTTCATTTTCCAATTAGCGTATCACGTAAATCTTTGGCAAATTCCATGATATTCGTTGAAACCGGCACCTGCTTACGGTCACTCTAAAAGCTTATATGTTGCCCGAGGCATGATTGTGTTGTCGGTAACATTATTAGTGACGAAAGTAACCAACATTTTCTACTGATTTGTAATTTCAGCATAGACTTTGTCTCATTTGATTATCTCGATAATTGCAACTTACTTGCAATACTTAATATAATTTAATCTTAATTTGATTTGGCTAGAAATAATTAATGTAATTCACTTTATACATGTATAAATGGGACCAGCTGAGTGTCGCTATGCTTGTCGTCTGCAATCTCCGAATTGGCCCAATATATTACGTTCATGTATGTAGTAGATACAAATAGTTCATGGAGTAGAAATGAACTGTATGTACCAATACATACTAAATGTATTATTGTATCCATAGTAATGCCTACATGCACATGTTATAGAGAATAGTAGGTTAGTGCCGTGAATGGGAAAAATATCCGGCAAGGCTCAAGAATTTCTTTCTTTCTCATCAGAAGTATATGTTGTGACCACTCATTTGAACCGTCTCGCCGAGACGGTTCAAATGAGTGGTCACAACATATACTTTGGTTCAGAAATAAGGAAAATAGATAGAGAATAGTAGGTTAGTGCCGTGAATGGGAAAAAATATCTGGCAAGGCTCAGGAAACGGGATGGGCGAGGCTATGCCGAGCACATCCCGTTTCCGTGCCGCGCCAGATATTTTTTCCCATTCACGGCACTAACCTACTATTCTATTTATCCCGTCAACACCTACAAATGGCTGTAAAATCCAAAACCAGTATTGACTGGATATCAAAAATGTTTCACGGCACCGTGTTTCACGGCACATACGCACTGTGTTGACGGGATAAATTAAGATTCTCATCCACACACACCATAAAACCATCGTGTGCAAACACTGCAGACCCAGGTGGGACAGCTCACGGCGAACCTCCTCATGAGGATTTACAGTGTTTGTTATCATTATTATTTGATCAAAGTGATATGCCGATCGATAGCATAGCATAATTACCCGATATTCACCGTGTGTTTGCAGTCTGCAATCTTGGAATTCACAAATGTTTGAAGATGCACATTTGTATGGAAGGTCATATCCGCCATAATTATATTTGGCTTGATGCTTGCAGGCTGATGACATTTTAAGTTCTATCCGTCTTATTACAATTATATGTGGCTTGATGCTTGCTGGCTGATGACATTTTAAGTTATATCCGTCTTATTACAATTATATGTGGCTTGATGCTTGCTGGCTGATGACATTACACGTTCTATGCGTGTTATTGCATTCACCGTTTGTATTTATGACAATTCTATGTGGCCTGGTGCCTGCCTGCTGATGGAATTACAACGTATATCCATGTTATTCTATTCGTCATTTGTATTTATGACATTTGAAATCATCTTGGTTGTAATATACATTTGTCTTTATTGCATGCGCATTTGGCTTGATGTTTCATTAATTTGTCCTTACTGCTTTCGGCCTTATTCAAAGTGCTAAGTGCTTTGTTCTTACTTTCTATTGCAAATGCTTAGTGCAATAAAACAGATACACGAATAAGGACGTATCAATAATTGTAATGTAAATAAGACGAATGAACAAAACAATCAGCAGAATGGACATGTAAGAAAGACAAATACAATTACAACAAGCATATTGCAAATGTAAGAAAGACAAATGACGAATAAAATAACATGAATATAAGTTGTAATGTCATCAGCACGCAAGCATCAAGTCACATAGAATTATGGCGGATATTACCTTCCAAAATTACTGTTGCAATTGTTGTTGTCAAGGGGCGTGGCTTATCGAGGTCACCCTAAACACCCCAAAGGCTGGAAAAGGCTACAAAGGCTACAAAGGCTGTTCGATGTTGCTTGTACGTCCGTTAGCGGATATTTATGACATGCATTTTCATTGAATTGACTGAATTATTATGTGTTATGATCATTTTATGAATTTTAATCATTTTAATACAATAATCCACCACAAATATACGTGTTTTGGTAAATTGGCTAAACGCGCAACTGCGCCGATCGGGCCGCGCGGAATTGGAGTGATTAACACCTATGAACATGTCGTTTAACAGGTGCAGCTAAACACCGATTATACTTATTGCATTATTGCATTATTATTACTTTGTATTATTATTATTATTCATTATTATTATTCATTATTATTATTCATTATTATTATTAATAGTCTATACATATTATTAATTATTATTATCATTAATAATTATTTATTTATTATTATTATTAATCATTATTATTTGTGTACCCAATTGATAGTTTTACTATGGTTATTCAAACGAAATAATCGATAACTACGAACTACAATGCCAAACACAATGCATAGTTGTAGCCTGACCCGAAATGAATATTACTGTGCAACTGACCATGCACACTTGGGGCTTGTTAAATTTGTCACAAGCTGGACCCATAATCATTAAACGGTCGTATTTTATCTATACATATAATTTAATATGTGCATATACGAGGGTCATCCAATAAATAGTGAAAACGAATATAAGTTGATATATTGTGCATATACCTGAATGAAATTTGGCCTACCGCTATATTGACACTTCGTCAATGATGTCGCATTATATTACGTCACTACGTTGTATGACGTCATAGTCATGTGACGTTATAATCACATACGTCAAGGGTCATGAACACGGTGATGATAATACTGAGCCATTTTCTCTATATATATTGGATTACCCTCGTATGTGTGCATCTGTAAATATCAGTTTGCAAACGTTTCAGTATCCGCACGTGATGTGCGCACATTGTTTTAAATGAAAAATGAAATGTATGGTGTTACAATGTCACTTCGAAAAATAAACACGTAATTGTGTAACTATTCCACCCGTTTTTCTTATAATTTATATAACTATCTATTGCCTACTTTATTATTCCAGTACCAGCATCTCCCGTCACAGAAAATAAAAAGTTTAATTTTAAATTTCAAAAGGAACAGTTTACTGCCAATAATTGACGTAATTATGTTAATTACAAATACAGGACACGGGAAGGAAAATGTTCGTGCTAAATACTATGGGTTAATTGACGGGAGCATGTCAGCTAGCGTAAATGTCTTTTACAACTAGTTACACGTTTATTCGGCCGTGTAAATAAAAGATTTTGCTTCCGCAATCTGAGGAAATATTCGTTGCAGAGCCGTACGTAGCGCTCATAAACATATTGTTTATCACCGTGTGGATACCCATTTTCAATGTAGATAACTAGCTGATGTCTCAAAATTCGGCATTCATCCTATGTTCACGTAATGTGTTAATACATAAAGCATGTTTAAATGAATTTCGTTGATCGATCATTGACTTATATTAATAATAATGCAAGAAGTATAATTGGTGTTTAGCTGCACCTGCTAAACGATATGTTAATAGGTGTTAATCACTCTTTGTCCAATTCCGCGCGGCCCGATCGGCGCAGGTGCACGTTTAGATAATTTACCAAAAACACGTATATTTGTGGTAGATTATTGCATTCAAATGATTAAAATGATTAATATGATCATAACACATACTAATTCAGTCAATTCAATGACAATTTTAATGTATGGTATAAATATCCGCTAACGGACGTACAAGCAACTTCGAACAGCCGTTGTAGCCTTTGTAGCCTTTTCCAGCCTTTGGGGTGTTTAGGGTGACCGAAACGCATGGCAAAACAGCGATGCAATAATCAATAATGGAACTCCGGATGTCACCTGTAACAGTGCGAATGAATTACGCATCAATCCAAATGCACATGCAATTTAGACTACAACCAAGAAGATTTCAAATGTCACAAACACGAATGACGAATACAATAACATGAAAGTAAGTTGTAATGGCACCAGTCAGCAAGCATCAAGCCACATAGAATTGTAATAAGACGGATAGAACTTAGAATGTCATCAGCATCAAGCCTAATAGAATTATGGCGGATATTACCTTCCATACATTTGACCATGCTGTCATTCCGGCAGCGCGATATGTACATCAATACTGTTAAGTTAGTCTATGTCTCTGATGGAGATTGAAACATGTCATGCAGACTAGATATTTACAGTCATGATAACTACATGTAAAAACGTAAATATATATTAAAACATTGTATTCATACGACTACCTCACGTGCTTTCGAATTTCGGCTTCAACTAAACTAAACCTCCTTGAATTAGGCTACATGTATATTGCCCGAAATGTTAAGTTAAAAAAGTGACGCGCGGTGGTATCAGGCTATTTTCATATACAAATGAGGCATGTTATTTTTTAAATATTTATACAAATTAATTACGTCACCTAAAACATAGTATTTTCGACAGATTATAAGGTATGATCATTGCACATCAAACATTAAATACATAGAATAAATAGTAATGTCCGTTAACAATTTAAGGAAACACAGTTATCGCCCCTGATATCAGTGTGGAAATTTATTTCTGATATAAAATGTATAATAATGCCAATCAAAACGTGGGGTGAATGTTTATTTTGCCAGAAAATGTCTCAGATGATGTCTCTGATATAAATAACACTGTATGCCTACTGAGTGGGCATGCACCTTTAACGTGTTTAATAGCCAAATGTTAGTCGGCAGAACAACATGGAGTAGACAGTAGTAGGCCTATCAAAAGACATTAGCGTTGAATATAGAGAATAGTAGGTTAGTGCCGTGAATGGGAAAAATATCCGGCAAGGCTCAAGAATTTCTTTATTTCTCATCAGAAGTATATGTTGTGACCACTCATTTGAACCGTCTCGCCGAGACGGTTCAAATGAGTGGTCACAACATATATTTTGGTTCAGAAATAAGTAAAATAGATAGAGATTAGTAGGTTAGTGCCGTGAATGAAAAATATCTGGCAAGGCTCAGGAAACGGGATGGGCGAGGCTCTACCGAGCACATCCCGTTTCCGTGCCGCGCCAGATATTTTTTCCCATTCACGGCACTAACCTACTATTCTATTTATCCCGTCAACACCTACAAATGGCTGTAAAATGCAAAATAGTATTGACTGGATATCAAAAATGTTTCACGGCACCGTGTTTCACGGCATATACGCACTGTGTTGACGGGATAATACATTTATCAGGTAACGTTTGCACGGCTACAGCATGTGCAAACATGAATTGGTTTTCATTGAAGATAACACGGATTTGTCAACGTTATGTGGGCGCAATGACGTCATGTGATTTCGTTCGACCAATGAAACGTCAGTGAGAGTAAATTTGAATTCGAAGTGACGCTGATACACAACCGTCTGCGTTAACCTTGTCAAGATGGCAACGTTTGTGAACATATATTGACAGCTGTAGCACAGCTCAGGCTCTGCCATTCAAGCTGCCTGATTTTTTATAAACACAGAGCTCCAGATAAGCTTTGTGTCTAAAGCGTGCTATACCCCCTGATTTCAAAATCATTGCGTATTTTACTTTTACAAATTAATTATTGATTTTCTTCATTACTAAATAGGGAACAAATGATACAAAAATATAAAAACTTTAAACATTCACTTATTTGAGCTGCAAAAGCGCAACTAAGTGAATTTTCAACTTTATGACAGTATTTTCACTACTCAATTTGAAATCAATGCGTATTTTCTCATTACTGTGAGTATTTTCTACTCCCATTTTTGATAAGGCCTATCAAAGAAAATTGTTTGTTTAGGGGCACCCGACCCTACCTGCTATTTTATTAACAAAATGTGCCGATCCTATTTATTTTTCCACATTTCAGAAGAAAACAAGTTTTTGTCTATTTTGTTAATTTTGTTAATTTTTATCCCTCTCCTTGTGACTTTTGTCTCGCAAAATATCATGCAACTTTGTTGGTAAATGACATTTTAATACCCGATATATTAAACAGCACATCTTTTCTTACACTCGCGACCGTCTTACGACTCGAAGTGCGGCGAAAACGAAGCGCCGGGACAAGCATTGCGGTAACTGCAAGGTTATCCGAATATACAATTGTGTCCGGTGATTTCGCGCGTCCGGTGATTTCGCGCACCTCTTTAAATAATTCGTATTGTCAACCTCTCGCTACCTGGTGTCGGTATATTAGAAGTCAACCTTTACATAAACTATACAACTTGGTGAGTACAAGTTTGTTTGTGTCAGTTTTACTCTTCGTATCCGAATACTTGCATACGTCACATTTTGCATCTGTCAAAACCATGTTTACTTCTGTTTTGTGAATGAAATAGTTTGCCCCGGATCGAGTATATTAAAACATACAAATGACGTCATTGGGGAAACTACTACAAAATTTTCAATGTATGGAAGCCCAAACTTGTTAGAATTGTTGTTTTTTTGTAGTATTTTGAGTACTTGCATTACTCTGGGTATTAATCTACGCTGGATGTGTTATACTGTCATTAATTTGTTCCCTGACTGTAATTTATCACATGCTGACTTATTGACCCCCTTCCCTGAACGTATAAATGACAGTCATGTTGGCGTGTATTGGCCACCATAGACAAATATAATTAACTGACGTCACTAAAATCGCACTGCGCAAGTACACCGGACATCCAGATTTTCCGGGAATACCCAATGTGAGTTCACAAATGGCGGCCGTTTACATTGATGCACTTTGTTTTATTGCATGATATTTCGTAGAAATACGGCGAAATGGCGAGTTATTATGCATATAAAGTTGTAGGTCTGAATATGCGATATTTATAGATCGGTTACGTTATTGTTTCCTTAGCTGCGCGAAATCACCGGACAGCACCGTAAGCCTACAATCAACAACAACAACAACAGAAATTGCCAATTGGCACGATGGCTTGGGTTTCATCTATTGGGACTCGCATCTTGTTACATATAAACATAGATGTATGCCAACATTCTCCAGAAAGACGAACATTTGACATTTTCCCTATATAGCTAGTTCATCAGTGTTTGCGGACATGATACCATTGTATTGCGAGCAGTGCACGTGTAGAAATCAGGCATCAAATCAGGATTATTCTGATTTCAGGGCTGAATATATAGTTTTCTTAATATTATAAATATTCAGTTCTGATTTTGGGATTTCCCCCCCATTTGTACAGGCAATATATGGGATTTAGTACTAAACCCATTGACCCGTCCTTAAATGACCTTAGCTGTTGAACGGCCGTTAAACCCAACAAACAAACAAACACCTGTGCATCAGTGTCTTCGGCATTAAACCATGGATTAAGTTTTGGGTCAAGTCTTATTTATTCTCAACACTAGTTCATGTGCATTTACAGATGGCTTTTGGGTTTGAATTAAACACTACAATTGATGATTTTTGACATAATATATTATATTCCAGACAGGATGTACAGTTTCATGTGCATTCTGTGTGTTCTTTTGATGCAAAATATCCACCACTATATACAATGAATTGTGAGCTTAATTAATATTCATACTACAACTAATGGCATATAAAGTAAACAAGGTACATGTTGTATTTAACGATGTTACAGCTTCATTTATAAAAAAAAGAAAGAAATCCCTACCTACTACTATTTCGTAAAATACGCCAATACGCACCTTATCTGGAGCTCTGTACACAATATTCAAGTACGTGTATTTTGAAATAAAAATACATTCAAATATTGGCAAGATCGGCGCGAGCGGTTGTGTACAATGTATCAGAGTCAATGCCTGATTCAGCATTTTCTATCAGGCAGCAATTATTCAGTCCATGCGTTGCTAGGTAACTGATTCTAGGTATCCATACATTGATAGCCGGGCGCATTATCCGATCAGCCGCCGTTCAGTCCTAACTATACAACCACCTGCGTTAATCTTGCTCAGGTTATCACCGTTTCTGAACGTCTATTGGCCATGCAAACTCGCAATCAATCAATCAATTTGATTGGCTGAGCCTGAGCTGTGATTTCAAGCACAATATGCAAGTATTTTGAAATAAAGAAATTGACAAATATGGACAAGATTAGCGCAGGTGATAGTGTACGAGTTTTATTAAATACGAATGTAACAGCATGTTCGTCTCCAACAGCGACAAATGACTGGATGACGTACGACAAGACATGATAAGTATTTATAGCCGTACAAGAACGGAACAGGACGAAAATATCCGTAGTAACACACGTAGCGGAAAATGGCCGCGATGCAATTAGTACCAGACAAACTGTTACTATGAAAGAGTACAGTTTGTTTGTATACACCTACAATTCGTTCCCTCCATTTAGCAATTCGTTCCCTGGAATTAACAATTCGTTCCCACGAAATAACAATTCGTTCCCTCAAATTAACAATTCGTTCCCACGAAATGACAATTCGTTCCCTAAATTTAACAATTCGTTCCATCGAATTAACAATTCGTTCCCACGATATAACAATTCGTTCCCACGAATTAACAATTCGTTCCCGTGGGAACGAATTGTTATTTCGTGGGAACGAATTGTTAAATTGAGGGAACGAATTGTTAAATTGCGAATTACGAATTGTTAAATTGAGGGAACGAATTGTCATTTCGTGGGAACGAATTGTTAATTTGAGGGAACGAATTGTTATTTCGTGGGAACGAACCGTTAATTCGAGGGAACGAATTAATATAAAAAAAAGAATTCTACGTCTCCGTAAACGAAAATATCCATAATAACACGTATAGCAGAACATGGTTGCGATGCAATTAGTACCAGAACAACTATTACTAAGCAAGAATACATTGTTTGTATACGCCTACGTACTAGTGTTGATCAATGGGTAACAACATTCAGTGACGTATTATTATGAACAATTATGAACAAAGGGATTTTGATCACGTGTTGTATTACATGTCAATAAGATCGTTAATGATATATGATGCGTCTCTGTATCTTTGTCGTAGTTCTATGATTTATGCTATTGACTTTTTTCAGACGCTGTTAAGTGTATCGTAAAATAATGGACCTAGCTTGAAACAGACGATCTTACGAGCCCCGCAGGGGACATGGATTTTTTTTATTAATTCGTCCCCACGAAATAACAATTCGTTCCCACGAAATGACAATTCGTAACAATTCGTTCTCACGATATGACAATTCGTTCCCACGAATTAACAATTCGTTCCCGTGGGAACGAATTGTTATTTCGTGGGAACGAATTATTAAATTGAGGGAACGAATTGTTAATTCGTGGGAACGAATTGTTAAATTGAGTGAACGAATTGTTATTTCGTGGGAACGAATTTGCTATATCGAGACATCGAGTGCTGATATTCAAATGCGACAAGTAGCCGTCTCACGCATGTTTATGACCAATAACAAGTTGTGACAGTATTCATACCATATAATAATTATAGCCATTGATTCAACGGTGTATGTGAAATGCTTTTTCTAAGATACCATCTGAGACACAGCCATTTTTAACCATTTCACCACTGGAATGGATTGTGATGTTAATTTTCCGACCAATAAAATCATCACAAAATGATTTTCAGACTAGTCCATTTATAAAAAGGGGGTGAAAAGTAGTTGAAAATTCGTCACGAGCCGGCTGATCTGGATCTACAATTGTTGCCAATACCACTATACAGGCATGTGGTGTTGAAAGGGTTAATGTGATGTTTGTTAAACGAGTTCATTGAACACATAGAGGATCTCAAACGAGTTTCCATTTGATATGAGAATTACGAAACGAGTCAGAGGCTCGGTGCATCAAACTTCTGACGGGTTTCATAAATCTCATATCAATTGGAAACGAGTTTGAGGTTTTGTTTATCACACGACTCCACACTCAAGATAGTAAAATAAATTGGAGATACCCAGTGAGCAGACGCCATTGACTATTTTCGCATGTAGTTTAAAAACGTCCACACAGAAAAATAGTTTTAATACTAGCACTAAACATTTTATGAATATGCCATATTATCAGTTCAAGCACTTCATATTACTACACGGGAGACATTTCTAACAATTGCAGTAATATTTCTTAGTTATTGACGCTTCTAATGCCGATTAAAACACGATGACGTCGACGTCAAAACAACATTGCTTTGTCGCGCCATTAGAGACGTCATTTGGAACGTCTTCATTCTGTTCGTTTGATATAACGTTAACGCATACTACGAATGCGTAATTAGGGTGATGCGGCTAGCCAATCAAATTCGATCCATGTGTTATTACACTAGAAACAAACTTGCTACCCCGCTCCATACCTCTCGAGAGAGTAGAAATTTAACCCCATCTCTTTAATGTAACATATGGAAGAGTGATTTTTTTGCAATCGGTTATCCGGCGTATTTGATATGTTAGCGATATAAAACTGTCAAAGACGTATCAATAAATTATTTATAAAGAACATACTCATGCAAAAATTGGTTATTTTACCGTGTCAAGGTATTTATCTGACATTTACATGTATATATTGTAAATATGAAAGCTCCATTTCGTTATGTTGCATGTTGAACAACAACAAGAGAAAAGATGGCTTCCATGGGAAAAATATTTTTGGCAATTTACTAGTTCTACATCAAAGATTATTTGTTTAAAGGTATAAAATATACAGTTTATTAAATTTTGACCTACATGCAACAGGTTTGGGTATGCACCTCGGTTGCTCACATTTTTTGAATGGGTAAACTTGTAGCCGTAGATAACATATCGGAGGCGAATTATTGTAGCTATTACTCGTAATTAGGGTGATCCGGCGAGCCAATCAAATTCGCCGTAGCATTGTTCATTATCAAATGTATCATAGATCAGCATATACAGTCACATTTATGCAATGGGTTACAATGAACGTCATAAGAAGGTTTTCATGCATAAATATTCTTAAGAAATCAGTCAAAGAGTATACTAAATACCGTTTATGTAACCAGGTTAGTCGATTATCATGAAATAATGCACGAGTGATTGGCGGTAGAACCGAATTACTAGGACATTAATTATTTCCAAATAATCGACTCACCTGCGGGCCGTTTCACTAAGCTCCGTACGACTAACATGTTCGTACGTGCAAAATTGTGATAGTCTGTAAATTAAACATTAACAGTGTTTTCTTGTAAACAATTATTGGATTTACATGTATTGAGCAAAGGCTGCATATGCAGCCTATGCTCAATACATGTAAATCCATGAATTGAAATTTCCAGACGATCCTATTTGCACTTACGAACATTTTAGTCGTACGAAGTTTAGTGAAACGGGCCCCTGGTGAAAAGGAATGTTTCTATTAGTTCACACATAAGACGGGTCGCAGTGCATGCGACTGTCTCGCGATTCAGAGGGTGTGTCCGAGAACATGATGTTATTGGTCGTAGGAAACACGTCATTACCACGTTGCGGACGTCATTTCTCTATATATGGGAAACACAAGAGTTGTGTAAACTACTGCCGTTGTACAGAATCAAGTGATAAACTACTGGATGAAATGTAAGAAATATAATCATCGTGAATAACATATAGAGGATCGCAAACGAATTTCCATTTTATGTGAGATTTATGAAACGAGTCACGCACAACTTATGCACTGAGCCTCGGGCGAGGTGCATAATACTCTTGCTGGCGAATTTCCTAAATTTAATATCGAATTGAAACAAGTTCTAGACTCTGTTTATCCGGCACATGACACAAACTACCAGAACACTTGGAGATATATGATACGTTTCAGTGAAAAAAACGCCATTTACTATGTTCGCATCGAGTTGAAAATCTCCACCGAAAATAAAATAATTTGATACTCAAAATATATTAACTAAGCTATATAGTAGGTTCCCGTTCTGTTTAAGCAATTCATATTACCGAGTGCGAGCGAATTTTAACAATTGTCGGGCGTTTATTTAGTCACCGACATTTCTAATGACGTTTAAACATAGGACGACGCCAATGTCTAAACATAGTTGCTTTGTCGCGCCATTAGAGACGTCATTTGGAACGTCTTCGTTTTGTTCGTTTGCCATAATAATGGCGCATAGTACGAATACGTAATTAGTGTGATCCGGCGAGCCAATCAAATTCGCCGTAGCATTGTTCATTATCAAATGTATCATAGATCAGCATATACAGTATACAACCTGGATTTTTACCACCCCCCGGGTTTGGAAGGTCCTCGAGCCAATTCCTACCCTTAAATATAAGATAAATAAATGTTTACACCACACGTAGTAATGACCGTCGTATAATGGAAATGTACCAGTTGACGTGGCCTAGTGGATAACATTTTGGTGGCATCTGCCTCGCAACTGAAAGATCGACGGTTCGAGCATTCGCTCGGGCTGATCGATATGGCCGGTTTGGTCAGCCGCCAGCTAGATTAATAAATGGTGCATGCATCAATTGCCAGCCTGTCTAATGCTCGTAATTGAGACGTACAGCTGAGGTTATAGTGTATCATAAGTCAAAACTGGATGGATTTGTCAAAATGGGTGAAACGATAATAAACAACACTTTAGTTTTACTTTTATCATTGTTTATACAACTTTTTGACAGGTCACGCCGTTCATACAAAACTCTGCAATGAAAGCTATAGCATGGAAATATAAAACCATTTGGAGAGGTCTGGCTGTTCACATACAACTTATTAATGACAACTATAGCATGGAAATATACAACCCTTTGGAGAGGTCTGGCTGTTCACACAAAACTCATTAATTATATCTATATAGAATAGAAATAAACAACATTGTAGGGAGGTCTGGCTGTTCACACAAAACTCATTAATTATATCTATATAGAATAGATATAAACAACATTGTGGGGAGGTCTGGCTGTTCACACACAACTCATTAATGATGTCTATATAGAATAGATATAAACAACATTGTGGGGAGGTCTGGCTGTTCACACACAACTCATTAATGATGTCTATATAGAATAGATAAACAACATTGTGGAGAGGTCTGGCTGTTCACACACAACTCATTAATGATGTCTATATAGAATAGATATAAACAACATTGTGGGGAGGTCTGGCTGTTCACACACAACTCATTAAATGATATACTATAGAATAGATATATCAAAACATTGTGGGGAGGTCTGGCTGTTCACACAAAACTCATTAATTATATCTATATAGAATAGATATAAGCAACATTGTGTGGAGGTCTGGCTGTTCACACAAAATTCATTAATTATATCTATATAGAATAGAAATAAACAACATTGTGGGGAGGTCTGGCTTTTCACACAAAACTCATTAATTATATCTATATAGAATAGAAATAAACAACATTGTGGGGAGGTCTGGCTGTTTTGTGGAGAAATCTGGCTGTTCACACAAAACTCATTAATGACAGGTATATAACATAGGAATAAACAACTTTGTGGAGAGGTCTGGCTGTTCACACAAAACTCATTAATGATATCTATATAGAATAGAAATAAACAACATTGTGGGGAGGTCTGGCTGTTCACACAAAACTCATTAATGACAGGTATATAGCATAGGAATAAGCAACTTTGTGGAGAGGTCTGGCTGTTCACACAATGTAGCATTGAAATATACAATCTTTTGACAGGTCTGGGTTTTCACACAAAACTCAGTAATGAACGTGACGTATATAGCATGGACGTATACATAGAGAATAGTAGGTTAGTGCCGTGAATGGGAAAAAATATCCGGCAAGGCTGAATAATTTCTTTATTTCTCATCAGAAGTATATGTTGTGACCACTCATTTGAACCGTCTCGCCGAGACGGTTCAAATGAGTGGTCACAACATATACTTTGGTTCAGAAATAAGGAAAATAGATAGAGAATAGTAGGTTAGTGCCGTGAATGGGAAAAAATATCTGGCAAGGCTCAGGAAACGGGATGGGCGAGGCTCTGCCGAGCACATCCCGTTTCCGTGCCGCGCCAGATATTTTTTCCCATTCACGGCACTAACCTACTATTCTATTTATCCCGTCAACACCTACAAATGGCTGTAAAATGCAAAAATTGTATTGACTGGATATCAAAAATGTTTCACGGCACCGTGTTTCACGGCACATACGCACTGTGTTGACGGGATAAAACCTTTTGACAGGTCTGACTGTTCACACACAACTCTGAGCGGATGAAACTACACCTAGCGTTCTATACTATATTGTTGTCATACTTGTTCTCGAATGCAATATTTACTTGTAGATACTGTTTACTCCCTTCAGGTAGAGTCAATTAATAAATGACATTTGTATCATACAACTATACAATATTTTAACAGGTTTGGTTTTGTTTATCTGTGGCGTTTATCATGGCGAAATTACCCATAATTCCCGACTTATCTCGATCTCCCGCCGAGTAACATGTACATTGAGAACGAAGCAGGCGATAGGGTCAGCGTTGTTTATCTGCGCCGTAAATTGAATGAATAATCTATAAAATCCGCACCATATGTAACGTAACTAGCCCAAGTCACGAGAATTCAATGTTGTTACTGTCATCTTCCTGGTAAATTCGCTAGTTTCTTTCTCATTGACAATTCTGCAGACGCCATTTTACCATCACTATTTTGTTTGTGTTCTATTAAAATTGTTTCATTGTGCTTGAGGATCGTCTCATGCGGAGACGATCCCAATGCGCAGTGAAGTATGTCTCTGTTGTGAAATATTACGAAATGTATGACAAACACAGACGACATCGGAATAGATGGCATATTTAATGTGTTTAGGCACGCGCCACCGGAAGTAGCACCGGAAACGACCAGATCACGTGCTGTAGGACGCGGAATCCCTCTGGTGTGATCGTAATGACTGGGGAGACATCATTAACCTGAGTTTGCCGTGATGCATGGCGGAGATAACCTGTAGAATCGTGGCAACATCTGGGGGAAGCTACCGGGCCGTATATACTCGTATAGCGTCTCTGGTCCGGAGGCAACCAGCATTGTTGTGTGTACAGAAACGTGTTCCACTTTCACACCTTTAAACCATCATATACCATTCATTCAGTCATCAAGGTGTATGATCACGTGGTACTAACAACAACAACAAGTACCGATTCAAAGTACGTATTCTTTTATAGTGTCCTTATTACGTAACGGATTTTGATGAAATATAGCGCATCAAACGCGTCTTGTTAAGCTGCAAACTTCGCCCAAACTTCTGTCGTTTTTGCGAAGAATCGGTTTCCGTATCTCCGACACGGAAATCGATTCTTCGCAAAAACGACATAAGCTCATGAAGACGCGTTTGCTGCGCGTTTGCTGCGCGTTTGCTGCGCGTTTGCTGCGCCATTTGCTGAGTCAAAATCCGTTGCATATTAAGGAAACTATCAAATAATACTTACTTTGGAGTGGGCGACGTTGTTGTTGTTGTAACCACGTGATCATGCACCTTGGTCATGTCCTTGTCATAATATCTTCACGTGAATGACGTGAAATGGTATGCTCTTCGATACAGGTTAACCTTTGTGTGTCAATCGTTTTCTCTACATCACCCTGACATATGGTAATCTATGTTGTTTACCACTTCACCACTACCCACTCATTCACCCATTTCCTTGACCTAATTGTTTAACGTGAATGACGTGCAATGTTATGCTCCCAAACACGTATTAACGTTTGTGTTGCAGTCATTATCTATGCCCCACTAATATCAATCAAACGGTAATTTAACTTGACATACCACATTAAGGATCACCCTTACACCCCTATATGTGCCAACGAAAGCATTTGTATATTAAGTGCTCTCGTGTCTGTTTGTAATCGTTGTAAAATAAATAAAGTTTAAATCCTGTTTAATCTTCCACTATGTACAACAAAGCCATTGACACCTACTTTTATATTTGATAACCTGACAATTCTATCTTGTCCACAGCCACTTGGCATATGCCAATGACCCTTGGGAACTACTAGTAAATTTGCTATGCATTTAAGGAGGTTGTTGAGTTTACAGGTGTGTACGATACATTTGGTATTTTTAAAATGCGTGGAGTCCGAAGGAATATTACAGTGCGTATGTGCCGTGAAACACCGTTACGTGAAACATTTTTGATATCCAGTCAATACAATTTTTGCATTTAACAGCCATTTCTAGGTGTTGACGGGATAAATAGAATAGTAGGTTAGTGCCGTGAATGGGAAAAAATATCTGGCGCGGCACGGAAACGGGATGTGCTCGGCAGAGCCTCGCCCATCCCGTTTCCTGAGCCTTGCCAGATATTTTTTCCCATTCACGGCACTAACCTACTATTCTCTATCTATTTTCCTTATTTCTGAACCAAAGTATATGTTGTGACCACTCATTTGAACCGTCTCGGCGAGACGGTTCAAATGAGTGGTCACAACATATACTTCTGATGAGAAATAAAGAAATTCTTCAGCCTTGCCGGATATTTTTTCCCATTCACGGCACTAACCTACTATTCTCTATATTTACACTGCATTTTCTGATGCATGTGCAGTTTAAAAAATGTAAATAATCAAATATGGCGTTAACATTAAGAATACTATTGTTTTACGTCAATTTGTCGCAATTCCTGGAACAGCGACGTTGCCGGTCAATCGCGTGCAGTTATTGACAACCTCGTGGAATGTATGGACGTCAAACGAAGTTTAACCAATCAACAACACGTCACGTGTGTTTAATGTATTGTATTTGGATGTAAACGCAATACGTCGAATGGGCGTTTGCATCATGAATTTATAGAAGATGTAAATATAACACGATAGAGCCCACATACCGTTCACTTGTATAATGATTAACGATGCACATGTTTCAACAAACCTTTGTACACGAATACCAATTAATCCAGCCAATGCTGTCATTCACGTGCATTGTGACCGGTTGATTTCTACATCTAATAACAGACGCGCATTTACGTAGCATTGTTCGTACGTTTGATTGTCTATGTTTGCTTCTGCTTTCAGGCAAACAAATCGGATTTTGTAAATAAACCATATATTATCTCCAAGTATGCATCTTACTAGTATAATATATACACCAGGTTGAGTGATTGATATGTGTTAACCCTTTCAACCCTAAGGAACTGGAATGGACTGTGATATGCTAATGTTCCGACCAATCCAATGGTCACAAAATTATTTTCAGATTCGTCCATTTATGAAAAGGGGGTGTTTTTGTTCTCAGAAATATTAAAATTACTTTAAAAAAGTGCAGATCCTGATGAGACGGCTCGTTACGAGCCGGCTCATCTGGATCTGCACTTTTTGCATAAACCCATATAGCGGGATTTCGGGTTCAAAGGGTTAATGCGATGTCATATCCGTTCAACAGCAAGATCATCATAATATACTTGAAGGCCATGGACTCGCAGAACCGAGACATCAATATTACCATGATTACTAAATCCTCTCCAAGTGTTGTGGAATCTGCATTATGTTGCAGATTGCGGATTGCATTCATAACGCAGATTGCAAGATTGCATAAATGATCGGGATTATCAGAAGAACTGACTGAATATTCCCTGTGAACGACGTGTGATAAATGAACATTATGCTAAGGGATCGATTCGGTTCGCGATTTGCATTCCCCATTCACTATTGCAAACGCATGTGTTGCGAGTCTCTTATTCAAATGGCGACTGGTATATGGTCATATAATTTCTATGAGATGAAATGTCTCTGAAAGAGCCTCGCCCATCCCGTTTCCTGAGCCTTGCCAAATATGTTTTCCCATTCACGCACTAACCTACTATTCTCTATCTATTTTCCTTATTTCTGAACCAATATATGTTGTGACCACTCATTTGAACCGTCTCGCCGAGACGGTTCAAATGAGTGGTTACAACATATACTTCTGATGAGAAATAAAGAAATTCTTGAGCCTTGCCGGATATTTTATCTCATATTTATTCAAGTCAGTCTTCTGTAACAGTGTTGTCACTTTCGAGATTGTTATGTCTCATGTCGCTCATATCTCAGTGCTTGCACAACACAGACCTCCAGACAAGTTACATATTTACTTAAATACGAAATTAAAATGTAACAATCAGATATAAAATTCAAGCAGCGAGTCCAACGAGCAATTAAAATTACCAATACCAAGTATGTAATACATATTCTGGTGAATACTGCCAGGTAGTGTGCAGAAGTTTTTCAAGAACATCTTGAACTGTTTAGAGAAACTGCCGACGCGTTGCTCAAGCATTGCATATTATTCAGGACCAGGTATTAAACTGTGTATCTGGTAAACTATTTGACAACTTGTAGCTACGTATTGTACGTTTCTGATACTATTTTAAAGACAATTCTGAAAATACCCAATTCACCGGGAAAGATTGGAGATAAGTTTTTAATTGTCACATTTTTAATTTTGCAAATTCCAATTTTGCAAATCCCCGGTTGATACTATATAACATGATTAGGTACTAATACCCAATGTCCAATTCATTATCTGAGGCCCTGAGTGGAGATGCACAAGAGACGCCCCGGAATGAAAATTTATTAAATATTTGATATTTCTTATTTCTCAATGAAAAAGTATATGTTGTGACCACTCATTTGAACCGTCTCGATGAGACGGTTCAAATGGTGGTCACGACATATACTACTGAGCTCATATAAAGAAAAAATTTAGGATTTTCCACAAACGCAAGAATTCTGCCATGACGGGACGGTTCAAATCATCGCCCATCTCCTCAGGATCTGACACTTTGTTGAATGCTGTCTGGTTATTTTACTTTACTTGGACAATTCTGGAAATGAATAGATATTACATACCCGTGACATTTATTTGAAAGGTTTAAAAACAAACATCAATACTGCCAGACGCAAATGTATAGGCCCTGCAACATACAACACTGTCTGCTCTATAATACCATACTGAAATATGTGTATATCATCGTTCGTGACATTTGTAAATGAAATACCATTCATATACACTGTCAGTGAATATATATGTATCTCGTATGATATTTGGGAGAAACGCTGACGTCGTTTATAGTATTTTTCTCGAAATCAACAGAGTTTATTTCACAACAGAAACTTCCATTCTATGTTAACCCTTTCAAGAGACAGGCCTGCATAGTGGTATTGGCAAACCGTGCAGATCCAGATGAGCCGGCTCGTCACGAGCCGGCTCGTCACGAGCCGTCTCATCAGGATCTGCACGTTTTGCGAGTAATTTTCATATTTTAGAGAGCAAAAACACCCCATTTTCATAAATGTACTAGTCTGAAAATCATTTTGTGATGATTGGATTGGTTAACATATCAAAATCCATTCCAGTTACTTAGGGTTGAAACGGTAAATTTCTAATTTCTTCTTCTTGGCACCGAGTATTACCGCGCATTATCTTATGGCGGATGGGCTCTACACCTACGTAACGTTAGTGAGAACCTCCTTCACTGTAGTATGTAATAATTATAATTGGTATTGCTGGAACAGCTGTGTCATGTGTATTCGTGGCTTGTTGATTTCAAACGAACAACCTACATGCCATACTCTGGAAATGAACGGCAGCTATTTCGGGTCGTGATAACAGAGGAAATGTCTGAAAATCATAATACCCGTTGACCATTAGAATGCGGGAAGCGTAAATTATCCCGTCAACACAGTGCGTATGTGCCGTGAAACACGTTGCCGTGAAACATTTTTGATAGCCTGTCAATACGACCTACTCACTGCGTATGAATATGTGCGGTTGCTGGGATTATTTCTTTGCATTTTAAAGCCATGTATATGTGTTGACGGGATAAATAGAATAGTAGGTTAGTGCCGTGAATGGAAAAAAATATCTGGCGCAGCACGGAAACGGGATGTGCGAGGCAGAGCCTCGCCCATCCCGTTTCCTGAGCCTTGCCAGATATTTTTTCCCATTCACGGCACTAACCTACTATTCTCTATTTATCGTCGGCTGTTGTTTCGTATGTTGTCTTCTTTCTCAATAAAAACATGGTTAGACAGCACTTGGGAATCATTTCCGTTCAAGTGTTGTCAAAGCAAGATTTTTATTAGAACACAAATGAAAATAAAAAAAACAGCAGACGACAATATTTCACTGAACAATATAAGAGTTAATGACATTGCTACTCACAAAATACACGTGTGACCTATAATCCGCCATATCCATACATTATTTGGATTTATCGAGTCGTTGTGACGAAACCGGATATCAATGCACATGATATCGACACGAGCATCGCGTTGATGGTGTTCTCATGAAATGTTAATTAGCGTATATGATGTCATCACTGCAAAAAGGTTGATAACACCTGTTACAATATAAACGAAGAGGTCAATGAAAGAAGGGGGCTAAATCCTATGAATATAGCCCTTTTCGCCCACTGGCACCTTCAACAGAACACATAGCCAATGTGTATGATCACGTGGTTACAACAACAACAATAAGTACCGAAACTTCCAGAAGCCCTCCGATTCAAAGTACGTATTATTTTATTTTGATGAAATCAAACGAGTCTTGTTAAGCTACATTTGGTGGTCTCGGTACTTTGGCCCAAACTTCTGTCGTTTTTGCGACGAATCGATGTCCGTGTCTACTGACACGGAAATCGATACTTCGCAAAAACGACATAAGTATATGCCGAACTCCCGGGATCACCAAACGCAGATCATGACGACGATTTTGCTGCGCCATATTTCATCAAAATCCGTTGCATATTAAGGAACACACTAAGTAATACTTACATTGGAGTGTGCGCGCTTTCAACACTTTCAGCCGTTGTTGTTGTTGTAACCACGTGATCATGCACATTGATAGCTATCACAACAACCCTCCATCCGAGCATCAATTAAACATACTAGCATGATTATACCGCCGGAATACGAAGTATGTCGAGGGATATATAGTTTTCGTACTTCCGTCTGTCCTTCCGTCCGGCCGTTCGTCCGGCCGTCCGTCCACGTTAAAGTTTTTGGGAACCCATTATCTCGGTAACGGTAAGCCGGATCGACCTCAAACTTCATGTACTTCCCTATCATCATTCGTATTGTCATTCCATACCACATTCATGCGGCCTTCATGTCCAAAGTAAAGGTCAAATTACTTAGAAAGATTTGCGTTAAAGTTTGTGGGTACCCATTATATCTGTAACGGTAAGTAGGATTGACCTCAAACATCATATACTTCCTTATCATCATCCATATTTGCATTCCATACCACACTCATGCGGCCTGTATTACCAAGGTCAAGGTCAAATCACTTAGAAAGATTTGAAGTTTTTGGGTACCCATTATCATTGCAACGTAAAGTCGGATTGATTTCAAACTTCATAACTTACTTATCATTATCCATAAGTATGTTCATTCCATACCACACCCATGCGGCCTTCGTGTCCAGGGCGAAGGTCAAGGTCAAATTACTTATGTGCCATGAAACACGGTGCCGTGAAACATTTTTGATATACAGTCAACACTATTTTTGCATTTTACAGCCATTGGTAGGTGTTCACGGGATAAATAGAATAGTAGGTTAGTGCCGTGAATGGGAAAAAATATCTGGCGCGGCACAAAAACGGGATGTGCTCGGCAGAGCCTCGCCCATCCCGTTTCCTGAGCCTTGCCAGATATTTTTTCCCATTCACGGCACTAACCTACTATTCTCTATCTATTTTCCTTATTTCTGAACCAAAATATATGTTGTGACCACTCATTTGAACCGTCTCGGCGAGACGGTTCAAATGAGTGGTCACAACATATACTTCTGATGAGAAATAAAGAAATTATTGAGCCTTGCCGGATATTTTTTCCCATTCACGGCACTAACCTACTATTCTCTATATAGCTGTACCTGTACAGATGCCAACGAGTCTACCTCACGTTAGTAGTCATGTTCGACGATTATCAAAGATTGTTCGCCGTCTTACAATTTGTAACAAGCCGAACTACATCATATGCTTATCAGATGGATACTTGCATATATAACTTGAACAAACTAATATTGTGTTAACACAATCAGCGGAATGGACACCTTACACTGGCTCGCCATACGCATTCCGATACTAGAAACACGAATATTCGTGCGCGAATATTCGTGTTTCTAGTATCGCGTTGCTTACGGTGCGAACGGCTGGATATGCAAGTGGTAATGTTATTGATTTTATTTCAGGAACACGTTTAGTGATGGCAGTTCGAGAGCATTGTGACTTCACCTCACGTTGTACATCAATACTATGCAGCATTCGTCTTAATGACAATACCAGTGGCTATAATGTAGTATGCTTACACGCCGCTCCAGATAAGGTGCGTAATGGCGTGTTTTACGCACTTATTTTAGCAGAATACGCACTGATTATCAAAAGAGGGAGTACAAAATACTCACACCAGTGTGAAAATACGCACTGATTTTCAAATTAAGTAGTGATTTACTGTAATAAACATGAAATTTACTTAGTTGAGCTGCAAAAAAACATTTTGCAGCTCAAATAAGTTAATTTTTAAATGTGTTTTATATTTGTTTTATCATTTGTTCCCTATTTAATAGGGTAGAAAATCAATAATACATGTGTAAAAGTAAAATACGCATTGAATTTGAAATCTGCGGGTATAATACTCTTTTGATAAAAAAAAAATTATCTGGAGAAGTGCTTACAACATGTACAACGGCAAGATGGGCTGTACATGCTGTAACCATGACACTATAGTCTATATCAACCCTTAGAACCAGGGGGCAGTTTCACTAAACTCACGTACGACTAAATGTTCGTAAGTGCAAAACTATGATAGTCTGTAAATTTCACAATAACAATGTTTTCTTGTAAACAATTATTGGATTTACATGTATTGAGCATAGGCAGCTTATGCTCAATAAGTGAAAAGCCATGAATTGAAATTTCTAGACGATCCTAACTTTGTACTTACGAACATTTTAGTGGTACGAAGTTTAGTGATTACTGGTAGCCGCAGTGGCCAGTTGGCTGCTAATATTTCTGTAGCCGATTTAATTAACATTGCAAAGTATACTTTCCTAGCAAAGTATACTTTGAGGGAGAAATTTTAAATTTTAGGATAAATTTATTAATTTTTATTATACTGAATTTATTACATTATCACAGCCATTTTGGCTTTGATAATGTAATATATTCAGTATAATAATTCTGCATAGTTTTAATCATCAAATATATGCAATCATTAGTTCTGTATGAAATAATGCATTTCGGAAAAATCAATGATTGCTCCCTCAAAGTATACTTTGATAAAAAAGTATACTTTGCAATTTTGATGAAATCGGCTACAGAAATGGACATTTTGGCTAACAATAATTTCAGAACTTATTCGAAAAAAGTGCTATGAATATTGGAGCAAATATAAAATAGTATTGACTTCAGTTCATTTTGGCTACCGATTTCACCAACATATACATGTAGTCTTAGTATAGAGTGTACGTATGAGACGTAGATGTTCGTTTCTGTTGTATCATATTGTGTCTTCTTTCTCAATTAATACACGGGTTTACAGCACTTTATAATCATTTCTTTTGGAATAAAAAAACATGCATTGACAATTTAAATGAACACGATGAAACAATTCAATACCATGCATACTCAAATTCCGAGGGTGTCCAGTTGAGAGACGTTCAACTGTTCTTGTGCCGTTTAACCTACAAATGCACATGTACAAACACAAAGTCAAATGTGGATGTGACTGGAGAAATGGTGCTTATAATTGAGATGTGTGACACGTATAGCTCCTGATCGAATAGCACACTGATGTAGTCTGATATGGGTAGCCTATGGGTTTTGCATCCACCCGCCCAGTCTGATCAGGATCTGCACTGTTCGCCATTTAATCAATGCAACATCAGTCATTCTTCAAACGAGCAATTTAGACCACCTAAATTGCTCGTGTGAAAAATGACAGATGTTGCATTGATTAAATGGCGAACAGTGCAGGTCCTGACCAGATTGGGCGGGTGGATGCAAAACCAATAAGACATATGTCTCCAGTCACGGGTACAGATATGAAATTCCCTGACAGTGTCTACTTAGATGGCACGCATTCATTCAGTGGATTAACTCGGTCAATACGGATCAAACAGAAAATATGTTTATAATTAATAATAGTAAATACCTGTAAGATGTGACGGTGCCGTGAGAAATGGGCTTTATCGCAAATGCGACCAGTGTAGACCTAGATCAGACTGCGCATCCGCGCAGTCTGATCAAGGTCTGCACTGGTCGCCATTCGCCATTCATTATGCTTCTAGCAAGCAGTATAAAGTTGTATAGATTGTTATCCAGCAGTGGGATCGAGCCAGCTGACCAGGAGTTAGACTGGTGTCAAATACCATGAGTCCCATTTCTCCAGCCACAGTCACAAATATGCCAATTATTGTGTTACACAGTACCTTACGTATATCATCCGCAACATGTTATACAATCAGCTATCACACTATAATAACATTGCTACCCCGCTCCATACCACTCGCGATGGTAGCAATTTAACCCCATCTCTTTAATGTAACGCATGGAAGGGTGATTTTTGCAATCGGTTATCAGGTGATATGTCAGTGATATAAAACTGTCAAAGCTGTATAAATAAATTATTAATAAAGAACACACACATGCAGTAATTGGTAAGTTTACCGTGTCAATGTGTTTATCTGACATTTACATGTATATATTGTAAATTTGAAAGCGTGATTTCGTTATGTTGACTGTTGAACAACAACAAGAGAAAAGATGGCTTCAATGGAAAAATGTTGTCCCTGTTCTTTTATTTTTGACAATTTACTAGTTCTATATCAAAGATTATTTGTTTAAAGGTATAACATATACAGTTTCCTAAATGTTTACCTACATGCAGCAGGTTTGGGTATGCACTTCGGTTGCTCACATTTGTTAAATGGGTAAAATTGTAGCCGTAGATAACATATCGGAGGCGAATTCAGGGCTCCATATAAGCTTTGTGACTAAAGCGTACTATACCTCCTGATTTCAAAATCATTGCGTATTTTACTTTTACAAATGAACTATTGATTTTCGTCATTACTAAATAGGGAACAAATGATAAAAATATAACAAATTTAAACATTCACTTATTTGAGCTGCAAAAAACAAACACTGTTTGCTTTTTGCAGCTCAACTAAGTGAATTTTAAACTTTATGACAGTATTTTCACTACTCAATTTGAAAATCAATGCGTATTTTCACATTGCTGTGCGTATTTTGTACTCCCAATTTTGATAATCAATGCGTATTCAGCTAAAATAACTGCGTACGCCATACGCACCTTATCTGGAGCTCTGCGAATTAGTGTAGCTACTATCACAGTGGCTTTCATGCAGGAGTAGAGCATTTTAATTATGGAGTTCGGCGTGGGGAACTAAGTTCGCATGCACTGGCGGTGTTTATACATGTAGGTTCATCATACATTGGGGGAAGACAACCGAACCGATCCAGGGGTCCGTTTCACTAAACTTCGCACGACTAAAATGTACGTAAGTGCAAATTTAGGATCGTCTGGAAATTGCAATTGATGGATTTACATAATATGAGCATAGGCTGCATATGCAGCCTATGCTTAATAAATGTAAATCCAATAATTGTTTACAAGAAAATATTGTTAGTGTGCAATTTACGGACTATCATAATTTTGCACTTACGAACATTTTAGTCGTACTAAGTTTAGTGAAACGGCCCCCTTATTGCAGCAGATATTATATATATTTAGAACAATATATGCATATAGTATTCAACGCTTCAGCTGAAAAAGAAATAAATTATAAACATATAACCATGAACTACACATATTCAATGATAAAGTACACATATACATAGAAGTAATATGATTGTAAAATTTAACATACTGCAATCGTACAATACACGTTGAAATACACATGAACGAAATCAACGCCATACACAATTAGTACATGTATAGATGTGTTCCATACGCATTATATACTGAGACAACACAGAGGTTTTCGTTCTACCAAGGGCATAATCAAACGGTCTGAGTATGTTTTCTAGGACAGCCCTGCCTGCATGTGGCTGATACTGGCGAAATGACTCTTATGAGTGCAGGATCTGTAGCGTATTTCACCAACATAGCAAAGTATACTTTGAGGGAGTAATTTTCAATTTAAGGATAAATTTATCAATTTTTATTATACTGAATTTATCACATTATCACAGCCATTTTGGCTGTGATAATGTAATACATTCAGTATAATAATTCTGCATACTATTAATCATCAAATATAAACAGTGATTAGTTATGTACGAAATAATACATTTCGGGAAAAATAAATGATTACTCCCTCAAAGTATACTTTGCTAGAAAAATAAACTTTGCAATGTTGGTGAAATAGACTACTGAACTGTTCGTCATTACATTAATGAAACAGCCGGCATGCTTCTAACAAGCAATATAGAACATTACCAAGCAACAGTAGTGTGTTATTCTACCACCCTGGTCACATATACTGACAAAACACACAGAGAACATGGAGAACGACATTCTAGGTCTGCCAAGGGCTTGTCAAAATGTCTGATTATGATCTGTAGGGCAGCTCAGCCTCGATCAGTCAATCATAATTTCGAGCACGAGAACCGAGTATGTGCCAAGAAAGTTGGGGATGTATGGCATCTTTGGCTGTGACTGGAGAAATGTGATCAGTGTAGCTCAAGATCAACTAGCACCGTTTCACTAAACTTCGTACGACTAACATTATCGTAAGTGCATGTTTAGGATCGTCTGAACATTTCAAATGATGAATTTACATTTATTGAGCATAGGCTGCATACGCAGCCTCTGCTCAATAAATGTAAATCCAATCATTGTTTACAAGAAAACATTGCTAATGTGAAATTTACAGACTATCATAAATTTGCACTTACGAACATTTTAGTCGTACGAAGTTTAGTGAAACGGCCTCCTAGATCTACATTGATCGCAGAACCAACAAGTCCGATTTCTCCAGTCACATCCAAATGTGTACTCGAAATGTAGGAGTTTGATTGGCCAAGACCACCGAGTCCGCGACGAATCAGCGTCCTGAGCTCAGCATGGACGAATCAATAAGTGACAGTTTGAAATAAATCACATTTATACAAGCACTCAAGCGACAGCTCAGTATCGACCAATCATACGCCCTGATTTCGAGCATGAACACGGAGTTTGTGCTCAGAAACTTTGGGATAACTAGCATTTGCACCCAAAATCAATCAGTTTCATTGGCCGAAACTGAGCACAGCTCAACATCGACTGATACAACTTCATGATTCGAGAATGAGAACCAATTTGATTAAATGCTCAGAATGGTTGGGATAAATGTCATTTATTCTCGAAACCGAACTGTTTTACTGTGCTCATGTTCGACCATTCAACCTCCCAGCTATGGAGCATGAGAACAGACTATGTACTCGGAAAAGTTGGTGTAAACCAAGTATTTGTACGTGAAATCAAGCACTACTGATGTTTTGGGATAAAGTACATTTGTCCTGGAAATCAAGTAGCTAGATTGGCCGAGACTGAGCACAGCTCAGCCTCGACCAATCAAACTTCCTGCTTTTGTGTACGAGTGGCGAGTATGAGCTCAGAAGTTTTGGGATAAGTGGCAGTTTTCCTTGAAATCAAGAATCTTGATTGGCCGAGACTGAACACTGCTCAGCCTCGACCAATCAAACTTCCTGATTTTCAGCACGAGTGGCGAGTATGAGCTCAGAAGTTTTGGGATAAGTGGCAGTTGTCCTTGAAATCAAGAATCTTGATTGGCCGAGACTGAACACTGCTCAGCCTCGACCAATCAAACTTCCTGATTTTGAGCACGAGTTCCGAGTATGAGCTCAGAAGGTTTGGGATAAATGTCATTTCAATTGTCCGGGAAAACAAGAAATTTGATCAACAATTATCAGGTCTCCAGATAAGGAATTAGTAATAGAGTATTTCAAAATGTTAATTGGGTAAAATAGAATCACACTACTGTTTACACATCAGCAGACCGCACTTATTGAATAGTTTGCTTTTAAATGAAAACACATCTTGGTATTTCATTATAATTGTCTTTCTAATGAAATACCAAGATGTGTTTTCATGGAAAAATAAGAAAATATGCTATATTTGTGGTCTGTTAATTGTTTTCTGTAACATGATAAAGATACCACAATTTTTTCATTGCTTTTTGATACTCAGTACTTCTGATTTCAATTGGGTTTTTGGCAAATTTAATTGGGTATTTACGCAAATACGCACCTTATCTGGAGCTCTGAATTATAATCAACCATTTTGGGATAAAAATAAGTTCCTACCTTGCAACGTTCGCAGCTTCCGCTCGACGAATATCCAAAACAATCGACGCGTTCTAAGACGTCGAGGAAACTGGTATATAGTCCGTGGGCCCGACTGTCCATCTGGACCACGTCGTCCAAACTGTTCCTACACTCAGACTCACTAGTATAGGACAGAAGTGCGAGCCTGCTATCGTTAGACAACACGTTATCGAGCGGAAGACCACAGAAATAGGTTTTGGCGTCGCGCATTTTTCTACGTCTCTCACAATCTGCGCTAGTCAACTCACAGCCCTTGTTGGAGGATTTGCATATGTCGTATATATGCTCCCCACACATGATAAGGCACTCGCCCCCAGTCGATACACCCACCGTCCTTGTGATATTTTTAGAAATCGTGACGTAGCACGGGTCCTTGACCTTGCCCCAGCTCATTGCGCATTGGGTGTTACACATGCACCCACGACAGAACAGAAGTAGTGCTACAATTAGAGAGAGCAGCGGCATGCACCATCCATCAACGGGGTTGAATGACGTGACTGCGGAGAATGACGTGGGTTGTGACGTAAGAGCGGCGGCGCGAGCGGCCGCGTGACCCGGTCGTTGGCGGCACGGCTGTATCACAGGCGATGATGCACCATGCCTGTTCGTAATGACCATAGTTTAGATAGATCCCGGACAAATCCCGTGAACTCATGAAAGCGAGTTTCATCGACTAACGACATTTAAAACAATATAAATTTATTCCTATCCAAACTGAAATTCTAGAAATTCACACATGCTACAAACCGGGAATAAATCCAGCAGAATTACATCCAGATTCGCAGATCCCATGCTGACTTTCCGGAGAGCACATTCCAACCGATGCTGCTATATACTTATACTGTAAGCATAAGCCTTGTATGTTGCACAGCGCGCCTCTATACACACAAAATACGGCAGATGCAAAACACATTCATATATAAATACACTGAGCACAAGCTTGTTATTTACACATCACAGACTGGCAAAAACTCACGCACTACATCCGCGCCCGAACTACTTTTACACACATGAATTAGAAATTAAATCCGAAAGGAACGAATTTCCGCCATCTTTGGGATTCCCCAAAATGTCGTCTCGCATCATTCGCACATGCGCAAAAAGAACCTCTAGGAATTATATTTTCTGCATATCCGCCTGCTATTTATTACAGAAAAGACACTTTAAATAAACACTATTCCCCGTATAACTCCATCCGCAGTAAATAAGCAACAGATAATCCAATTGGCCGCGTGTGTGTGTATTTTTTCCTGTACCCGCGGGCAGGAGTATCTTGCTGTCACTCTGACAGCCACGAAAGCAACAGTTTGAACTGGGATGTAATGAGACGTGATATCCAATTGCCAAGAATATCTGCCTATAGATCGGCGGTATTGGCGGCTGGTTCTCTCGCATGTAACCGCGGCTGTAGACGGTTGGCCGACGGATGGCCACTTATGACGGATATCTACCTAGCGTTCGAATTGTAAGGAGTGAGTTCGAGAGATAAGCAGCAACGGTGCTCTACTCCCCCAATCGTTGACTGGAAGCCCGGTTATCCCGAATCGATCGGAATCAACAGAAATCGGGACTGGCGCGGGTATGGTGGCTGATTTACGGCACCCACACCTGCTGCGTAAAATCCATTCCGAGGATATGCCATTTTACTGGTGTAAAATTGTAAATATTGTCTATTTTTCTCATCGGAGGTATATATTTTTACCACCATCTCATCAAGACGGTTCAAATGAGTGGTCACAAGATATACTTACATTGAAAAGTAATAAATCTTGTGCGATATCACTGTCCCATAGTAGCTTTTTTTAAAATTCGACAAACCTAAATCAACATCATTTAAATGGAAAATTTGGCTTTATGATCGCGGAAATTTCTCTGAGTATGGACATACATTGTATATTGGAATCTTCAAATTGGAACGATATATTGAACAATGAAAATTTAGACACAATTGCAAGTACAATTACAATGGCAATCACATCCGCAGCCACAGAAACTATTCCAAACAAAACCGTAACCATTCGTCCTACAGATATCCCTTGGTTCAATAACAACTTACGTAGGTTAATGCGGAAACGAAACAGACTACATAGAAAAGCTAAACAATTGAATAACATCCACTTATGGTCCGAATTAAGAAAATTCGAAAATAAAATAATAGAGAAAATTAACGACAACAACGTATCATCAAAATCTTGGTTCAAATTAGCGAAACAACTGTCTAACAAGAAATCGACTTCCCTATTCCAACACTTTACGATACTGGTCTCGAAGCTACCTCTGATATTGAAAAGGCAACTATTTTGAACAACTTATTTTGTAAACAGTCGACTATCGACGACAATGCACACACATTACCCTTACAAGCGGAAACCTCTCAACCTTCAATCTCTACAATCACAATCTCTCCTAATGACGTTTGTGACGCAATAAAGGTAATTGACCCATCCAAAGCCAGTATTCCTGATCTTATCAGTCCAAGACTTCTACGTGTTATCACTCCCCCTCTCTACATACTTTACAACATTGATCCGCAGGTCTCATTTCCCCTCTTCTTGGAAGCTAGCCAACGTTACACCCATCTTTAAAAAGTCAGATCCATCAAAACCACAAAACTACCGACCAATATTTCTTCTCAGCTGCATTGGTCAGTTGATGGAGCGCTGCATCCACAAGTATCTGTACAACTTTCTCATTGACAACAATAAGCTAACTTCCTTCCAATCAGGCTTTATTAGAGGCGATTCCACTATCAACCAACATACTTATGTATACAACGACATCTGTAAGGCATTTGATGACAGCAAGGGGGTCAGAGCAGTATTTTGTGACATCTCTAAAGCTCTGGCATCGCGGTCTTCTATACAAACTGTCTTTCCTTGGTATTCACGGCCCTCTTCATAAATGGTTCTCTTCCTATTTATCTAATCGACAGCAAAGGGTAGTTTATAATAATTCCAGTTCGCAATGGTCCTCATTGAATGCCGGTGTTCCTCAAGGTTCTATTCTTGGTCCTCTTCTCTTTCTTATCTTCATAAACGATATCGTTAATGAAATTAAATCAAACATTCGTCTTTTCGCCGACGACACCAGTCTCTACATTATCGTCGATGACCCTGTCCTTTCTTCAACTATTCTAAACAACGATCTTAACACTATTCACAATTGGTCTGAGAAGTAGCTCGTAAACTGCAATCCATCAAAAACTGAAATGAAAAGTCATGCAGAGCATGATGTTATTAGCCGATCAAATCAGGGTAAAGTGCATCGAACATATGTAGGTGTCTCTGGTAACATTGTCAATGGTAAACTATTTTCGACCACAGTTCTGTACCCAGCGTTGACATTTTTCTCGATTTTGTGCAGGTTTTGGAAACCCGTTCCCAAATCCATCCAATAGCAGCAATGCCATAGCAGCAATGTTTTGTTGTCACCATTATGTTGCGAAATATTCCAGCGTAACACCTGTACTATATGCTCTATTTATCTACAAATTACACTCCGCAATACACAAAGTTGTAGTCACTGTGTGTTTGTCCGAATTCTGTGGCAGCACGCGAGTGGGCGGAGCTACCAGGGCTATATATATCTAGCGGTTACAGTGTCATCTAAAAATAGACGCAAGCTCCTGCGTATTCAGGCACATGCCCAGATTGGCCTAATGTGCCCCATCCGTGATTTTTTGCGCGATGTCGGGCGCAAGACAATCAATAATTTGCGGCATTGACAATAATTAATGGGGATTGCCGCAATCGCGCGTGCTGGATGCATCCCTGCCATCCTTGCATGATACGTAAACAAATCAAAGTTGGCTATGAAGGGCAATTCTTCGTTTTGATTGGTGGAACATTTGGTGAATATTAACTAGCGTCAAATGACGCGCATACGCGATCCAATGGGATAAACCCGAGATGCTGGGATAAACCCGAAAATGCTGGGGTTGCTAGTAAGGAGATTTTGAGCAGAGGTCGATTATAAATTAGCCGAATAAACACATTTTACGCGATTATACGTGGCTGAAACTTGTTCTGTTTAATAAATAAAAGCTTTAAATTAGCCCAATAATCGGCGTATGTTGGCGTATATGGCCATTAGAGCCAACTATGGACTTCAACAACAATAACTTCCAGGTTAAATCTCTTCCGGCGTTCAGCTCATTACGTATTCAAAATTGTGTTATTTGGCTATAAGTAAAGTTTTAAACGGAGATAATTGCCAAAAATGCAAACTTTATCGGTTGATGCAATTTGGAAGTGATACAGAAAAATTCGCGTTCGTAGATTACCGAATAGCGGAGAAAAGGGTTGCTACAAACTTTTTCAGAATTCGATGGATAACCAATATATTAGCCGATCTATAAATAGATCGGCTAATAACTATGACTTTTTCCCGGAAATACAACAAACCAACATCCTCCTCTACTCATTCAGATCTGGCAACCTACGAGTCTAAACGGCGTATAGTGAATACCTTGATCAAATTGCGCGAGATGAACGTCGTGTTGAGTGTTGAACAGTCGATTCTCAGATCAAACTGAGCTATTACGGCGACTGATCTGGGATTCCGCTGGTAATATAGACAAAGATCAACGTTTCTTATGATTAGTCCCACATACTTATATTTACATATACTCATTTACGATAATGATATTCATCGTTCAGTGTCGTTTAATATTACATTGTTTTCTCGTATACCTTATGGTGCGTTTTAAACTGGTTTGAAAACAATATATCTATCATAATTGTTAGTTTCGGGAATAATTTTGCATCCAATAGACTAATAAAAGCATATTATACTGAAAAAGAAACAATAATGTAGACATGTTAGTTATTCACCCATTACATACTTTGGCAAAACATTTTATTGTGAGGCTAAATAGCAATTAATTATATATCCAAATATCCCGAAGCTATACATCAATGCCACGTGGTACACTGGGGTCACGTGAATAATCGCACAGGGGTGTCCAATAGCACGTCTCTATGATGCCTACCTCTATGATGATTTATGGGTTCGAAGGAAATGAAGTTTCTCACTTGTTCATATGTTTACATCTTTGTTGCGTTTTTAAATCGTTTCTGTATATATAGAGAATAGTAGGTTGTGTCATGAATGGGAAAAAATATCCGGCAAGGCTCAATAATTTCTTTATTTCTCATCAGAAGTATATGTTGTGACCACTCATTTGATCCGTCTCGCCGAGACGGTTCAAATGAGTGGTCACAACATATATTTTGGTTCAGAAATAAGGAAAATAAATAGAGAATAGTAGGTTAGTGCCGTGAATGGGAAAAAATATCTGACAAGGCTCAGGAAACGGGATGGGCGAGGCTCTGCCGAGCACATCCCGTTTCCGTGCCGCGCCAGATATGTTTTCCCATTCACGGCACTAACCTACTATTCTATTTATCCCGTCAACACCTACAAATGGCTGTAAAATGCAAAAATTGTATTGACTGGATATCAAAAATGTTTCACGGCACCGTGTTTCACGGCACATACGCACTGTGTTGACGGGATAAATAGAGAATAGTAGGTTAGTGCCGGGAATGGGAAGAAATATCTTGCAAGGCTTAGGAAACGGGATGGGCGAGGCTCTGCCTCGCACATCCCGTTTCCCTGCCTCGCCAGATATTTTTCCCATTCACGGCACTAACCTACTATTCTATGTATCCCGTCAACATCTACAAATGGCTTTAAAATGCAAAAATAATATCCCCAGCCACCGCACACATTCATACGCAGTGATTAGTTCGTATTGACAGGATATCAAAAATGTTTCACGGCACCGTGTTTCACGGCACATACGCACTGTGTTGACGGGATAAGAATCACAACTTACTTACGAAGAAAACAATACAACCTAGGAATACCATACCTCAGTAACAGTATCTGACGGCACTGTGTTTGTATTGTTGTATTACGTGACCTCACGCGGACGATATATGTTCAGAAACGTTGACATTGTATTAAAGTGAACGCATGCGGCTGCGTGTCTGCGCCTTTTTTGCATCAAAATTTGTCTCACAGTCGCCGAAATATACAGCCATACGGAAGCGGCGCTAAATAGCGTGCGCGCTTGACAAACATTAACCGCGGCGAACACGAAATCGCAGAGCAGCAGTCAATATTTCGCCAGCCGCACAATTTGTCGTTTCGATGCCTCATATACATTAACGATTGTATAAGACGTATGGCGCCTTAGATGGCAATACACGCCGCGGCCGCGGTCGCATAATAACCCGATCTCGTTCTATGACACGCTGTGTCACGAACTGCTTTCAACCCTATATGCAGACAGTGAAGCCAACATTTGCAAACACCGGCAAAAAACATGTTTTATTACATGCTTCGTGTCATATTATATTCTCCTCTTTATGAATGATTACTCATGTTTTCTCGATATTCTAACGCGTTAAATAACAAGCTGACACAAGAGTGTGACAAAATGGGTTTTAACTCATTCACGCATTCAGATCATAAAGCTAGCATTTGCAAACACGTGTTGATCCAGATGAACCGGCTCGTAACGAGCCGTTTCATCAGGATCTGCAGTGTTTGTCATTATTTTTAAGATTTTGAAACAATACCCCTGATTTGATTGATTAATTAAATGGTCCAAAAGTAACATAGCAATGGTCATTAATGACCATTGCTATGGTACTTTTGGACCATTCCATAATAACGTAACCCTTTAATTCCTAAATTAATTGCATAGACTGGTGTATGCTATATTTTTTAGCTAGTTCATTAATCATATGAGGTATATGTTTTTAAACAGTCCTGTCAAATACTACATATCTACTATGTGGGTGTATTTGCCTTTAATACCAAGTGGTACTAACAACAACAACAAGTACCTATTCAAAGTACGTATTGTTTTATAGTGACCTTATTACGTAACGGATTTTGATGAAATATGGCGCAACAAACGTGTCTTGTTAAGCTGCATTTGTTGGTCTCTGCATTTTCGCACAAACGTCTCTCATTTTTGCGAAAACGACATAAGAATATGCCAAACTCCATAGACCACCAAATGCAGCTCATGAAGACGCGTTTGCTGCGCCGTATTTCATCAAAATCCGTTGCATATTAAGGAAAATATCAAATCATACTTGCTTTGGAGTGGGCGACGTTGTTGTTGTTGTAACCGCGTGATCATGCACCTTGAATTCTATATGTTTATGAAAATCGAAATAATCGTATAATGTATATGTCCCGATGTAATTGTAAGGACGCAATATATTGTTTGTTGTGGGCAATATTTCGATACGTATTAGGCAGAATGTGGGAATTTATTTTTTTGGTTTAACATTTTCACCTGTTATATAGTATTATCATAATCAATTCCAAGTAAATGATATGAACAGTGTTCCCTATGTAGCGTGTATTTATACCTGCCTAACGAACAAAATAGACACATACTGCGAATGAAATGTCAGTCAAAAACAGCTATGGCATATGGTGTGATTTCCTTGCTGGTATCATCTGCACACATGCTTATTGAACACATATATATATATGGTTTACTGGTGTAAGTAGCTATCGGGTGATGAGTATGGATTTTTATTAGATTTCCACAGACTTTACATGAGGCCACAAGAAGGGTACAACTACCTTAAGCCTTTGCGGCCTGAGTGGAATGGACGTTCACAGTGTTATAATAAGTATACAGTATTTACAAATCATAATGAAATGTATGTTAAATGATGTGTCTTCCAACCGGAGTTGTTTATGTCGCGTTTCAGGATGGCGATCGCCACTTTCGCAATTGGCGATAAAAATAAACAATTGGCGATAAATTTTTTATTTTTTTTTCGAAAATTGTAATTTTTTATCGCCAATTGTTTATTTTTATCCTATTGGTTATTCCATTTTTTTTTTTTTTTTTTGAAGCGGAATCCCTGGCGTTTTTGATATTATACTCTCATTGTGGGAGTATACCCAAATAAAATGCAATGTATCATGCAGAGCTCCAGATAAGCTTTGTGTCTAAAGCGTACTATACCCCCTGATTTCAAAATCATTGCGTTACTTTTACAAATGTGTTATTGATTTTCTTCATTACTAAATAGGGAATAAATGATAAAAAATATAACAAATTTAAACATTCACTTTTTGCTTTTTGCAGCTCAACTAAGCGAATGTTCAACTTTATAACATTATTTCACTACTCAATTTTAAAATCAATGCGTATTTTCCCATTGCTGTGCGTATTTTGTACTCCCACTTTTGATAATCAATGCGTAGTCAGCTAAAATAATTGCGTAAAATACGCCAATACGCACCTTATCTGGAGCGCTGGTGTATGATGCCGTTCATGATCAATGAGTAGAATCAAACAATTTATCTAATGAGCTCTTTATTAATCCCATCAACTGCATGAGTTCATATCCTGGTGTATTATGATATCAGTAAAGTAATGAAATACATGTACAGTGGAAACCCCTCTAAACCGGACACCCTGGGAGATCCCATGGTGTCCGGCTTAGAGAGGTTCCACTGTAAAACGGACAGATGAATACTTCAAGACACGCGTGGCTGTGTATCGATCATGAACCGACATTATTATCGGAGGTAAGTGGCAAGGTAACATATGTACATTAAGCTCAACTATAGTCTGTTTCACGAAACCTGCCCAAATATAACGTCTATATAAACAATGTAAAAACAATTTTTTTGTTTCGATAATATTAAATTAAAGGAAAATTTAAGAATGAGAGGTAGAGGACTTGTGGGAGGAGTCAAAAAACATTTGAAATTGACTCCGAAACCTAGCTAGATAGCTGGGAAATGATCTAACTAAGAAAACAAAAGTTAAATTTTAAAAATCGGTCCAGTATTTCTGAAATTCTAAAAAATTTCCCCATGTTAAATCCCCATAGACATCTTCACTCCGTGAAGATGTCTATGGGGATTTAACATGGGGAAATTTTGTTTTCGCAATAAAATCAATATTTGACCAAATTTCACGAAATAAAAAGAAGGCTCATTCTTAAATTTTCCTTTAATTTAATATTATCGAAAAAAATATGGTTTTTGAATTGTTTATATGGCCGTAAAATTTGGGCAGCTTTCATGAAACAGACTATAACTTTCCTCTGTGTCCGGTAGGGGGTCTAATGTAATCATTCACGTAGGACCCTATATTTATTGCATAAAATGATCTTCCACAGTGTAATAACACAGTGTAATAAAAATCATAATACACCACAGGCCCGTAGCGATGAATAAAATAATGCCATAGCGGTCTATTGAGCGGGGGCTTTTGTGCCCCTCCTCCAGAAAAAATCAACATAGACCATCCAAATGGTGCTACCTGCGTTCTATATAGAGCCAAAATAGTCACGGTCAGGGCGCGCGGTGGCTGCCTTGGTGGTATCTACGGCAGTGCACTAGCGTAATAAACACGCACATGAGATAACTACCGAAAACATAGGTAATCAGCACAGCTTCAAATTATGATGATGTGCTTCGGCAATAAATAAAATTTAACGTTTGTCATGATTTCATGTTTCTTATGAAATCAGTGAACTCGTTTAATAAATATCTTCTTTTTTCTTATATATATATGGGCCGCGCTCTGTGAAAACCGGCCTTAATGACAACGTCATGAAAGCCTGAAAATGACGTCGCAAAGTTACGCTTGAAACCAACGTCACGTCGGATTTTGACACTTGAAATAGTTGCGTCATTTCAATAAGTTGACGTTGTCCTATATATAACCGTACTGTACGTTTTACTATTTGTGGCTCACAAACATTTTAATGCGGGATACGTGTAGCAGAATTTTACAGTTGCTTACATAGTGGTTCAGACAGTTGTCTGTTTTTTCGGTTTCCTTCAAGGAAACACGTAGTGATTTTGTCGAAATTTGTTTTCATATATGGACGACATTTGAAACTAAATAATCATACAACCGGTAATTTTTAGATAACACCATCACATAATCAGTATTATGTAACAAATAGAACTGGGCACAGGGCTTAATTCGTTTAATTTACTGTTTCGCCTGTCGAATATTTCAAAAGTCAACATAAAAATACGATTTGGAAATTTTCAGAAAAATAAGCGTATCACAGATGTATAATTATGGTAGTGCCAAAATATACGCCGCTCCTGGCATATCTCATCATGGTGACACTGTGCCAAACATGTTTTAGTATTTAGTGTGTTGGTATTGTGTCACACGCATATTTACTGCGCCACAATAATCATGGTTATATCAGATTATGTAATACATAAGTGTCGCCACCAAAGACATAGCCTACTGATTTCTATCTGTATCTTCTACCACTTACGTGTTCGGTGTCACGTAATATTTAACGACTTTCAAAAATATCGCATTGAATCAGCCGTATGATTGCCGTTTGATAACAATGTAAATATTCTTTAAAATGACCACTTGTAAATATGGTTATATGAATGTATAGTAATTTTACTTGTATATTTGCAATCATTACAGACACTGATCAGACTGCACAGATGCACAGGTCTCCAACATTTACACATTTAAGAAGTCCGACTTTGCCAGACTGTTGTTAATTGTCTTACATTGTACTACATTGTACTAAATAGTGCACGTCTGTGTGCTTTGTTTGTTATCAAAGGGCCGTTCTAGTCGGAGGCGTGTAAATAATATAATACAAAAGCACATGCACACCTTAAACGCATCTACATTCAAATGAGCCGCTTCGAACAATAGTCGCAGGGTGTGGAGCGTCATTTCAACAAAATCAATGTTGTGATCGGGACAAATTTAGCCTGAGTGTGTAAATCACTGACTGTGTTATAGTGCGCAGTTATGCAAAATACATGTACGTACAGTAGCTCCTTACCTATTTGTATACACTAATATCGTATACATATCGTAATCGTATAGTATTGGTATATTTAATGAGCATATCGTAAGATCATACAATATTGGTATGTTTGTACCGTATCATCATATAGTACAAACGTACTATACGAATAGTATACAAACATACGATATCCATTCGTATATACGATATATCCGTACGGATATGGTATGAATATACCATACCCGAAGTGTGGCTTTTCATTCTACTGAAAACACCTCTCATTTTAAAGAAATTCTCGACTCCAAAGAGGACCAAATATTCGGGGCGGACCAAATATTAGGGAAAATAGTACACTGCAACACCGTTAATATATCGTATACATTTATGGTATGCAGGTACATTTATACCGTACACAAATCTGGTATGTTTGTACGATACAAACGTACCAGAATTATACACATGCATAAAAATCGTATAAACGTACGATTTGAATGGTATATCTATACGATATTGGTTGGTATGTATGTTACAAACATACCATACGTTTATATTATATGCATATCGATTAGAAAACATATCGTATCGGTATAGTATACGTATAGTAATGGTATATTACGTATAGTTGACCTGCAGAAAAGCGCTACTGTACGCCAATGTGCTTTTCAGGGGCGGACCCATAATTTCAGGTTAGGGTGGGGGTGGGGGGGGGGGAGGGCGGGACTTTTTAATTGAAATAGTTTACTATACTTTCGAACTAGCACCGTTTGTTCGTCGACCAAGCGGAGCTGGGGAGACTGCTAGGTGGGTCCGTCGGTATGCCCTCCGGAATATGTTTGATATTTACACCCCATTTTGCTGCGTTATAGCGCATTTTAGAGCAAACATATCTTTACTCGCCAAATTTTAGGGGTGGGGTGGGGGGGGGGGGGCGCCGGAGTTTCCCTTACGTGAATCCGCCCTTGTTTTTAGCATGGCTGTTTTTTTGTTTACAAATGCGCTGAATGTACTTTTTCTGAAACATAACAAAACTAAATGGCACATTTCATTTTCAAATTAATTATTCCCGACAAGAGAATATACTGCCGGTATGTCTATCGGGACATGTAACAATTATACAACCATGTATGTTACATCTCCACATTTTCCTGGCAGAGGCGGTGGTGTCAGTCGAGGGAGTCAGCGCAGCATTTTCCCATAGACCTGCTACCTGCTAGTACGGGGTACATGCCAGTTATATTGGCTACACAGTCCCGCTTTGTGAAATGTAAATTTACAGTCGATTTTTAGTTTGTTTAAAAATTCCCGGGGGTGTCCGACTACCCTCTGGACCCCATCGGGCGCTGAAGTCATTGATATGTGCAGCCATAGGCCTATCCAAATTCTGGTCATTCATTTCTACAGAAATAAAATGCATTTGTTTCAATCACCGATACGATGTGCATATAATTTACAATTTCCAACACCAGGAATGCCGTTTACTTTTTTGGTCTTTGGTGACGTATTGCCTAAATCAATAAATGACGTCACAATTAACTGTAAATGACGCCAATTCTTAAATAATTACATCTTATCTTTCTGAACGAACACACGTATATGAATATATTATGGCGATGATGACAAATTACGAAGCCACAGGTCGGCTAATTATAGATTTAAAATCAATAGTTGTGCGTTTGTTTTGTTCACTACATGTACATATCATAATTGTATTGTGATGAATGTTTGATATTATACATACTAACATTTGTAAACACATTTAGTGCAACTTATCAGCAAATACAGTTTACAGCAAGCACCGTCAATGAGTCTATGAACACTCATTTCTACTGTAGGCTGTTGAGTTGCATTGTACAAACGTCGCCGTTTCAATAACGTCATTTTCTCGATGACGTTACGTTTGTTTTTCGTGCGTGATTCAAATGGTGCTACAAAAAGTGAGAAAAAACAAAAACTATTAAACATAATTGCATTTTCTTTTCAGAATATTGTTTTTGAAAGGTGTCCGCATCAGAAAATGTAAAAAAATGCAAATTGAAAATTTTGCCATTAAGGCCGGTTTTCACAGAGCGCGGCCCATATATTTTATTTTGTTTGTATCTATAAATAACAAACATGTATAACAAAGTCAGCTACCGATATTGTGGAGCCGATCAGACCGTGCTTATGTCTGATGTGGTAGGATTCACACTATTGGATCTCACAATACATACAATTATTGTCAAATTCAAAAGGCTATCAATATTAATTTGCAAAATATTCTGATGCAGTTAATATTATAATGACAAGCAGTAGTATATAAGAGTCACAATGATACCACCACCCTCTGGAAGCCAATGGCTACGCGCGGAGCCTCCCACCGGGTGGTGCTATAATTAATGACTCTTATATACTACTCAGATTTTCCTCCATTTTTATGAGAATATTTATGAGAATGGGAGTAATTTTAATTTTTCAAAACACGAAGGGGGGAGTAGGCATAATTTTAATTTTTCAAAACACAAAGGGGGGGAGTAATATCCGTCCCCAAATGGAGGAGGTTTTCGGCTACCTTTTTCAGCGACTTTCAGCTACCACTGAGAATAGGGCTCCAACGTCCAATACAAGAGCACCACCACATAGAACATTCAAGAAAATCCAGAGAAAGGCGAAACGAACCATTCTGTCTATTTTTCCGACATTTCTACCGCCGAAAGGTGACCGCAGAAATAATTTTCATAATATTTCTAGGAAATACAACCAATTGAACATATAAATTCAGCTACATATAGTTCAGCTACTTCTCAAAAATGCAAGAAACTACAAAGTTCGCGACCGCAAAAGATATGGGGATACGCTCCGTAGGAGAGCGGACCGACAAACACGTACTACTTCAAAATATATATGAAAACAACCTGGCAACCGACATATCCACAGTCTGCTACACTCCAACGATAGAAGTTTCAGAGGGGATAGAAAATCTAGCACAAGGGGAGGGAATTCGTACACATTTTGAACCAGTTTCCGAAGTATTTGTAGACGACATGTATGTATGGACACTACTAGCAGCAAATCAAATCTCCACAACAAAAGCAGGTTCTAGATCCGTATCCGCGGCAGGGCCAATCGCAAAAACAATTATTTCCAACATTCGAGCCCACGCGCACGTAGTAGGGCTACCAGATAGCATACAAGTACGCATAGTATCCACATCCAGATATTCCGGAGACACAACAACACTATATAGAAGAACATGTACAGCAAGTTTAGAGTCGGATAGAACCGTTCTAGACGTATTCGAGAGAAAACATCCAGCAAACCAGAAACCAGAAGCTATAGTAGTAGCGAAACTAGATGTAGCCAACATAGAAATAGGAGATCTTTTCGAAAAACTTCCACACTTTCTAGAAAGCCTTCGACTAGACGGTATAGGATTGTATGCGATAGATTGCACAATAGACTACGCAGGTACACTAGATAGAGAATGTTTGCACAACCACCTACAAAACAATTGGGAAAAAGATTGCAATATCTTGGACAATGTAGACAATGTAGGAGCCAACTGTATATCTATTCTAGTCCCAAATCCACCAGTCGGATCCCTATGGAGAGGAAAATTCTACAACAAGTATGTATGCCAGATGGAATGTGCAGGCGTCCTCGATAGTATGGGGAACAACGTGGCAAACTACTGCGATTGTACAGATTCTAGACTAGGAGAAACATTTGCACACCCACTAGTACAACAAAAGGGGATATGTAGGGTAGAGGTGTCTCTATATGGAGTACAGGCAGAAGATATTTCTCTAGATCTTGCGAAACAAGCGGTACAACACATACAGAAAATGGGGGACCCAGAGGAGGAGAAACTTTTTTGGGAACAACCACTCGAGAAGCAATGGAAGGCTCTAGCGTCTACTATACACTGCAACCTAGTTCTACTATCAAAACAGACAAAAACACTATATGCTATATATTGGGGACACTCGGGGACACGAAGGCTATGTGGGGTATACAAAACATACCAAGACCAAGACATACAAGTATTGGAAGAAACATATTTGCCTCTATGGGTATCCGCTTTTGGATTTGTAGGCCTCCCTATACACGCGGTAGTATTGGATCAGGATGAAGATGGGGTAGGTACAACCCTACAAACATACAGGAAAACAGAAGGTGGAACATATCTAGCGAGAAGCAAAGCACCGTTTGCGAGACATAGAAAGGAAATTCCAGAACCCAGCAAGGGTATTCGTCCACTAGGAGACACTGAGTTTGTACGATGGCAATGGAACCAGAAGGTTTGGAACGGGAACAGAACCCTCCATCCATTCCCAATAGAGAAGATAGCCACAACAAGAGAAACCTGTCTACTATCCACACGAGATCGAATTGCGAGACTAGCGGAAGAAAAACTACTCCTAGTAGAAAAACAACTGGAGAGCACACGTAGAAATCAATGGGGAGGCCGCCAGGGAGAGAAAGCGGGAGGAGTGGGAAAAGATAGTTCTACGACAGAAAGAGGCCCGAGAGAGGCTGGAAGAAGTGTTCGACAGGAAAGCCCTACTAGAAGAAAAGATAGAAAAACTACGGCAACCACTACACGAAGCTAGTACAGAGTTTCGCACGCACAAGAAATCTACAAAACTTCTAGACCTATGGGTAGACATAGACAACCCGTTTGTTCCAGCCCACGTGGAGGTACTTGGATTCCAAAACATCCCAAAAACAGAGAAAACATTTGGTGGTACAATTCTAGCGATACAAGCAAGAACACTAGAAGGAGAACCCATCCAGGACAAGGACCATTCCCGATGATATGTTGGGCACCGAAGCCCCTTTCAGATGTTCTATCCACCCCAGAAATATTGGAGAAATACGTTTTTGCGGAAGGATTTGGGAAAGTACACCCATTCTATCTATGTGGGCCCGCACACTTCCCACTAGAAGTCGATGTGGAAGGATTCTCAGAACCATTCGGAAAACAAAAGAGTCGCAGAGTCCTCCTAGGGAATATTGTAGCTCCCAAAGGGATCGCAAACATGTTGGGAAAGATAGACGAGGAAGAGAGGGAGAAGCAAGAAGAAGCCACAAAGGCAGACGCCACCGTGGAACAATTTGACAAGATGGTATATCTACGGGACAAGAAGTGGGGACTATGCGAGAAGCTAGAAACCCTGCCAACAGACACGGAATTCAGAATATCTGGATATGGGGAGTATCGGTATCGCAAGAAGGAAAGGTATATTTTGCAAATAGGAACGAGCCTGTACTGTTCAAAACGCATTTGTGGAGGATCAGCTGGATGGAAACCCCAAGCTTCTAGAAAGGCCCATTCTCATGCGTACACTACAACTAGGCACAACAAAAGCAAAACACAAGGAAATGCGAGTATCCATGCTGCCAGCTTTGTAGACCCCCCAAACAAAACAACTATGCAACACAAAGAGCTATTCCATGTAGAAAGGGTCGCCAGGGCGTATGGACTCGCTAGGAGTTTTCTTTTTTTCCTCCGGTTTGGCGGACTGTTTGGTGGGGTGCGCGAACTGGGCGTCGGGATCTCCATTCTTCCAGTTTCTACAAGACTCTAGGGACACGAATGGGAACAGTGGTTTGCATACCGCGTACGCCACCACGAGAACCCCGAGCCACCACTTCGCATTCTCTACGGTTTTCCAAATGTCGTGTACCTCCTGCTCGTCTTTCTTCGGGACACTCGGAATCGATAGTTTTTCCAAAAACGGCTGGCATCGTCGGAAATTGCGTCCAACAGCCTGCGTTCCAGTGTATCCAACCGGTTCTCCAGGCGTCTCTCCATGTCGGACAAATTTGTTTCAAATTTAGTCGATTCTCCGAACGAGCTGGCGTTTTGCAGATTTTCTAGTAGAGCCGTGGGAAACTCGGTGGAACCAGGTGTGGTCACCCTGTGCACTACGGGGGTAGTAGTTTCTTGTTCTTCGGGCTTTGTACTACGTTCCGCATCGACGGCGTCCCATATTCTTCGAAGACGAGTGGTACCGATCCCATATTTTTTCTTCGTGTCGTCCGCAGACTCGACACCTCGAAGATTGCGAATATCTTCTATATCCTGCTCGGATAAATTTCGTTTTTGTGGCATTTCTTTTTTGTAGGCGCAAAAATAGACAAGCTATATATACATATATATATTTGCCCACTGTACAACAAGAAAACTAGGCAAACCCAGGCCAACTAGTAGCCGACCTAGGCCAACTAGTAGTCAACCTAGGCCAACTAGTAGACAACCTAGGCCAACCGCCAGTATGCCCGGGCAGACGGTAGAAAATACAAAACCGTGTATAGACCTTCTAGAGTATGTTTGACTACTATTTTGAAACTTGTGGTGATCGGTTTTGTATTTTCTACCGTCTGCGCGGGCATACTGGCGGTTGGTCTAGGTTGTCTACTAGTTGGCCTAGTGTGGAAGTTTTTCGAAAAGATCTCCTATTTCTATGTTGGCTACATCTAGTTTCGCTACTACTATAGCTTCTGGTTTCTGGTTTGCTGGATGTTTTCTCTCGAATACGTCTAGAACGGTTCTATCCGACTCTAAAATTGCTGTACATGTTCTTCTATATAGTGTTGTTGTGTCTCCGGAATATCTGGATGTGGATACTATACGTACTTGTATGCTATCTGGTAGCCCTACTACGTGCGCGTGGGCTCGAATGTTGGAAATAATTGTTTTTGCGATTGGCCCTGCCGCGGATACGGATCTAGAACCTGCTTTTGTTGTGGAGATTTGATTTGCTGCTAGTAGTGTCCATACATACATGTCGTCTACAAATACTTCGGAAACTGGTTCCAAATGTGTACGAATTCCCTCCCCTTGTGCTAGATTTTCTACCCCTCTGAAACTTCTATCGTTGGAGTGTAGCAGAGTGTGGATATGTCGGTTGCCAGGTTGTTTTCATATATATTTTGAAGTAGTACGTGTTTGTCGGTCCGCTCTCCTACGGAGCGTATCCCCATATCTTTTGCGGTCGCGAACTTTGTAGTTTCTTGCATTTTTGAGAAGTAGCTGAACTATATGTAGCTGAATTTATATGTTCAATTGGTTGTATTTCCTAGAAATATTATGAAAATTATTTCTGCGGTCACCTTTCGGCGGTAGAAATGTCGGAAAAATAGACAGAATGGTTCGTTTCGCCTTTCTCTGGATTTTCTTGAATGTTCTATGTGGTGGTGCTCTTGTATTGGACGTTGGAGCCCTATTCTCTGTGGTAGCTGAAAGTCGCTGAAAAAGGTAGCCGAAAACCTCCTCCATTTGGGGACGGATATTATATATACTGAGTATAACATAGGGATTCTTATCTCTAATAGGGTGTATCTTCTCATGTCATAAATATATGGTCTCGCGGTGGATGAAAATATGTTCTCATACATACCCGCCGAACAGTAGGTGTGTTTTTAAAAATTATGCTTACTCCCCCCTTTGTGTTTTGAAAAATTAAAATTATGCCTACTCCCCCCTTCGTGTTTTGAAAAATTAAAATTACTCCCATTCTCATAAATATTCTCATAAAAATGGAGGAAAATCTGAGTAGTATATAAGAGTCATTAATTATAGCACCACCCGGTGGGAGGCTCCGCGCGTAGCCATTGGCTTCCAGAGGGTGGTGGTATCATTGTGACTCTTATATACTACTCAAGCTGTGTGGACTCAGATTTTGATCGCACGGATGTGCGTTCTGGTCGGAGTCTACGCTGATTGTTTCACATTTAGTTGAATAGATGTCAGGATTTATTGTTTTTTCAGAGATATAACCGATTGAACTGTGGACAGACTGCAGATATAAGCTGCCTGTTCAAAGTAAAATCGAGTATTTTATATGTGTATTATTCTTATGCTCATTCAATGATATTTATTTTGTAAATATACACGGTACACGTTCAGCGGAACATCTCCAAACTCGGACACCTTGGGACGTTCCACTTTAAATCAGACATGTTAATGCTTTATGGGACTTTCTAGTGTTTTGCAATCATGAAACGTCATAAATATCATATTAAATCATCACTCATGTAAGATCCTCTATTTATTTGATAAAGGAAACGTTATGTTACATAGTAAACCCACTTGCTAGCAATATAAGAAATCAAACGTTTCCTTGGGAAGAGGCTATTTTATTTTTTTGCGAAATGGCTCAAGAATAAAATGGTGAAACATTGTTTATAATTCAAATAACCACCAAGCTAAACGGTTTACCAATTTTGTTTACCGTGGCCATTTACCATTAATTGACTACAATATACCATCCATCAAACTGGATTCAAGTAGATGTGTTACAAAGTAATATAGAACATGCATGTAACACATTTTTAACACTTTGTTCCGTCATATATTATTTGCCTAGTACAGTAAAACCTCACTAAACCGGACACCCTGTGAGGTCCCTAGGATGTCCGGGTTTTATCCCGTCAACACAGTGCGTATGTGCCGTGAAACACGGTGCCGTGAAACATTTTTGATATCCAGTCAATACTATTTTTGCATTTTACAGCCATTTGTATGTGTTGACGGGATAAATAGAATAGTAGGTTAGTTCCGTGAATGGGAAAAAATATCTGGCGCGGCACGGAAACGGGATGTGCTCGGCAGAGCCTCGCCCATCCCGTTTCCTGAGCCTTGCCAGATATATTTTCCCATTCACGGCACTAACCTAATATTCTCTATATAGAGGTTTCACTGTAAATAAGACATTTGATAATGCCGAGCCATAGTTGTGTGCTATGCGATCACGAACAGGCGTTATCACCTGAGATAAATGGCCAAGCGATTCATCAAAACATGAATCACAGATGTTTTCTTGTTGTCCGGTTTAGAGAGGTTCCACTGTAATGTGTCCAAGATCACCGTTCTAAGCAAAATATAACATACACGAAAACAAGGAGATCTTCATCAGCATCAGTAGCTGATTTCACCAAAATTGTATACTTTTCTTGCTAAGTACACTTTGAGGGAGACATTTTCAATTTAAGGATAAATTTATTAACTGTTACTATACATAATTTATTGCATTATCACAGCCATTTCGGCTGTGATAATGTAATACATTCAGTATAATAATTCTGCATACTTTTAATCATCAAATATATGCAGTCGTTGGTTCTATATGAAATAATGCATTTCGGGAAAAATAAATGATTACTCCCTCAAAGTATATTTTGCTACATAAATATACTTTGGTTGGAGAAATATGCTACAGATATGGCTTTACAAGTTTGTGGGTGTCATGTAGGTGTCTTTGGGAAAATATTTACTGTCAGAAGAACCAGTTTCCCACATATTTGTTCCAACTGTTGCTGTTTATGTTGTGTTTTTCATATTCTATTCTCCTTCCGTATGGAAGGTAATATCCGCCATAATTCTATGTGACTTGATGCTTGCGTGCTGATGACATTACAACTTATATTCATGTTATTTCATTCGTCATTTGTATTTATTACATTTGAAATCTGCTTGTTGTAATTGTATTTGTCTTTCTTGCTGATTGCTTTGTTCATTCGTCTTATTTACATTACAATTATTGACACGTCCTTATTCGTGTCCTTGTTTTATTGCACTAAGCATTTGCAGAATCAAGTAAGAAGAAAGCACTTAGCACTTTGAATAAGGCCGAAAGCAGTCAGGACAAAGCCGCAGGAAGTAAGCATCAAGCCACAGTCCGAAAGCGGAAAGCCGCAAGCAGAAAGCATCAAGTCACAATCCGAATGACGCAAACAATATTGGTGATATAGTGCCTCATTATGACGCCAGATGGCACTGCTGTCAATGTTAGGAATCCTCCGGCGAATAAATAATAGTACGAGATGTGATTGGCTGTTTGAGGCACACCTCCAATGCCGGTGTTGATGTAAGATTTCACCCACAAATTATCAAAGTATAGGTTAGAAGACACGAAATAGTTTTACTATATACTGTAACCGAATCCCATCCAATAAGGCCAGTCTCTCCTACTTTCAATATTCGTATGGATGTTGTGGGACCTACTTGTACATGACATGCAGCCGGTCTGTACTGATTCTGCATGCATTAAAAAATAGGTTCCACTTACTCCTAGGAAAGAAAAATCTAACCTCGTCATGTCCCACAATATTGTTTACATTTTTTTTGGCCACGGAAACTCTGTTTACATCACATGACCAACATGTTCCTCAAGTGAACCTGGGTAGTAATGGATCAAGATTTGCAAGCAAACTGTGTCAGTGACCTCAAAACACCAGCACGATTTTGTTCATACCGGACTACTTTTACCCTCTTGACGATTTCGCACCATTTGTTATTATCTAACCTATATTAACTAAATGGCATATGTATGTATGGTGTTTGACTTACGTACTTAATTGAAAACAATCACATTTTTATAGCAAGTTATACATATGGTAACTTACACAGGTTGACTGTCAAACTGGCCTGTTACCGATGAAAACCAATAACCGTCCGGGATCAGACTAAGGTGGGCCACCACCATTGATTTTCCCTAAAAAACTAACCCGTTACCACACATTTTGATATTCTCTGCTACTTTCATTTTTCTTATGGATGTTGTGGGACCTAATTTCCAATAACCTGCACCCATTCTGCTCTGGATCTTGACTAATTCAAATATAGATTTAATTATTGTTGAAGCTTGGGTCCCATCTAGTAGGTACACATTTTTCTTTATGGAACTTAAATAAGTGTATAATTGCAACTAGCCCACCACTTTTAAAAATTACGAGTGCCAGCTACACAGATATAATTATTTAGTAATCTTTAATGTACTCATAGAGACTCGTGGTGGTATCAAGCTAGTTTCATATGCAAATGATGCAGTATTTTTAAATTATGTATATCAACTAAATGCTGAATAAATATTTTTATCGACATATCATAAAGTATGATATTGCACATCAAAAAATAAATAAATGGAATAAATAGTTGCTTCCGTTATCATTTTAAGGAAACCCGGTTATCGCCCATGATATCAAACTGGCATTTCGCGTTTGATATAAAAAGTATAATAATGCCAATTAGTACGTCTCATAATGGTAAATCAATGTCCATTTTGCCAGAAAAATGTCAGATTGAAAGAATAAAGAAAAACATGTCTACCTATATTATAACCTGGCATGTAGCACTCTAGGTTTAAGGTTAGAGAACTTGAGTATGCAAACATAGTCCGGCATAAAATATAGTCCGGGTGTTTTAAGGTCACAGACACAGTTTGCTTGCAAATTTTGATCCATTACTACCCAGTTGTTGGTTTTTTTTAACACCAGTTGTCAGCATATTTGAAGCATTTAAAAGAAAACACTGAGCCTGTTGGTCACATGATGTAAACATAGTTTCCGTGGCCAAATAATGTAAACAATATTAGGGGGCATGACGAGGTTGGTCCCAATACATCCATACGAATAGTGAAAGTAGGAAATACTGGCTGGGATTCGGTTAAATTATATAGTAAAACTATTTGGTGTCTTTTAACCTAAACATGAGGCAACAGAAAAGGCGGCATCAATCTACATCAACACCGTTAGGGACATGGAACCAATTTAGAGAGCAACGCATTGTAGCACAGGTACCAGCATATTATCATTTTAGGGAGAACTATTTTAAGTTTTAGCAGCGCACCTGGCGTCATAATGGTTGTTCCCAAATTACTGTTGCATTTATTGTTGTCAAGGGGGTGGCTTAGCGAGGTAACAAAACGCAGCAAAACAGCGATGCAATAATCAATAATGGAACTCCGGATGTCACTAATACTGAAGCATAAGGCCACTTAGAATGTAATCAACACAAACGCATTGAAACAGTGCGAATGAATAAAGCATCAAGCCAAATGCAAATGCAATTTAGACTACAACTAAGAAGATTTAAAATGTCATAACCACGAATGACGAATAAAATAGCATGAAAGTAAGTTGCAATGGCACCAGTCAGCAAGTATCAATCCACATAGAATTGTAATAAGACGGATATAACTTAGAATGTCATCAGCAAGCAAGCATCAAGCCTAATATAATTATGGCGGATATTACCTTCCATACTTCCGGGAGTATTGTTCTCGATATTGTCGAAAGATATCATGCATGATTGACCGGAATGAAAGTATTGCTGATGGGTAGTATCCCAGATGTCCTCCCATGTGGGAGTCGAGTCTCCAGTGACGGGCTAACCGCATTGTACATCATGTGCCGCTTCATACAAAGTACATACATGGTCACTCCCGTTAATATTGCCCAACTGTCAACGTTTCTGAACGTATACAGTGAAACCTCACTAAACTGGACACCATGAGAGGTCCCCAGCGTGTCCGGATTATAGAGGTTTCACTGTAAATCAGGCATTTGAACATTCTGAGTCTTAGATTTGTGCTATGCGATCACGAACAGATGTTATCACCTGAGATAAATGGCCAAGAGATTCATCAAAATATGAATCACAGATGTTTTCTTGTTGTCCGGTTTAGAGAGGTTCCACTGTAATGTGTCCAAGATCACCGTTCTAAGCAAAGTATAACGTACACGAAAACAAGGAGATCTTCATCAGCATCAGTAGCTGATTTCACCAAAATTGTATACTTTTCTTGCTAAGTACACTTTGAGGGAGACATTTTCAATTTAAGGATACATTTATTAACTTTTATTATACAGAATTTATTACATTATCACAGCCATTTCGGCTGTGATAATGTAATAAATTCAGTATAATAATTCTGCATACTTTTAATCATCAAATATATGCAGTCGTTGGTTCTATATGAAATAATGCATTTCGGGAAAAATAAATGATTACTCCCTCAAAGTATATTTTGCTAGATAAGTATACTTTGGTTGGAGAAATATGCTACACATATGGCTTTACAAGTTTGTGGGTGTCATGTAGGTGTCTTTGGGAAAATAAAAATATTTACTGTCAGAAGAACCAGTTTCCCACATATTTGTTCCAACTGTTGCTGTTTATGTTGTGTTTTTCATATTCTATTCTCCGTTTGGGAGTATTGTTCTCGATATTGTCGAAAGATATCATGCATGATTGACCGGAATGAAAGTATTGCTGATGGGTAGTATCCCAGATGTCCTCCCACGTGGGAGTCGAGTCGCCAGTGACGGGCTAACCGCATTGTACATCATGTGCCGCTTCATACAAAGTACATACATGGCCACTCTCGTTAATATTGCCCAACCGTCAACGTTTCTGAACGTATACAGTGAAACCTCTATAAACCGGACACCCTGGGACGTCCCCAGGGTGTCCGGTTTAGAGAGGTTTCACTGTATATCAGGCATTTGATTATGCCGAGCTATAGTTGTGTGTTATGCGATCACGAACAGGCATTATCACCTGTAGCCTATTTCATCAACATTGCAAAGTATACTTTACTAGCAAAGTATACTTTGAGGGAGTAATCATTTATTTTTCCTGAAATGCATTATTTCGTATAGAACTAACAAATGCATATATTTCATGATTAAAAGTATGCAGAATTATTATACTGAAATTATTACATTATCACAGCCAAATTGGCTGTGATAATGTAATAAATTCAGTATAATAAAAATTAATAAATTTATCATAAAATTGAAAATTTCTCCCTCAAAGTATACTTTGCTACTAAAGTATACTTTGCAATGTTGATGAAATAGGCTACAGAAATAAATGACCAAGAAACCCATCAAAAATTATGATCACATATGTTTCTGGTTGTCCGGTTTACAGAGGTTCCCTGAGCTGGCAATCTCAACTCGCAAGCATGTAGCACAGCTCAGGCTCAACCAATAAAGCGGCTTGCTTACAAGTACAATATTCAAGTATGTTGAAATAAAAATACATTGAAATATGGGCAAGTGCTGTACAATTTGTTACACCACCGCCTGTGCTAATCTTGCCCATATTTCTGGTTCATTTCTTTACTTACAGAAACTGTAATAATTTGGACAAGAGTAAGGCAGGTGTGTATTGATACTCTTTTGATATCAAATTTATATATAGTCTGTTTCACGAAAGCTGCCCAAATTTTACGGCCATATAAACAATTCAAAAACAAAATTTGTTTCGATAATATTAAATTAAAGGAAAATTTAAGAACGAGCCTTCTTTTTATTTCGTGAAATTTGGTCAAATATTGGTTTTATTACGAAAAATATATTTCTCTATGGGAATTTAACATGGGAGAAAAAGAGGTAGAGGAGTTGTGGGAGGAGTCAAAAAACGAACAAATTTGGAAATTGACTCCGAAACCTAGCTAGATAGTTTGGAAATGATCTAACTAAGAAAACAAAAGTTAAATTTTAAAAATCGGTCCAGTATTTCTGAAATTCTAAAATATTTCCCCATGTCAAATCCCCATAGACATCTTCACTCTTTGAAGATGTCTATGGGGATTTAACATGGGGAAATTGTTTTTTCGCAATAAAATCAAATTTCACGAAATAAAAAGAAGGCTCATTCTTAAATTTTCCTTTAATTTAATATTATTGAAAACAATACTTTTTTTGAATTGTTTATATGGCCGTAAAATTTGGGTAGCTTTCGTGAATCAGACAGTAGTAACTCTAGTAAATGCGTAGGAATTCCGAGCTGAGTCTGATAAACTTGATATCAAAAGACACTACTGTCTGTTCCACGTTTTGCTGCCGACGAACACTTGGACATTAAACACATTAAATCTAACACATATTTAAAAGTAAGTACTTTTTCATCAATAACAAAAAAGTCACCATCCCCAACAAAAATTATTTGATTTTTGTATTTTGATCCTGAAGATTTTTTTTGGAAATTGACTCCGAAACCTGACGAGATAGCTTGAAAATGATGTAACTAAGAAAATAAAAGTTAGATTTTGCAAAATAGGTCCACAAATAAAAAAAATATTTAATACAAAATCTATTTTTAGCCCCCATGTCAAATCAATACTTGATGTAATTTCATCAAATACTTTTTTTTGGGGAGGGTGACTTTTGTTATTGATAAACAAGTACTTACTTTTAAATATTTTTTAGATTTAATGTGTTTAATAGCCAAAAGTTCGTCGGCAGCAAAACGTGGAACAGACAGTAGACTGGTATTATATTTAACATTGAAGGTGAAGTATCATGCTATGAACAGCACGTGTAATGTGTAGCATGTTGTTGTTGAATGAAACTCGGATGTGTTTATGTTGCCTCATCGTGATATCACTGACATCATTCGAACAATCAAACCGCAGAGAAAGCCGTTTTCGAATACATATTGACCAGGGTCAATATGTATTCGAAAACGGCTTTTTCGAATACATATTGACCAGGGTCAATATGTATTCGAAAACGGCTTTCTCTGCGGTTTGATGTATCGCACCTGATAAATGATCGATTCTACCAATACCATGTTCATATGTATTAGAATTGTTCGCATAATTCAAAACGGGCCACCAATCTCATATGTACATACAGGGTGTCCGGTTTAGAGATGTTCAACTGTAAATTATGCATACGATCATTCTGGGACATACTGTTTGTTCATCCTCAATCTGCTCAGCATCTACACTGTCGCGATTTCATCAATGAAATGCACGCCATGCTTCTAACTAGCAAGATGCATGTATGTCGTTATCAGATTACAGGAGAGTGCTATTTGATCAGGAGCTACACGGTGTGGTCAGAAATCTCATAAGCCCCATTTATCCTGTGACATCGACACATATTGAACCTGTACAGTTCACTTAACGCTTTGCATGCATATACAGTTATGCCATGGTCATTCAGGGAACTGTCAAAACTCCCGGAGGTGCTGTGGACGACCCGAGGCACTATTGCCATGAGGCCGACGGCCAAGGGCAATAGTGCATGGGGTCGTCCACAGCACTGAGGGGCAATATTTGTTGATTGTTCCTCGAATTACCATGTAATAACTGTTTCATTACTCAACCTGTAACAGTGTACAGTGGGGTCAGCGTGTAAGTGCACACACGAACGAACTCGACATGTTGGAACCAACCTGTCGTGTTCGTTCGTGTGTGCACTTACACGCTGACCCCACTGTATGTGAAACAATGAACGTACATTAGGAGTGGGGCGCATCGACAAACCAATCTAAATCACGTTCAATTTTATGACGTAATCTTCGACAAAAATCATGACGTCGTGATATTCAGGGGTGAAATAAGTTTGACTATTCCACTATTGACCGGGCACGCGGAACTATTTCCCAGGCACGTCAAAACCCAGGGAATTAGTCAAAACTATGGAATATCAACTTATATAGGGATTAGGGTAATAATATAATATACATGTATTCCCCAGTGTAAATGCCGTTTAATACACCGTGATAGTGCACGGTCAAACCCTATACATGCAATACAAATATCTCCACACATACACAACTCAATTAGGCTTCGCCCGTGTCAGGCAAAGACAACCGACGTCCCCGACTGATCTGATCGAGTGTAAACAAATGGCCTAATCAATTGCCGGCGGCCATCCATCTTTCATATTCCCTAACTATTGTTCTAGCGAGCGGCCGCGTGATCAATGACCAATTCATGGTCCGGCGGTGTAACGACGCGGTGTCTTGTACCGCACCTTGGTTCATATGTGAGACACGCCATGTGATTTTGTACTTTCGGAAATATGTGTCATTTCTTGACATTACGTTTACAAAATTTACAATATTTTCCGTAAATGGCGTCAAAAATTGACAAAATATTCAGAGTACAAGCGGTACTCTGAACATTTTTTAAAATGTTGTAAATTTTGTAAACGTATTTAATGAAATTACGCAGATGTCCGAAAACGTACGAAATCGCATGGCGTGTCTCAATTATGTGGCTGTGACTGGAGAAATGGGCTTATGGCATTTGTGACCAGTGTAGCTCCTGATCAAATAGAACACTCTATATTGCTTGTTAGAAGCATAACGGGTTTCATTAACGTAATGGCGATCGGTGCAGATCACGATCAGACTGTGCGGATGCACAGGCTGATCTAGATCTACACTGGTCGCAAAACAAACAAGCCCCATTTCTCCAGTCACAGTCACACATATGAAGCCATGTAAGGATAATTACTACATAACAGATGCGCGACAAATTCGGTGCCCGAGTCTGTAGCGCGAAGGTAATTTTTTTTTTCTTCATGAAAGTTGTTTTGGTTTCCGGAAGTGCTAATACGCATGCGCAACAAATTCATGACCCAAGACTGTAGCTCAAATGACAATGTCACACTTAGAGGTCAAATGTCATATGTTCGCCACAATGAGACGGCGTGTCGCACCCGAGTGGCAGGGGCCAGTTTCACTTTCACAATTATGATAGTCTGTAAATTTCACATTAACAAAGTTTTCTTGTAAACAATTATTGGATTTACATTTATTGAGCATAGGCCTATGCTCAATAAATGTAAATCTATCAATTGGAATTTACAGACGATCCTAAATTTACACTTACGAACACTTTAGTCGTACGAAGTTTAGTGAAACGCACCCCAGGTCCGTTGTTCAAAGGTCAAAGTAAATCACACTTAGTGGTCAAATGCAAAATGCAAACAATCCGTGCTCTAACTGTGTCATGAATGGAGAAATTTTCAGAAAAAGCTTCGCACAAATGTTCACCATGATGAAACAGCGTGTCACGTGCAAGACCCAAGGATCCGTTTCTCTAAACTTCCTTTTTAAGAAGTTCGTTAGTGCAAAATTAAATTGTAGAATAGCATTTACACTGGCAGCCTAAGTTGGAAAAGCTTTAGTTAATGTGTTCACGTGTAACGATGAGTGCATGTATGTGCAACATGGTAACGCTATCTATTAACCACGTTAATGTGAGAAGCAAATTAATAAAACTATTGGTACGAACATTTGTATCGTACTAAGTTTAGTGAAACGGGCGCCTGGGGTCCGTTTCACTAAACTTCTTGCGACTAAAATGTTCGTAAGTCCAAATTTAGGATCGTCCGGAAATTTCAATTGATGGATTTACATTTATTGAGCATAGGCTGCATATGCTCAATAAATGTAAATCCAATAATTGTTTACAATGACACATTGTTAAGGTGTAATTTACAGACTATAATAATGTTGCACTTACGAACATTTTGGTCGTACGAAGTTTAGTGAAATGGGCGTCTGGTCCGTAGCTAAGAGGTGGAGAATAAAAACAATAACGAATGTCCGGCCTTTACGTTTGTCATCAATTGAAGGATTTTCAAATGACTTGGCACAACTGTTCATCATGATGAGACGGCGTATCGCGCCCAACACCTAGTAGGTCCTTAGCTCGAACGTCAATATAGGAATGAATGGCCTTTTTGTGGAATTTATCGGGGTATAAACTTGGAAAAGTCGCGGGAATACTGGACGAAGCGAGAAAAAATTACAATTTTCGAAAAAAAAAAAAAAAAAAAAAAAATTATTTTTCGAAGATTGTAATTTTTTTTAAGGCCTCGTCCAGTATTCCCGCGACTTTTCCAAGTTTATATCCCCGATAAATTCCACAAAAAGACCATTCATTCCTTATAATTCCAGCATATGAAATAAATTCATCAAGAAAATGTGTTTATTTTCCGTTTTATTAAGAATTATTTTAACTGCGCCTGACGGTTACGGAAAGTAGTTCGACATGGAGTTTACTGGGATATAAATTTTGGACGGAGACTTGCAACGGACCAATCAAATGTTAGGGAATTGTGTAAATATTTTTGTGCTGGAATTATTTCATACGTAATGGTCAAATGACAAAAGATTGAAACAGAGCTTGCCATGCATGTGCGAATATTGAAATAAATCGTCATACTGAATGTTTGTCACAATAACAAGATGTGTCGAGCACCATGTCCAGTTTCATGTGCCAAAAATCCACATTTCTAATTTTATTTTATTTTATTACTAGACATTTGTACCGGTTTAGATAAACCTAAATTTAGAGTGTTAGTCTTTTTTTCTTCGTCAGAAACATTTAAAACAGAAGCGTCGGCAGCATACCTGTATACGTGTCTGGTTGCCATCACCACATTACTTTTCAGATCATACAATGACTACTGCATAATTCTGCTAAACTATAGCTATGTTTGTACACTTTAACCCTTTCACCCCTAAGTAACTGTAATGGATGTTGATATGTTCATTTTGCAGCCGATCTAATTGTCACAAAATGATTTTCAGACTAGTCCATTTATGAAAAGGGGGTATTTTTTTTGTGCTCAAAAATATAAGAATTGCTTTCAAATAGTGCAGATCTTGATGAGACGGCTCGTTACGAGCCGGCTGATCTGGATCTGCACTGTTTGCATAAACCGCTATAGCGGGCTTTCGGGTTCAAAGGGTTAATATACAGGCAGCAGCATACAAAACTAATTGCTCTATATTCTGCGCCATGTTTCCATTGAAAATGAAACTGGGACAAAAGTGGTCGCTAAGCAACCTAGCAACATTTGTCGGCGTAGCTGGCTCCCGGCACTGGGTCCCACCTCCTAGCCTATATTGGTTCCCGGTGTACATCGATAACAGACACAAATGATAGTTATGGCTTTGCCTATAGAAATGTGGTAAATGGGATGTATAACCAGTGTAGCTTGTGATCAAATTACACACTCATATTCCCTGAAAACGATAAATATTGCATTTTAGGAGCGTGCGTTTCATTGATGGAATGGCGAACAGCGCAGATCCTGATCAGCCTGCGCGGACGCGCAGGCTGATCTGGATCTACGCTGGTCGCAAAACCCATAATCACCATTTCTCCAGGCACAGCCACATTTAATCACGGTTTGGCGGGCGGGTGTACAGCAACAACCATGTTAAGAAAGCATTAATAACACAATTGCTTCACAAGCGGCTGACACGGAAAAACACAATGCAAACTGGCTCATGAACGGATGACTTAAGGGGCGACTGGAGACCAGTAAAGGTTTGCCCGTGCACGTGTCGGTGACTGTTACTGTCGCTGAGCGAAATGCACAGACAATACATGTACGTGGAATTAAAATGAAGCAAAATTAAAACAAAAAAGTATCGGAAACAAATCGAAAAGAAACTTAGCTGTTAAATGATGGCCATTCTCTTCGTTCCAACATGTATATGTAGTATAGTACACTATGTATTAAATACATTTACAGAATTGACAAATACGAAGTGTTATACAAACTTAAATAAATGAGCTGATGTTACAGCAAGCGCATGCACCATTATAACACTAGTTCACCCCAGCAGTGAATTCCTGTAAGATTACTGTGCACGGCACATGGAGTGGCCATCTACTGTCTGTTCCACGTTTTGCTGCCGATGAACATTTGGCTATTAAATACATTAAATCTGAAAAATATTTAAAATTAAGTACTTTTTCATCAATAACATAAAAAGTCACCCTCTCCCAAAACAATTATTTGATGAAATTCCATCAAATATTGATTTTATTGCGAAACACGATTTTCCAAAAAAAAATGGAAATTGACTCCGAAACCTGGCGAGATAGCTTGAAAATGATGTAACTAAGAAATCAAGAGTTAGATTTTGAAAATCGGTCCACAAATAAAAAAAATATTAAAAATAAAATATATTTTTAGCCCCCATGTTAAATTCGTTTTTTCGCAATACAATCAATATTCAAATGATTTTTTTGGGGGAGAGTGACTATTTTGTTATTGATGGAAAAGTACTTACATTTAAATATTTTTTAGATTTAATGTGTTTAATGGCCAATTGTTCGTCGGCAGCAAAACGTGGAACAGACAATAGTTGGCCACTCCATGTGCCGTGTACAGTGATCTTACAGGAATTCACTGCTGGGGTGAACTAGTGAATTCCTGTAAGATTACTGACACGGCACATTGAGTGGCCAACTACTGTCTGTTTCACTAAAGCTGCCCAAATGTTACGGCCATATAGACAATTCAAAAACAATATTTTTTTCGATAATATTAAATTAAAGGAAAATTTAAGAATGAGCCTTCTTTTTATTTCGTGAAATTCGGTCAAATATTGATTTTATTACGAAAAATTGATTTGTCTATGGGAATTTAACATGGGGGAAAAAGTGGTAAGGGATTGTGGGAGGAGTCAAAAAACGAAAACATTTGGAAATTGACTCCAAAACCTAGCTAGATAGCTTGTAAATGATCTAACAAAGAAAACAAAATTTAAATTTTAAAAATCGGTCCAGTATTTCTGAAATTCAAAAAAATTTCCCCATGTTAAATCCCCATAGACATCTTCACGGAGTGAAGATGTCTATGGGGATTTAACATGGGGAAATTTTGTTTTCGCAATAAAATCAATATTTGACAAAATTTCACGAAATAAAAAGAAGGCTCATTCTTAATTTTTCCTTTAATTTAATATTATCAAAAGAAATCATGTTTTTGAATTGTTTATATAGCCGTAAAATTTGGGCAGCTTTCGTGAAACAGACAGTAGATAATATCTGCGTGTTCCAGCCATCAGCCAGTCTGGCATTTGACAAAGAGCTGTACATGTGGTATCATGTAGCTAATCATACATACGAGTCCGTACGCAGCAATTATCTTTGAATCAAAAGACGATCGGGTATAGAACGGCTCCGTAAGTATGGAGTCACCGATAAGGCATACTCTTCCATCCTCCCATCGATGACAAATATTAAACAAACGTCATACGCAAGGTGCATGATCACGTGGTTATAACAACAACACTAGTGGCTGAAAGTGTTGAAATCTTGAAAGTATTATTTTATATTTTCCTTAATATGAAACGGATTTTGATGAAACATGGCGCAGCAAACGCGTCTTCATGAGCTGCATTTGGTGGTAAAGGGAGTTTGGCACAGACTTATGTCGTTTTTTCGCAAAAACGACAGAAGTTTGGGCGAAAATACAGAGACCACCAAATGTAGCTTAACAAGACGCGTTTGATGCGCCATGTTTCATCACAATCCGTTACGTAATAAGCACACTATAACATAATACGTACTTTGAATCAGATGGATTCTGGAAATGTCAGTACTTGTTGTTGTTGTTGTTGTTGTTGTTGTTGTTAGTACCACGTGATACCTAAAGGAAACGGAATAGTCAAATTAAAGGAAAATTGAACTTTTGTATGTGATAACTGTAAAAAGTATATTGAACACATAGGGAGAAAAACATGATATATGTGATACAACTGATTAATGCTGCTCTAGGTAGTATCTAACATTGTCGCTGTGTCAAGGTGTATGATCACGTGGTTACAACAACAACAACAAGTACTGAAACTTCTAGAAACCCTCCGATTCAAAGTACGTATTCTTTTATTTTGTCCTTATTCTGTAACGGATTTTGATGAAATATGGCGCATAAAACGCGTCTTGTTAAGCTGCATTTGGTAGTCTAGGTACGTTGGCCCAAACAGTTGTCGTTTTTGCGAAGAATCGATTTCCGTGTCTACTGATACTGATTCTTCGCAAAGCCGACATAAGTATGTGCCGAACTCCCGGGACCACCAAATGCAGCTCATCAAGGCGCGTTTGCTGCGCCATATTTCATCACAATCCGTCGTCTATTAAGGAAAATCTGACATAATACTTATTTTGGAGTAGGCGCACTTTCAACACTTTCAGTCATTGTTGTTCATGTTGTAACCACGCGATCATGCACCTTTTGTGATAGCCTGATGAATAGAATTACACAGCCTCTTCCAATACAATTATCAATGCTTGCTTTGATATATTACGTAGGCTAAGTTCGTCTTCTTAGCTATTTTGGTGACTGTTTTGTATTATTTAGTAACTGCCAAACACAGCACATTGAACATGCATTTATTATTACATAGATCATGATGAAATTTTCACCAACATTCTGAATTATATTGTATACATATTATTAACTCGGTCATCATGCTTTGAGTCCTATTTGCTTCAATGACAGTCATATAGGTCGAGAGGTCTCGTGAGATTTTATGGTATATATTGTTATATTTATTTTATTCATGGTGGAGACATATCATTGCTGTTAAATTGCTTGAAAGAAAATTCTCCAGCTGGTATAATAAGTATTTTTGCTTTCTACAATATTTTTTTTCTCTACATTTTGGCGGTCATCTTGGATTTTCATTGAGAATTAATTACTTTCGAAATGTAACTAAAACAAATTTGCATTTATTTTAAGCATTACTATATAAATAAATGTACAATAAATTTGTGTGATGCTATAGTATATACTTACTGCAATTGATCTAGTGATTAGTTCCATTTTTATGACTTTTTGATCTTTTCTTTAATTCAATGGCGGCCATCATGGATTTGACCAGTAGCCGATTTCACCAACATTGCAAAGTATACTTTCCTAGCAAAGTATACTTTGAAGGAGAAATTTTCAATTTTAGAATAAATTTATTAACTTGTATTATACTGAATTTATTATATTATCACAGCCAAAATTGTGATAATGTAATACATTCAGTATAATAATTCTGCATAGTATTAATCATCAAATATATGCTATCATTAGTTCTGTATGAAATAATGAATTTCGGAAAAATCAATGATTACTTCCTCAAAGTTTACTTATACAAAATGATTGAAATCCATCCGTATTTGTTTTTTTTTCAAACAAACATAAAACTGATGTTAGTGTTTAATTACTGAAAAGTGCAGCTTCAGAATCAATATTTTTGAAAATCAAAATATTTTGCCAGCCATTTGGAAACATCGTTGCGATTTACTGATTTATTGTCTGTTTCACGAAAGCTGCCCAAATTTTACGGCCATATAAACAATTCAAAAACAAGATTTCTTTTGATAATATTAAATTAAAGGAAAAATTAAGAATGAGCCTTCTTTTTATTTCGTGAAATTTTGTCAAATATTGATTTTATTACGAAAACAAAATTTCCCCATGTTAAATCCCCATAGACATCTTCACGGAGTGAAGATGTCTATGGGGAATTAACATGGGGAAATATTTTTTGAATTTCAGAAATACTGGACCGATTTTTAAAATTTAACTTTTGTTTTTTTAGTTAGATCCTATCCAAGCTATCTAGCTAGGTTTCGGAGTCAATTTCCAAATTTTTTCGTTTTTTGACTAATCCCACACTCCTTTACCTCTTTTTCTCCCGCATGTTAAATTCCCATACTGTAGAGAAATCAATTTTTCGTAATAAAACCAATATTTGACCGAATTTCACGAAATAAAAAGAAGGCTCATTCTTAAATTTGCCTTTAATTTAATATTATCGAAAATAATATGGTTTTTGAATTGTCTATATAGCCGTAAAATTTGGGCAGCTTTCGTGAAACAGACAGTAATGAAGTATAACATGTATTGTACATCATTTTACACTCACTCTATGACTGAATTATAGCAATTTACCAGGGCCCGGTTGCTCAAAACATCCGTTAGCTTAACGGACTGTTAAATCCTTAACTGAATGGTTAAAATCTCTGTTTTAACAGAGATTTTAACCATTCAGTTAAGGATTTAACAGTCAGTTAAGCTAACTGATGTTTTGAACAGCCTAAAATCCTTAACTGAATGGTTATAATCTCTGTTTTAACAGAGATTTTAACCATTCAGTTAAGGTTAGACACCACCAAATAGTTTTACTATATAATTTAACCGAATGCCATCCAATAAGGCCAGTCTCTCCTACTTTCACTATTCGTATGGATGCTGTGGGACCCACTTGTACATGACCTGCAGCCAGTCTGTACTGGTTCTGCATGAACTAAACAATAGGTTCACTTACTCCTAAGAAAGAAAAATCCAACCTTGTCATATCCTCCAATATTGTGTACATTTTTTGGCCACGGAAACTCCGTTTACATCAAGTGACCAACAGGGTCAGTGTTTTCTTTTAAATGCTACAAATATGCTGAAAACTGGTGTTGAAGGCACCCCAAAATGTTCCTCAAGTGAAACTGGGTAGTAATGGATCAAGATTTGCAAGCAAACGGTGTCTGTGACCTCAAAACACCCGCACTATTTTTTTATACCGGACTACTTTTGCATACACCCTGGGCGGTTTCGCACCATTTGGTGCCTTCTAACCTTAAGGATTTAACAGTCCGTTAAGCTAACGGATGTTTTGAACAACCGGGCCCTGGTTGATATTGCTCTAATTGAAAGTTAGCAGTCCTTATTAAAGCAATATAATAAAGTTTGGCGGCCATCTTGAAAAATGGCGACTATTTGCTCATCCAGCGGCGTTTTGAGCGCAGACAACAATGTTTAATAGACAATAGGCTACTGAATACCAGTGTATGGGGGGAGGGGGGGGGGGGCATCATTGAGTGCATGTATAGAAATGGCTGATCGAAGGAATGACATAGAACCGGGTATGAAAGTTGTTCGAGCTAATTCCCACCCTTAAATATAAACCGAATGACAGAGCAAAACAAACCTCCGGTATTGTATTGCCTTATTAAGTGGGTGCAGGTTTAAATCATCACTCATATAAGACCCTCTATTTATGGCTGTGACTGGAGAAATGTGGCTTATGGGTTTTGCGGCCAGTGTAGCCCCAGATCATCCTGATAAGGCCCTGTACTGTTCGCCATGCAGTCAATGAAACACCCGTAATACTTCTAACTGATAGTTTTGATCCTTATCAGGCGTCAGGGGGCCGTTTCACCAAACTTCGTACGACTACAACATTCGTAAGTGCCAAATTAACAATGTTTTCTTGTGTAAACGATTATTGGATCTACATTTTATTGAGGATGTGCTGCATATGCAGTCAATGCTCCATACATGCAAATACATCAATTGAACTTTCTAGACGATCCTAGATTTGCATTTACGAACATTTCAGTCGTACGAAGTTTAGTGAAACGGCCCCGTGGAGAGTATTATTTGATCAGTAGCCTATTTCACCAACATTGCAAAGTATACTTTGAGGGAGTAATCATTTATTTTTCGTGAAATGCATTATTTCATATAGAACTAACGACTGAATATAGTTGATGATTAAATGTATGCATAATTATTATACTGAATGTATTACATTATCACAGCCAAAATGGCTGTGATAATGTAATAAATTCAGTATAATAAAAATTAATAAATTTATCCTAAAATTGAAAATTTCTCCCTCAAAGTATACTTTGCTAGAAAAGTATACTTTGTGATTTTGATGAAATCGGCTACAAGAGCTACACTAGGTACAATTTTTTTTAAGGCCTCGTCCAGTATTCCCGCGACTTTTCCAAGTTTATATCCCCAATAAATTCCACAAAAAGGCCATTCATTCCTTATAATTCCCATCATTTGAAATAAATTCATCAAGAAAATGTGTTTATTTTCCGTTTTCTTAAGAATTATTTTAACTGCGCCTGACGGTTACGGAAAGTAGTTCGGCATCATGGAGTTTACTGGGATATAAATTCTGGACAGAGACTTGCTACGGACCAATCAAATGTTAGGGAATTGTGTAAATATTTTTGTGCTGGAATTATATGTAAATGATCGCATAGAACGCACGCCTGTCTCCAAGGAGTTATATACCCGGGGCCGTTTCACTAAACTTCGTACGACTAAAATGTTCGTAAGTGCATTCTTATAATAGTCTGTAAATTTCACATTAACAATGTTTTCTTGTAAACAATTATTGGATTTGCATTTATTGAGCATAGGCTGCATATGCAGCCTATGTTCAATAAATGTAAATCCATCAATTGAAATTTCCAGATGATCCTAACTTTGCACTTACGAAGATTTTAGTCCTACGAAGTTTAGTGAAACGGGCCCCTGTTTTACAGCGAGATCTCTCTAAACCGGAAACCCTAGGGACCGCCCAGGCTGTCCTGTTTAGAGATATTTCACTGTAACCCTGTATGAATGGGCATTTAGAACGGTGAGTATCGAGGAGAGGACAATGAGATTTCAAAAATAGTTATCATTAAAGTGGCTGTGACTGGAGACATAATGCTTAAGGCTCAGTCACACCAGGGCTACGGGCGGCCCCGGACCACCCCGGAGCTCGGTCCGGGGCTATCCGTGGAGAACCGTGGTCAATCCATAGTCAGACCGTAGTTATACCGTGACGAACCGTGGTGATCCGGGATGGTCCGTAGGTCGCCCCGGAGGTTTTAAACTGTTTAAAACATCCGTGGCCCTCCGGGATGATCCGAGGAACTCTCTGCTACCGTAGTGAAACCGTAGTAGCAACGGGATGACCGTAGTGCGTCCGTAGTACCACCGTAGTACGTCCGTGGGGGACCGGGAGTGTTTTTGGAAGAGGGTGACAACACGGTTTGTCCCGGTGATAGTACGGTATCACTACGGACACCCCGGATCTACTACGGATCTACTACGGATGGTCCCGGCGTGGGTACCACGTGGCCTCCGGGACCGTCCGTAGCGACACCATAGTGGCACCGGGACGACCGAGGTAACACCGTAGTGTATCCGTAGCGCCGCCGGGGCCGTCCTGGACGAACCTTGACCATCCGTACTGACGCCGTGATGAGTCCGACGTGTTTCCCGGATATTCTACGGACCTACTATGGTTTACCCCGGACCGCCGTAGTCATACCTTGGCTATCCGTAGTCTCACCGTAGTAGAACCATACTGGCACACCGTGTTCCTCGCCAAATACTTGATCAGCTTCCCGGATTGCCCCGGTTACAACCCCGGACCGTCCGGGGGCATTCGTGACCATCCGTAGTTCATCCGTGTTAGGTGTAACTGAGGCTTAACGGAATTTGCGCATATTTAACCTCTTGATATAAACCACTGCCTGCGATAACCTTGCTAATATTTGAATTTCTTTATATTTCAAAATACTTGAATATTGTGCTTGCAAACAAGCAGTCTTAGTGGCTGAGCCTGAGCTGTAGCACAGCTCAGGCTTAGCGAATCAAACTGATTGATTGCAAGTTGGGATTGCCAATATATGTTCAGAAACGTCGACAAGATTAACGCAGGCGGTTGTGTAAGCTGTAGCACTGTAGCACTGTAGCGAAGGCAGAAAAGTACCAACAATATTTTTCGAAAGCATTACCGGTGTTTCGGTGTTTCACTAAATGTATACGAACAGTGCAGATCCTGATCAGGCTGCGCGTATGCGCAGGCTGATCTGGGACTGCAGTGGTCGCAAATGCCATAAGCCCCATTTCTCGAGACACCACTGCATTTACATGCACGGCCTGCAGTTATATCATAATTAAAGCGCGTTATCCGTTGACGCAAGGGGCCTTAAAGTCAATTACAAACTGATGAAAAAGATTAGTCAAACATATTTTAATTATACATTTGCATCGCATATGTCGCCCCTGTGTAACGTGGTTTAATTGAAGATATATGACGATACTAGGACCGCTGAAATTACTTTTTCACGGTTCAGGATGTTTTGAAGAAAAAAAATATAAAAAATCAAAATGTGTTTTCGTCATGGCCCAGGGTTGTTTCAAATTTCACCGATATCTGTAGTGTCAGATTTTCTATTCGTAAGTACCTACGTGTGTGAAAATAGAAACAACCCATCGGTCCTATTATCGTCATATATCTTAAATTAAAACACATTACACAGGGCCATGATAAAAACACGTTTTGTATTTGTTATAATATTTTATAAAAAAAACCTTATATGCCCCTTTACATTAGTACCTCTAATAAAAACTCCGTTCTAAATGTGTCTGTATGATCCTTTCACACAAAAACACTAGTTCTTACTAGTGGATATATTCATGTATAGCAGAAATGCATATCCTTACAATTGTGTGACACAAAACTATGCCCATTTATTTGCCATTGCCCCAACCACCGGGGGCCCGTTTCACTAAACTGCGTACGACTAAAATGTTCGTAAGTGCAAATTTAGGGAAATTTAAATTGGTGCATTTACATTTATTGAGCTCAATAAATGTAAATCCAATAATTGTTTACAAGGAAACATGGTTAATGTGAGATTTACAGACAATCATAATTTTGCACTTACGAACATTTTAGTCGTACGAAGTTTAGTGAAACGGGCCCCTGGTCTCGTACCATACCATACTCTTGCATTTGTAGTAAACATAACGTGCAGTACGAGACTATGCGTGTGGGGTAATGGGATTTTCTAACTGGCACTTTTTTATGTCAAAGGTTTGAGTCGTCCAGCTGTGATTCCTTATTATCGCTCCTGTTTAGCACAGTTTCTGATAGTATATACATAGAGGATCTCAAACGAGTTTCCATTTGATATCAGTTTTGTGAAACGAGACACGCACCATTTATACACCGAGCGGATTCAGAACAACATTATCTTGCGTTTTATTGCTCGAACGACGTTAAATGGCGTTACCGGATGACGTCAGTGTAATGACGTCACGGGAATACGTCCTCGTTCTTTTCAACGAAAACCACGTCATGTTTGCCCATTCCGTAGCCTAAAAGGTTGCCTGATAAATATAATACCATTGCCCGATGAACTTGATATCAAAATACACTAGCTCGGTATTTTCTATGGCGAATTCACAACATAGCGACATCTGATATTAGGTTTATCATACTCGGAAACGGTAGGAATTCGCCACGGAATTCCTACGCGGTTCCTAACCTTGTATACTAAACTACATTAGCCCGGTATTCTCTATGGTAAAGTCACGACATAGCGACATCTGTAATCACGCGCACGCGTCTCGCGAGATTACAGCGAAATTACATAATATTCTGGTTGATTAACACACTTGGTATTTCATTAGAATTGTCTCCAAGGAGACAATTCTAATGAAATATCAAGATGTGTTTTACTCCTATTATGTCCATACTATTGAGTATTGAAGAGTAATGGCAACACGCCGGCGGCGGCTTTCTGCCACGCTGTCATTGCTTTGTCGCCACTACATGTAACAGCGTGGACAAAACATTACATGGATACAACGCCACTTGGGGTCAACGTAGTGCCATCTGGAGGCAACACAGCGCAATGTGGGGTCAATGCATCGCCATCTGGGGGCAATACAGCGCCATTTATATTAAATCTCATATTAAATCAACACAAATGCTAGATTATATTTATTGCGTAAGCACATCACCATACATTGAGGTTTTACTGGTCACCAAATGTGTGTTTTGTGTAACAAGTTAATTTCAAATTCATTACACTAGTATACTATGGTATTATTACACTGTGTCAATTCATTGCGAGCGGCCATTTTTATGCAATAAACGGGGCTTATGTACTTGCTTACAAGTCTCGTTTATTTTAACGATTTTCATGCTGAAAATGTGTATGAAATTTTAAACATTTTTTTCTGTACAGAAAGTATGTGTTGCGTTTCATTGAAATTTATACAACGGTACTATTGGTTCAGGATTGCAAAGCGCTCGCATTGGTCTTGTAGTGATATAATTGTTGTACTGATGTGTAACCTCTAACCTAGCCAACCACGGAATCTCTGGGTTTTTTCCCCACTAAACTTCGTACGACTAAAATGTTCGTAAGTGCAAATTATGATCGTCTGAAAATGTCAATTGATGGATTTACATTTATTGAGCATAGGCTGCATATGCAGCCTATGTTCAATAAATGTAAATCCATCAATTAAAATTTCCAGATGATCCTAAATTTCCACTTACGAACAGTTTAGTCGTACGAAGTTTAGTGAAACGGCACCCTGGTATGGATGTCCCGTTGTGTTGGGAAAATTGCGATATGTTCTATAAATGGCGTCGAAAGTTGTTATATTTAGAATTACAGAACCGATGCATCAATCCGTAAACGATGAGGGGCCAGTGGAATAACGGGGCTAATTCCACGAGGGGTCAGTGGTATAAGGGGGCTAACTCCATGAGGGGCCAGTGGAATAAGGGGACTAACTCCATGAGGGGCCAGTGGAATAAGGGGACTAACTCCATGAGGGGCCAGTGGAATAAGGGGGCTAACTCCTTGAGGGGTACGTGGAATATTCCACAAACCCCTTCAATGTTCGTCAATTTTCAACACATGTTTTTGTTCATTTTTGTAATGATAAGAGCCATATATGTAAAATAGAAACCCATGGGTGAAACACTGAAACTCATATGCAGAAACATGGCCCATCCTTTATTTATTGTGTATTATCCTAAAAACGTTATCTTCACGGAACATGAATATGAAACAGTTGTAACGACTGTCAATGGAAACACGCGTTCAGCTCAAATTATGCGTGCACATG